>CM032879.1:18655739-18881802 GCA_019176425.1 Megalops atlanticus
TCACAGTGTTTCAGTCTGTTTGGTTCCCGCCTGTTTGTTGGTTGGTTGGTTGCTTGCTCTGGTTTTTGACTTTCTGCCTGTTTCTTTGGATTTTGAACTTGCCTTGTGTTTTTTGGATTTATTGTCTGTGGATTTTCTGGTTTCGACTTGAACTGTTTTATCACCACGATTTTGGATATCCCTCAATAAACGCCTGGTTTGTCATCCCGGTCTGCGCCTGGGTCCTTCTACCTGAAAGCCTGACAGTATGAACTGGCCAAGCATGGACCCAGCAGACATCAGCCAACTTAGGACAGCCCTGGAGCAACAAGGATCCCTGTTGGGTAGGCATCAGACCCAGTTGGATGCAGTCAGCAACTCGATGGAAGCCTTCGCTGCCAGTATGACAGACCTGACAGTCCAGCTCCAGCAGCTCCGGCTGGCTCGCAGCACAGGCCCGTCTACGTCGTCCTCTCCTGCTCCTCCAGGCGCTCCAGTGCTCCCAGCCCGGGAACCTCATCTGCCGCCTCCTGAGCGTTATTCCGGTGAACCAGTTACCTGCTGGTCTTTCTCAATGCTCTTATTTTTGAACTGCAGCCCTCCACCTTCCCGTCTGACAGAACCATCCATCTTTGTTCCTAACACACCTGATTAGTGTGATTAACATGCTCTTGATTAAATCAGGTGTGCTCAGCTAATCAAAAATGCCACTGATGAGTTCAGTCAGGTAGGTAGAGCAGGGAAAGATGGAAAATGTGCGGGACAGTGGGCCTCCAGGAGCAGGATTGAGAAACACTGACCTATTGTAATGGTCCCCAAGAAAGTTAGCCAGGCCAGGTCTTGTATAGACTGTAGGAGACTGAGATGAAGAGGAAGGATCCATTGCCGGGCATCAGTGAGTCACTAGACTTTCTAGGTCCTCTGCAGCAACGACATACAAGTACCCCTGTTACTAGAGATTGTATTCTGCATAGGCAGCGATGTGTGGCAGTTCCTTGTTCTTCCTTTGGATTTTGCAATGCCCCAGCAGCCTGTGAGAGGTAGATGAGGAGAGTCCTGGCTGACATCCCTTAGTGATGTCTGACCTGCCTGTATGACATCATCATGTATAATCCCTATTTCTAATCTGTCCCACATACTTCCGCTTAGAGGAAACTATGTAATTGAGAATCAATTTCATTTTTCATACTTTTATTCAAGAAGCTTGATCAATACAATAAATGGTCCTGGAACCACTTGGACTAGAACTTGAACTCTTTTGTTTTTAACAATGAGATATGGTTCATACCATCACACAACCCCGGCACCATACAAGCTGCTAAAAGATAAAGCATGAAACTCATAATCCTGACAATATATTAACATCCATGATTCATTGGAATGCACGTGACAGTACTTTGGTTAGGAATATGCAAAGCATAGCACCAACCACATCTAAAAAGGTTTTGATGTTTTCAAGCCATTTTCCTCAAGTAGTCATCTGCAAAGTTGACAATGTGCTTCAGAGCTTTGAGCAATAGCTCATCAATGTTATTGTTCAGCTCGATTTCATCACTGTAGTTCTTCACAGGAAGAATGCAGTTCATTGGTGTACCCAGCAAAGTACTGCACTTCTCCATCTATGGAGAAAAATAAAGAAGGAGTTAGAATGATCCAGAGAAGCTATGCCTGTGAAATGCACTTTTTAAAATACTGTCATAGAAAGGGGTTTAATTGAAAATGTCAGTTTCAATAGATGTGGGAAGTGAAAAATCACACTAAACTCTTCTTTTGGCAGATTTTCTATGCCCCCATGCCTTCACCCTTTTTAGAATCATTATTCGGACATTTGGCTTGTGTCGTCATGTCCACCTCTGTAGTGCACAAGATTGCTGCTGAGAATGGTGCAACATGGCTGGTGTGGGGCTTGGAATGAGCCCCTTATCTGTGCTGGTGTTTACGTCTCAAAATTGTCAGATTGATTTTTTTTAGCGTGTTTTGAGGAATTCTGTATTTTTTAAAACATGTAACTCAGATAAAACGTATTGATCTGATGTTTTGGCTTTCTGTCCACTAGGTAGTAACTGGGGTAAAATGAACAAATATATTCTTTCAGCAACTGTTGACCAGTTGTTCAACACCAAAACTGTGATTCAGTAAAAAGGGAAAGTTAAATGTAAATTCTGTGGTGCCAGATCCTGAAGGAGGGAGGGAGGCAGTGGATTAAGACATGGTGCATATGGGTCAGTTTTGTATTACTGTAGTACTCAGTCCAACAGCATTATAATTAAAGAAAGTACTTGAGGAATGCACATTTTCCAGCATTTGTGATTCTCTGTTGCGAAACATTATGGTAAATGGACAGATTAAGTCAGATTATTCAGAAATGTATCAAAAGGCTATAATGCAGCTGATAATGAATTTGTACATACAACCTCAGCTGTCCCTGACCTAGGCCATCCCTGATCTTACACAATGATGTGGAGATATTTGGGAATATGACATCTGATTTATTCTGACCACAGAGATGTCTCAACAGGACTCTGCAACTACAGTAGCTATCCACCTACTTTCACCCATGCTATTACAAACTTGTTCACTTAGCTCTCACTTAGTCAATCCAACAAAGTTGCTCTTCAGAAGACAGATTAAAAACTATTTGCAGGTTTTAATATAATTTTGATGAGAATGCCTTTTGCACAAGCTAGTGTTTATTCACTTTCGCTCATTTATTTATATGAAAGCTTGCTAGGACACAGCCATGAAATGTTTTCATTCATTACTTCTCTAGCTATGGGTGCTTATATATGGGTAAATATCTCCAGTTATCTCCTGATATCTCTTACCTGCTGCTTTATGTATTGACTTTTGTACACCTTTCTCACATCTTTCTTCACCAGCTCACAAGCCATATCCACCCTGGTGAGTAGAACCACCTGGGGAATCCCTGTAAGTGATGGAAATCATTTTTCATATGCTTTACACTCAGACATTATTTACTTTATGTATGCATTTGATGCAGATCAGCCTTAACTTGTGTTTTAACTAGGACACAGGACAGTAACACAAATATTGCTCTCTGAGCCTGACCAGTGCTTATCCTTGCATTATCTAAAAATGCAGTGTGGACATATCTTTATGTCAGCCTAATCTTAACTCTTAAACAAGTTTAATTTTGGCTTGATGTGTATTTTTAATGCAACAAAGTGTAGGAAGAGTTTCATGTCAAGAATGCTCTGCATTTTTTTATGCCTGGCTCTCCCTGAAAATTAGTAACATCTTGGCACAATTCAAGTTTTTGAGGGTCAAGTGTGACCCTAAAATAAACATAAATTCCTTTATTTTTTAATAATTCATTATTATTTTGAATTATTTTATTTTAATTATTTTAAAATTCCTGACTATTATTTTCTTGTGTGTGTCAATGGCATTTGTGTTCACTCAGTCACACATTCCTCAGAAAATTGTAAATGTGCTCCTTCTTCACACTAACAGCCACACTGAATTTAAACAAAGCCATAGTCACATCAACGTAAGTGGCCCCAGAAATAAATGGCTGAACAAACCATTTAGACAGTGTAATACCTCTAAAAGACAGTGACTGAGTAATAACTGTTTATTTCCTCCTTCTGTATGGCAGATTGCTTTATTGGCTATCTAACCAGCTAGTCATTTACAAAAATGTCTATGTGTTGTTTGCTACAGAGTTGACAGTGAAATAGTCTTTTTAACATGCTAACTAGGTAACTAGCTTCCTTGAAAGATGGCTTGGCTATCATGTTACTCTGCAATTAAATGTAAATTTTAGTTAACTGAAATCAGCTGAAAATGTATTTACCAAGCTACCTCACTGTCACCTAAAGTTATTGAATTGGCTTGCCTAGAACTTTGGAGGCCTATGGATTCCTGCTACAGCATACATATACATTTCCGGTTACTTTCTGATATCAAAGCGACTCATGAGCGCAGCTATATATGAGAGTGAAAAATGTCTCACTGGTAACACATACATAGTCCTTGACATTTGATTCTCTAATTAGTAAAGTGTCTTAGTAAGAAATATTACAAATCTCTCAGCCATCTAAAATGCAAGTGATATTGAACACAGAGAGAACACTTAGGGAACCACCATTCTTCCAAAAGATATTGTGTGTATTTGATGTTTTGATGATGGTGCTGGAAAAAGATATAACCCGCATCCAAAACCCATGACTTGCCCATGCTGAGATCTGGTGACACACGGATCTCCTTCATTTGACTGATCACTTCCTCTTGCATCAGGGACAGTTTGTGACCCCTGCCACCACTGTGACCAGGCAGTGAACCCTGTCTCCCAGGCTTGCCATCTTGACTGTGGATGGTCTTCTGACAAAGGGGACACAGGGTTGAACATGCAAAAGAGAATGAAAGAGATGTTACACATGAAGGACAACACAATGTACCAGGAGCTGTAGGTAAAGTCCAAAAGTGACACTGCTAAAACCACTCACACAGCTTTTATTCCTATGTAGGTCTTAAAGGGAACTGCAACATATTTTGTATGTATTGTGCACCCTTATCCTTATTTATACTTATCTACTTATAATTACCCATTGTAACTCAACTTGTTGTAATTTCAGGAAAGTAGAAAACAAAGGTAAACCCTTTAACAAGGTGAAAACAAACAAATAGTTACTCCCAAATTTTGGAACTGCAAAAATTTAAAACATTCAGCAAAAATGTCACCGCAACATCCATTTATTTCACACTTTAATTTGTCATCACACTACAAGTCCCACATTTGTTTCTCTAATTAGTAAGAGTGAACAGTGAATGGATTACAAATCACTGTCATCTAAAATGCAAGTGAGAACAGAGTGAGAATTTGTCATATCTTTGGCCAAAAGTTGTGTGTATTTGCAGCTTTAAATGTGCTTGAAACAAGCACAATGTGAGTGCACAGTAGTCCAATTTTTAAAAGAACTTTATATGCCAAGCACCTTAGATTGAGGTACTGGACCAGGTACAATTTTTTTTTCTTGCTGCCACCACTGTGACCAGGCAGTGATTTGTGTCCCCAGGCAAGAATGATCTTCATGGGTTCTGTGTAAGTACCTCACCATTTCAGCCTTAGGAGGAGGCTTCTTGGAAAAAGAAATTAAAGAAATGGCTAAAGCAATTGCCAGGCAGTATTTAATATGAATGTAAGTTTTTAAAGCTGCTGCCTGTCCTTCTCTCATTCTCTGAAACTTCTTAGTGAAATGAAGACTCCCAATAACTCAAATGATTATCTGCTGAAATAGACTAAAATGTATAAAGGCATTCGTTAACCTCATTCCTTAACCTCTCAAAAGCATAACATTACAGCAGATAAATGCAGTGTCACAGGACAGAAGAATTGCTATTTTACATCCCAAAGTTTGGAACTACCATTTGCAGCCGCTTAAGTCACTGCAACTTTCCCTTCACACAGAATGATGTATCACGTTTATCCACTCCTCCACTTTCTTCCAGGCCCATGATGTCATTGAAGACGAAGGCATAGTTGGATGTCACATTGCCCAGAGTGGAATTTGTGGATCTTTGTCTGTTACTAAAACACAATAAGAGAAAAGCCAACAGCTGAATCAGGTTTAAGTCTTTAATAACATGGAAAAGCAATTAGATCCCTACACAGATTTTTATATCCCTACACAGTTTTATATGGATATATTATTCCATAAGAACCTTCAAATGATGTAATTATTGTTATCATTCAATTATTTGTCAGACCCTCTTAACCAGACTCACATTTACACATGCACAAAGAGCTGGATAATTATCTGTCAAACAATATTTTTAGGAATGCAACGACACATTCAGCTCACTACGATATGATGCATTTTGTGAAATGGAGTTCACAATATTAAATTATGTATTATGAATTATTAATAATGAAACAATATTCCCTGAGCAACACTGCTTATAATAAAACAAAAAATATAACACAATTGAACAAGCTTGCTTTTCTTTTTCTTTCCTTTCCTCAGCTAAAACCCCGAGGCATGCCAATATTCTGCAGGTACCCCAGGTCTGAATGCCATATTGCCTTTATAAAATCCATAATTTGGTGAACTCTACCCAGCTATATAACAGGTTGTTCTGACTACACGAAACCGCCAGTGAAAGCTGTAGGCCTGACTAGCTTGTTACACTACTCATAGTAATTTGCTTCACATTATCTAAATGGAATTCACTACCTTGCCAGTGAGTGAGCTAGCTAAAAAGCTGGGTATTGAGACACCTTTGTTTACCTCATATTAACGTTACACAGTTGAGTTCAGTTGCTGGAATACTTCAAGAATTACTTCCTTCTCGAAAAATGATAAATGTTTACGTTTCTGGTAACTTAGTTTTTGGGAAGTGGAAAGGATCAGTTATGATGTTTGTTTATGTTTGTTATATTATTATCAATTCACAATGATATTAAACAATGAATGCAAACTCTGTTTATCCATGGCATATTGGTGAATATTGTCACAACTGAAAAGCAAACTGTCCAATAGAAACAAAGGATCACTACTAATCGTTTATATAACATTTAAATAAGTACTTCCAGTCATAGCATTACAGAGGACTAATGTACAAAATGAATGAAGCAGGTGAAACGAAAATGAAATGAAACAATACTTTGTCTCATGTCTATCGTATGAAATTGTGATAAAAGAGGAGATACCCCAAGCTCGCTTTTACATAATAATTAAGTGCAGTACTCACCGCTTTGGTGAAACTGCGTCCCCCAGTGGAATCAGCCAGAGCTTCAGTTGTTATATGTCCTTGAAAGATGCTATTGATGGAATTGATTGTGCTGGACTTCCCAGCACCAACTGCTCCATTCAGCAGAATTCTCACTCTTTCCACCTGTGGATATCCTGGCTTGAACTTCTGCAGTTCCTTCAAGGTCTTCTTTCTGTCACTGTTAGATTCACCCAGTGAAATCTTCATACACAGCATGGAACTGTAAAACTCTTTTTCAAGCAAAGCAGAGCAAGGCCTCACAATGGAAACTGAAAACTACATGCATTCTGCGTAAGAGATTGTGAGTGAGTAAGAGCAGTCTGAAGCTATGGTACGTTGCAACCATTTTTCACCAGAATACAGAGGAAAAGTAGGTATGAGTCATGTTATGAGTTTAATAATGAAATAAACATCTTGCAAGAAGGGGTAAGCACTCAATAAGGAAACTTTGAGAATAAGGCACAGAAACAACTCTCATGTTTTACAACTTTTTTTACAACTTATTTTAAATATACAAAAAGAGATGGTCCCTTCCTAAAAGTGTGAAATCCTTTTCATTTCAGAGGAGAAACTGTCAAAAACTGGCAGTCTAGTTTGAAATTGTTTCCTGTGAGATAAAATGTTACTGACTGTTTTTATGTACCAGAATTGCTAGTTTGGGAGACCATTTTGTAGTGTTTCGTAGACCAGCACAGAGGGATGGATGAGATTGATTCAGCCTTCATCCATTCCTGTTTACTGTATAGTTTGTTCACTGGGTCTCCCAGATTTTGATACAAAGCCTTATAAGTCTGAAAACACCAGTGTGACATGCATTGATTTCCATTTGTTTTGTTTGGTTTTGTAAAAACCTCTTCTCCTGCCTCAGGGTCTATTTGAATGTTATTTGAAGTTTGTCCAAAACAATTTGAACAACATCCAAAACAACAGCAGGGCAAATGAAACATGGGCCTGCAGATTAATCTGAGAGACATGCGCCATTATCTGTCTAAGCAGGGTGTCGAACTACTTTGTGTATGAAGTGCCATTTCATTTGTTTCATTTTGTTTTCACCACATAGTTGTGTAAGTAAGGCTTTACCATTTTTACAACCATAGCTCATGTTTTTAGTGCTTACATTTGACGTCAAAGGTGTGCGACAATGAGAAGGGTAAACCTTTTCATATCTTGACACACACACAATAGCTGTATTTTTTCACATGCTTAATAGTCATGTCAATGTGTTGTTTCATTTCATGCTTACCTCCAAGACATGTGCCTCCATGGATCTTTTAGTTCTGTAAGACACAAAGGGCACAGATTTTATGTAGAAAATAGGTTTCAAGTAATTATATGAGATTTAAACTAAAATGTATTTTGTACTGAGTTTAATTTGTACATGTACAGTACAATGTACAATTTTCATAAACATAAATGGATAAGGGTATCTGTCAGATGACATGCAAATAATAACAGTCATCATTGTGTACAAAAGTTACACTTGAGAAGTACACCTTCAGGATGCTTTTGTACATTTTTTTGTATTTTTTTCATTTGAACAAGCTTGAATGTGAAAGAGGGAAAAGAAGTCACAGAGATACATATGAAAAATGCATGCTCTTGTGTGGCTTGGTTAGCTAAAGTGCATTTTGCAATGCAGGCTAACCCTAGAACCCAGGTTCTGTCTCCAGTGTTACAAGCTCGCTGGAACCACTCATATTTGCATCACATTCTCTACACTTATGCCAGAGTGCTGAAACAGGAGGAGTACTATCCTCTAACACACTCGGAAACTACCATACTGCCAGCAGCTTTTTTCCACATGACAAGTCACACAGTGCACCTGAGCAGAGCGAACACCAGTTGGAGAATAGGTGCACTGACATTACTTGATCCACTCATAGAAGCTTCATGGGTCACAAGGAAGTTCTGAGGAACTGGACAACAAGGGCACCCTGGCCAGTGTAACCCACCCTACCGCCATGGATCAGAGCCAATTATACAGAAACCTGTATGATGGCTGTTTGGACTACATACACCTCAAACACCTTTTACATTCGAAAAGAATATAGTGGACTGCAGAGGATGTGTTACAATTCCTTCTGTCAGCAGAAAAAGAGGACATCAGTGGAAATCAGTCAGGTAAAGAAGATATACTTCATACTCACACCAGGAAGTTTGTTTTCACTTCAAATCCTATTAATGTACAAGACATCTTACCAGGATTTGTAGCAGAAGCATTTATACTGTTCTGCAGAAGCGACAGATGAGGCAATGATGTTGATGGCTTGAGGATTGTCAGCCATGGTGACGGTGGTGTTACATTTGAACAGCCCATTTCTGTTTTGAAATAAAAGAAAAAAGGTCTATTTAAGAAGGTGTAATTTTCTCACTGTTTATTTTACAGAAAACTCAATTCTCCATCTGTGTACTTTGGCCAGAGACAGATACAGTACAACAGAGGACACAAAATAACCACATAAGAAACAAGTTCACAGGACATAGGGATCTGTTTTCCATAGTACCCGTATATTCTCTAGAGAGTATCTGCTGTATTCTGTGGGTAAACAGAGAGGGAAACTACAACAGAATGTTTCAAAACCATTGAAAGTTCACTCCGTGTGCAACAGTAGGTGGACTAAACAAATGGACATGAAATTGTCTGCCAGTGATTTCACAGTAAAATGGATCTTTCTGGTGCAAAACTAAGCAAACCTAAATAAAATTTTGACAGTCTGCTGCAAGCCAACTGGAAGTAAAGGAGGTGTAAAAATGCAGTAATAATTCCCCTTTCCTTAATCTATTAAATACAAAAATGTGATGTTTCAACATTTTACTGTGAATGTGAATCATGAGGCAGATCTGTGCCCCACCCAGCTCAAGTCACAATATTTTCACTTTCAGTATGACAGTACATAATTTCCAGAAACAGACCCTGTCTTTAGGGAAAGTTGCTGACATCCGTTGCCCTTGTGCAGAGAAAGATGTTCATTCAAACAAACAAAGGTGATATACTGAAAATAAGAAGAAATCTCTGCACAGGTAAAGGAAAAGTTCTCACAAAGGTTGAGATAACCTTGCCTTTATCTGCAGGGGACCACATAAGGGCTTTCCACAGTATGCTTTATAATTTTCCCACCCAAAAACACCAGGCAAAGACCTAGGAGCTGTGTAAGGTGAGCTAGCTGCATTTGCTTAGATAGTGGTCTACTCTTTTTGCATGGGCTTGCTGCCTTTTGCATGAGCTTTCTGCTGCAGAGGACAACACAATGCAGAAGTTGGTGCAGTGAAGTTAGCATGACTTTCACAAGACTATCAGGAGAAAATTAACAAACGGATTACTGAAAACTACCAAAAGAGCCATAAAAATGTGTGATTAACAAACCACCTGCAGAAGGTGGAAAGCACACCTAACTGTGTCACCAAGGAAATAATGTCACAGTGTGCCTTTAACCAGTAATTAGCCAATATGTTGGGGATTCCTGGTTGTATGGTATTTACCCATAGCCTTACTTGCTCAACTTAAACCACAGCTGATGGTGATTGGGTGATGGGCATTGTTGGGATACCTACCACTAGCATACCAACAGGTTTTCACATAGTCCTTTGCAAAGATGACAATGTGCTTCAGGGCTTTCAGCAACAGCTCATCAATATCATTGTTCAGGTCAAGTTCGTCGCTGTAGTTCTTCACAGGAAGGATGCAGTTCATTGGTGTACCCAGCAGAGCATTGCAATAATCCATCTGCAAGACAACAGAGAAACAATAAGAGTGACACTGGCAAGAAGAAACTGGTAGTGACAATTCTGAATACTGTCAAACACAAATCTAGTATTTAGTATAAATTTTGTATTTTTACTTGTGATTTACATGACTGAAGGTTGTATTAACTTCAAATTTCAATGTGTTGCCATTTGTCTATCCGGATATTTTTTCACAAATTGTTTGAGAGATTCTTAACACTGACACAATGGTAAAAGTCAAAAGGCCTACTTCAAACTGAGAGAACAGCAATCAAATATTTTTTGAGCCACTATTGACCAGTTATTCAACACCAAAACTGTGATAAGGGTGCTATGACTCACCTCATGCACATACACTACACTGCCTTTTGGTTTCTCTCTTTTTGCTCTTTTCTTTTGGCACTGGCTCCTTCTCATATAGAGGGAGTGGTCTCACTTCCTAAGCACAGGTTAAAGGGACATCCTCTGGGCTGGAGGAGACTGGAGTTCCTGTTTGTGTTTGGGAACACATAGTGGCTGCTGTTTGTGGACCAGAGTAAATTGGTATTGTTTGTGGACTTAAGTATTGATTGGCATCATTGTCATCCAGAATACAGCGTTGACTCCATCTGGGCATGTTTTGCCATCTCCTCAGAAACTTTGTATATCTGTATTTGGTTTTTATTGGCATTTGCATTTTTTTCTGTGTCTCAGCATCAGCTCAAGGAGCTGGACAGAGCGGCCCCAGTGGGTCACCAGCCGACAGGCCCTCTGACAGCGGTCTCCTCTGTGCCTTGCTTTCCAGGCGAGTCCCTGGTTAACCTGTTGCATCACTTGGGTATTGTGAGCCAGCTACCTTGGAGCAGTGCCAGAGTGTTTTGGTTTTTCTTCTCTTCTTTCATTTGTATCTCTTTTCTGCATTCACACACAGACATTTACACTATACACACCATTTGGCTTATATATATAGAGGACAAAAAATGACACAAGCATAAATAAATAAATGCAGAAATAAATAAATAAATGAAAAATAAATACATTTTGGTAATGAAAAAGGCTATTTATTTATTTATTTATTTTATTTATTTACTGTATTTCTACATTTATTTATTTATTTATTTCTGTATTTCTGTGTCCGTACGTTAATTGAGTGGGTGGTACTATACCTCACTCTGAAGCAGGATTGGTCAGCTGGGCGAACCAGACAGAAGCAAACGATGCCTATCAAATCTACATCACACAAGCTGGCTAGCTAACCTTGGTATTAACTCAACGCAATGGCTCGTACAAAACTTTCCATCAATAACACAGGGCTACATTAAAACTAACTGTCGACAACTCAAGTTTAGATAAGTGGCTAGTAGCGAGCTAAAGGCAAACCTCCCGTATAGAGGGTATACCCTGACGTCACTTTCCCACCGGAATATGCCCCCTCAGTCGGACTGAGTGGGAAAACATGCTGCAACATGACTGCCTTTAGTAGGGGAAACTGCGAAACCGGGAGTAAAACAAACGATTATCTGCCTAAATTAAAGGCAGTTGGACTCGACAGTGATTCTTACAACTTACCAAAGAACCAGTGGTCCATGGACGTTGACATGTGGCCAGGAATCGGGGTTTCCTGACATTTTACCTGATTTTGACCCCGGGGAAATACACAAAGCAAAGCCTGAAGGCGTAGAAAAGCCGGTGTTCATGCTAAAACGCTTAACGTGGCTTAATGTTCCAAAACTGCGATCAATGATCACCAAATTTCTCTCGGACATCTCTTGTCAGAAACACTTTCTCCTGTCAAGACATCAAAACCTAAATCCTAGGATCATGGTCGTTATCTCAGGTTAAGCGTTTTCCTCTCCATTGATGCCCATTATAAGGAAAACGCTTCGTAGCTTAATTTCCCAAACAGTGATCAACTAACAAAAAAGCAGAACAGAGGACAGCGCTGAACGAAACGTCGGCCTAACTACCATATTCCTTGGATTTTAGTTTTGCTTTTTGATAGGAGATGGTGTTTATGACATGTGAGATGTCAGACAAATGTGGTGATCACTGGACGCTATTTTGGAACATTAAGCCACGTTAAGCCTTTTCCTTATAATGGGCGTCAATGGAGAGGAAAACGCTTAATGTAAGATAACGTCCATACTCACAGGACTTCAGTTTTGATTTTTTGACAGGTGGAAGTGTTTATGAAAAGAGATGTCCGCGGGAGAGAAATTTGGACACCAATGGATCATTGATCGCTGTTTTGGAACATTAAGCCACGTTCAGCTGTTTTCACATTACTGTTTGAGTTTTAGAATGTCCCAAAGCCTTGATGCTGGAATATTAATATTTTTTGGTCGCACAACTACTGAAAAATATCAAGCCTTATTGCGGGATTCGTTTGCGAAATTAAAGTGATGAGGACACCAATGGATATATTCTGGTTGTATGTGGTTTGTACAAATATTGTTATTTTATTACAACTTTTATTCGAATTAAAACTGGGATTTTCCAGGTAAAAGATAATAAGCAAAGATACACGTTTTGGTGCCTGGATTCCAGTTTTTCTGTGCACAACAGCATAAAAGAAGGATGCAGACTGAGGGGTGTCAGAGAGCTTGGTGGGGGTATGCTTGTGAATGCCTGTAACTCATTGATTCCAGTTGTTTCTGTGACTTGCAGCGATCCATTTGCTTCTGTTTTCTTTAGTTTTGAGAAGCAGTCTGTAAAAAAGATAGCTCCGATTCGTTGTTGAATCTGTTTGAGTTTTTTTGTGTTTTAGCGGCATTCAAGCTGAACGGTAACGCTGCCACTCGGTGGATGGAACCCGCAGGGCCTCCGCTAACTGTGACGTCACGTGCATAACCCCAGTCAAGTCAAGGCGGTAGCACTGCTATAACCAATCCGGCTTTAGACTGAGGTATAGTACCACCCACTCAATTAACATACGGACACAGAAGTACAGAAATAAATAAATAAATGTGGAAATGTAGAAATGTAGAAAAAACAGAAATAAATAAATGTGGAAAAGTAGAAATGCATAAATAAATAAATGAATAAATGTAGAAATACAAAAATAAATAAATGAATAAATGTAGAAATACAGAAACAAATAAATGTAGAAATGCATAAATAAATACATGAATAAATAAATGTAGAAATGTGGAAATAAATAAATGTAGAAATACAGAAATAGCCTTTTTCACTATCAAAATGTATTTATTTATTTATTTCTCCATTTATTTATTTATTTATGCTTATGTAATTTTTTATCCTCCATATATATATATATGCCATAGGTAAGGCCAGGTTAGGTAGACAGCCATGAATATGTCTTAACAAGGGTCAAAGGGAAACGGAAAATTAGTAGCAGAACAGCAATCAAGCTACTTGATTTCACTAGAGCTATAGGGGCTTCACCAATGGAAATGCCTGTAAATTCTGTGGTGTGAGATCCTGGGAAAGGGAGGGGTGCAGTCAGGGGCGCAGAATTGGGTAGGGATGGTAGGGATGTGTCCATACCAATATCCAGCCACAGCTGAAATGTCCCTACCAATAATTCTGGTCAGGGGGAAAAAAAGCTCCTTTAGATATAACGCGTCAGTGTCGAGGTAGCCTACACAAAGGGTTAAATCGCGTTTTCTACTCGAGTCCCACCTCCAAAACAAAAATCGCGATTGTGATTGGCTTTGCCTTTTCCTGCTAACGTGCTGGCTCTAGTTGCAATTAGTGCCAAAACCCGAAAACTAAGAGGCAAAGCTCAGTCTTTGTAGATGTGTGCGGGAAGATGGCATACAGAAAAAGGAAGGTGGACATTAGGAGCTTCTTTACTCAAAGTGTGAGTCACATGAAGAAAATAGTTTCTCAATTGCTAAGAGTCCACAGTGATGGTAATACTGCCTCCTTGTCAGTCATTACTTGCATTTAACATTACATAACCTTACATGTTAGTTAATGAACATATCATGTACTCAACATGTACTAAAACAATGTCAATTGAATAGCATTGCTATTATTAATATGAAATAGTTAAATATCTCCTATGATATATCTTCTATCAGACTTCAATCGCGTGGGGGGGTGTTTGCTGGTTATGTCCCCACCAATGTCAAAAACAAACCTACGCCCTTGGGTGCAGTTGATTAAGAAGTGAAAAGCTGAAGCTGAAAAGACTCATTTGACATTTTTAAGTGCATATTATTCAATTCAAAAACAGTAGAATTAAGGAAATACTTGAATACATATTTTCCTGTGGTTCACTTTGAATTCTCAATGCTGAAATATTTCATACTCTATTTAGGAAAGGTTATAATGAAGGACATTATAGTAATGCATTTGTATGTACAACCTTGACTGGCCCTGACCCAGGCTATCGTTACGTTTGCACATTGCTATGGAGATATTTGTCAATATGACATCTGATTTAATTAACCAGGTGCTTCAAAAGAACTTAGCATCAACTACAGTATTTTGATATATTGACCCATATTATTACAAACGTGTTAAATTAGCTCTCACTTTGCCAGTCAAGCCAGCCTCTTCTTAACAAAGCTACTCTGTTCTGAGACAGATTGGAAACTGTTTGGGGGTTGTGGTTAGAATGCTTTTCACACAAGCTCATATTTATGTACAAAAGCTAGCTATGGTATATAGCAATTTAGAATTTTTTCAAGATGTTGAATTAATTCATTTTCCAGCTATAAGTACACTGATGTGTTTTAGTGTTTGTCTATAAATGTGCTCATGAAAACTGTTCTGGGTCACTTTGATCTAGATATATTCAAATTCATGAATAAGATTTAGGTTGACACTGCATTGTTTAGTGCCACAGATATAATTAATAACTTAATTAATACTCAGAGGTACTCCCGTTGATGTGCAGATAGACATATTCAGCTTGCCTGTTGATTTATGCACTTCCTTTTGTTCAATTAAGCGTCTACAAATGAATATGTACTCACAAACATATATCTTCAAGGTAGTGTTAGGTACAGGAATACAAATAAGAATACAAAAAAACAAAAAAAGAAACAGACTGCACATGTTAGGTCATGACCTAAATCCTTCAAGGTGGAGCCATTCACATTCTTTACATATAAAACCACTTGCAAGCATCAGAGCAGTGTGCAGAAATATATTCTCTGCAGTTTACCTGCTGCTTTAGGTATTGGTTTTTGTACAGCTGTTTCAGGTCCTTCTTCATCAGCCCACAAGCCACATCCACTCTGGTGAGTAGAACCACCTGAGGAATCCCTGTAAGAGAGGTGGAAATCATTTTTCAAGTGTGAATGCCAAGAAATTACTTACATTATGAATGTGTTTTTGCAGCTGAGAATTAACTTTGTTTGTCATCAGTGCCCATGACAGTAACATAGAGGCCACTCTCTGAGCTTGGACAACACTTTCCCTTGCGTTGCCTACAAACCCAGGGGGGATGTATCATCACATCACAGCACATGACCTTGGCACCCAAAACAGTCTGATTTTTGCAGGGATTAATTTGGCCGATGAGTTTTTACAGTGGTGTTGCTGGTATGGCAGATTGTTTTGTGGCTAATTGTTCAGCTCATTAGTGACACAAACCTGTGTATCAGCCTAGTTAGGTAGTTAGCTCCATTAGGAGGATGGTTTGGCTATCCCGATACTGTGAAATTAAAAATGTCATTTTATTTAAAATCAGTTTTAAAATGATTTAGACAGCAATTGTGCTGTTACATTATATGTTGAAAGGGGGAACTATGTTATCCTCATGTGTTAATCTCTGCATGTAGCTGGCTAGCCATGCTCAGTTTCTTGTTTTCATTAGTAAAGATTTTTAAAATCACATTTTATTCTCATATGACTTGTGTTTTCTTGGATTTATTTCCATAAATTATTGAAGGCAGCTATACTAGGGAAATTAAAAGTACAGCTGCTATCTTTACCAATAATAGATATCTATTATGTTTGAATCTTACATTCTGACTAGCAGGCAAACAGGTACAATTCATGTCCATAAAGGCTCCTCAAATTATTTTTCACATGAAATGTGAAAACTGAATGTCAACGTTATACTGAAGTACAGCTATCTAAATACATCAATAAAATGCTAGGTAGCTAACTAGCTAGCTGCTGCATTAGCAGCTGGCATGCTGTAATTACAGTCCTTGTATAACTGTAGCTACATAGCAAGCTAGTTAATACAGCAGGCACAGCAGATCATCACTACGACAACGATCATCACCAGTAGCTGGTAGCCAGCTAACTAGCAAGTAAGATGTGCAAGTAGTCTGCTACAGTATATCTAATGTGTATGCATAGCTATCAGTGCCTATTTAACCCAATGCCTATCACTGGGTTCCTCTTTTATGGCCTGTGCAAAAGAAATACATACAAAACATCACAATGTACCCACTATGTGAGTAAGATCTTTAGCCATTTTGATTGGAACGTTTTATTCTATCACTTGTAAGCAAGGGAGAGGTTGAATCATTATTTTATATCCCAACTTGAAGCAGTGAGAACAAGTATAGATATGTCTGCTGAGGAAGTTAGAGAATAAAAGCAGCATTGTTTATTAAGGAGGATGTTTAGTTTTATGACACATTCACAGTTCTATACTGTTTTACAGCCAGAGGTTATTTTTCACATGACATATTGTCAAACACCACAGGAGGGTAAACACCAAACAGAGAATTGGTGCAAGAGAATAACTGCAACCCCCCACTAGCGTCGTCTGAGGAATATGTGCCTGATAAGATGCTACAGGGAGATATCGTGCAGTGAGATGAGGGGACCTTGACTGACACAACACACCCAATCCTGCTGGAACAGAGTCAGTTATGTCCCACTATTGTGGACTCCCCAATCATTGTCAGCTTATGACACAGTCCAGGCCAGAACTTGTGGTATCGTGGGCCATAGGTCTCACTAATTGTTTGAAACGAGTGTCTTAAATGACTGAGTCACTCAGAAGCTCAGAGGATTCCTACTAAAGTGTAAATGCACATGACATCTCCAGTTGCTCTGTGATATCAAGACTCATGAGTGTCATCGCCATCTATGGTATGAGCTCCCAGACAGTGTATCCATTATAGTCTGTAATGTTTAAGCTCAAAAATCTGAGTAGTACAGATATCATCTTGAATTATGATCCAATTATTATCTTGAAATTAATTAATTACTATCTAAATATTAACTTGAAAAAAGCAGTGCTCTTTGAACTCATGTAGAGCATTACAACCACTGATGAGCCAAAAGAAATGTTCATGAATGTGCTCTTAAAGGCTTAAAAATATCAACTCAAGACTTGCCCATGTCTCTGGCTTCCAGCTGGATTGCTCTCAGTTTGCTAATAACCTCCTTCGGCATGAGGGACAGTTTGTCTGCTGCCACCACTGTGACCAGGCAGTGAACCTTGTCTCCCAGGCCGGGGCTCTTATTGTACTGTGGATGGTCTTCTGACAAAGAGGAAACGGGGTTGAACTGGCAAAGAGGGAAAGAAAGAGAACTTACACATGAAGGAGAACACATTGCATCAGGAGATGTGCGTAAAGACCAAGGGTCACACATAGCAACAATCCTTCATACAGCTCTCAGTTCCCTTCCCCCAACACTATGAATCCAATTATACTGTAGTCCACCACTGTGAACTCCCATTCATTGTTGGCTAATGACATAGCCCAGATTTGACCTTGCAATGTGTAGGGCTGCAGGCCTGTGCTTCAAATGAGCACAGAATGAGAGGAAATTAGTCAGATTAAAAAGAAAAACAACTTTACATGCTATGCTCCTATGATTGGTGCCACTGCTCCAACATACTCAGATTCTTTTCAATGTGGTTGTGTGACCTAGACTGTATTTATGCACCTTGATGAAAAATTATCTCCATGTGTAGTGGACTTGTACTGCATGACATACTCTTAGGAGGAGGCATCTTTGGAAAAGGAAGTTAAAGTAATGGCTGTAGCAATTATCAGTCAATAATTTAACATTAAAATGAGATTGTAACACTGCTGCTTGCTTTGCTTTCACTATACAAAAGAAATTATATATGTTTTGTTAATACAGAAAAATCTAATCATTGGGAGAATCTCCTCATAACTCAGGTTAATCTCTCAGAATATGTGTAAATAGTCTGACACTTAGCATGTCTTTTTTAATCTGAAACAAGTACAATCACATTCATAACATTTGAAAAGTAATTTCATTCTTCCTGTTACACACAGCTTTCACATAGGCAAAGGATTGGAGAAGGCGGGTCTATATTACTGTTTGTACCTTGTAGCCATCTTTTACACGGCCTTTCAGGGCAAGAAGAATGTCGCCTTGATTCACTCCTCCATTCTCTTCGACTCCATTGAGATCATTGAAGGCAAAGGCATATTTAGACCCAGGATTGCTCCGATCCTCTATTAAGTAGGTTTTGTACTAAAAACAGGAGAACACCAACAAGACAGTGCTTTCATAAATCTCAAATTGTATCTCATACAGCAGTTGTGGATTAAAATGCATACTTGGAATATATAGAATAAATTTATTTCAGTTCTGATTATACAGGAGACCCTTGCTATTCAATTTTGAATACTCACAGATAATACGCCCTGTTGCCAGCTTCAGCCTCTGCCACTGAGCCACAGAGCACTGTGCAAACACCTGTGCTCTAACATTTAATTTAGATATAGTATAGCATCCCACGGAAGAATGGTCAAGCCTTGCACTGATGATTTCTTCACCTTACATTTACATTTATTTATTTGGCAGACGCTTTTATCCAAAGCGATGTACAAAAGTGCAAATAGTGGGCAAACAACAGGCACAAGAGCAAGATGTGTACAGGTCATACAATGCAAATAGTTCTGAAGCTGAGCACAGGGTCAGTGTTGTGAGCCAACTAATCTGAACTAGGATTACATAATCAAATACAATTACAGGGACAATAAAGTAACGCTATACTACCTAGGTAAGTGAGCAACAAGTACAAGACAGGAGTCAGATTTACAAGGTCAAAGTTACAAGGTCAAGCGGCAGAGGTATCAGTCCAGGTAGAGTCTGAAGAGGTGTGTCTTCAGCACACGTCTGAAGGGTTGGGGTAAAGGAGTTGTTCTCAGGGGGGTGGGGAGTTCATTCCACCACTGGGGGGAAATGCGTCATTGGGAGGAGCGCGGGCCTTTCATTCTGTTGGTGGGTGGAGCTTTATTGTAAACTCAACGCAGGCATCAACAAAAATCACCGTAAGAGCTTATGCCCTCTCCGGGCATAAGCTCTAAACTTTAAATTCACACGCTTTCTTTTTCCTTTGTTTTTGTTCTGCCACACAACTCGCGGGAGGCATGAACTAGAGGTGTGTGCTCACATTTCAAAATAAAAGTCTATCAATACAACACAGAATGTCAGGCAATAAAAGTCCACAACGTGAGAAATGTAGTAATAGTAAGGTAACTGATAATACATACAATTCAGAGAGCTGTTCTTCCTTTATAATCAAACTTAAACTTAAATTTGAATTGGGTCATTTATATATAGCATGTGCTATAATAAAAAACTTCAGTGAAGTAGCTGGGTTCTCTGTGTATTTGTTTGTCAAAAATACCATTAATCATTATCATTAACATATATTTTGACTGTAAATGTCTGTGATGGAGAGTGTTCACCTGTCTTTGTCTGGTTTTAATATAAAATTTTTTTGTGAAAGAAAGTCTTGTTTAATTTCGTTTTATGTGCAGTTCATCAGCCCACATAATTACAGTGTCCCTGACATGCCAGACCGTAGTTTTCACCTTTTCTGTACAATATACAATGGTTAAAATTAGGTATGATTAGTTGATGGCTGGGAAGGGCAATTATTGATTAATTGTTGTTAACTGACAGCAACAAATTTTTACGAACCAACACGTCGGTCAAAAACCCAGAAACAAATGTAGCCCGCTTGATTTCTTTTTGCATCAGGCATCTTTGCACAATTAACAGGCTGACACAAGCTGATAATTAGATTTTACTCTTTACATGGATTCTCATGGCTCATGGTTGATAAATTGAACGATTGGTTACATCCCTGTTGGCTAACTCTAACAAACACGGCACTTTTTTTCATTTCTCCTCAAGTTACCCTACTACTTGTAATATCAACAGAACAAATGTACTTGTTGGATGTTTGGCTGCCACATTGACAGTCAGAGAAAGAATAAAGACGGAACTAAGCCAGGGCCATTCATTAAAAAGGAAAAACTGTGTGTTAATTCAAAAGGCAAAGACTTGAAAATGTACTGTGTGCACCATTTTGAAAGACTTCCTTTCATTCTGAATGAAGTATAACATTCATTATAACCTTCGTTACAAAGGACCTTTTTTAAAGGCTTCTTTAACTAAGGTAAACCTATACTGCAAAATTGAAAATACAAATGTTAATCTGTTGTGTTTCTTGATTTGGGAACACATCCTGCTTCACATATGAGTCCTTTATCAGTACAGTGCAATACCTGCAGATTTAAGATTTTGTGTAAATCTGAAGAACTTATCCCCACAAATAACAATAGACTTCTGTATTCATTTCTACTGAGGATGTACAAGGGTTGATTGAAAGGCTCATAGCCTCACCCAAAAATCTCTGTCAGTTTGTAATGTGGGCCATGAGTAATACTTGACTGCCATAGAAATACAGTTATCTGGGTGAGGCTGTGTGCATTTTGTTGCCATTTTACTAACACGTTTATTTAAGTTAATAATACTGAATAGCTGCTGGATCCTAACATCCATATGCTACTATGGACAGATTATTCCATATGAACTTTTAGATAAAACGATTATTATTATTCAGTCATTTGCCAGTTGTTCTTATTCAGAATGACATTTATACATGCACAGAGAAACTAATAATTATCTATGAGAGCGCTTTTACTTTATATCACATTGTTGACATGATGATATAAAACAAGTGATACACCAAACATTTTCTTAAGTACATACTGCTTTGGTGAAACTGCGTCCGCCAGTGGAATTAGCCAGAGCTTCAGTTGTTATATGTCCTTGAAAGATGCTGTTGATGGAGTTTATTGTACTGGACTTCCCAGCACCAGCTGGTCCAGTCAGCAGGATTCTCACTCTTTCCACCTGTGCGTTTGCAGGCTTGAAATACTTCAGTTCCTTCAAAGTCTTGTCTCTATGAGAGTCACCCAGTGAAATCTTTATAACAGCACTGTACAGCACTTCACTAATCAAAGGGTTGTTAGGCATAATTACAACAGCAGCAATATGATATAAATCAAAGTGCACCACAATGGAAACTGAACACTAAATGCATTCTGGGTAAGAGAGTGTGGGTGAGGTAGACCAACCAAAAGCCATGCCACCTTGTAATCATCAAGAGGATAACCAAGTATGAGTCTGCTATAAGTTTCTTAACAAAGTGTAAATCTGTCACTGAGGGGTAAGTAACTGGGCAGAAACAGGGCAAACATGTTTATACATACATACATACATACATTTTCTATATGATGTGTTATACTGATGTGTTGTTTCATTTCATGCTTACCTCCAAGACATGGAGCTCCACTGATCCTTCATGTCTAAGAGACAAATAAGGCTTTTAGTTTCATTTTGTAAAAGATAGTTCACACTATATAATCATATGATATTTAAGCAAAAATGCATTTTGTATATAATTTGATATTGTATACTGTACAGTGTTAATAGTTATGAATGACGGTAGCTTCCAGAAGGGAAAACAATAATCATTATCATCATTGTGCAGAAAGTTTAGCCGATTGTCAAAATCTCTTACTTGTTTATTTATTTTTTCTTTGATAGATTTCTCATTAGTTTTTTCTTTATATTGGTCTGTGTTTTTACCCCATCTTCCCCTTTTTCACTCTTACTTTGGAATCATCACTAAACTTTGTCCCACCATAACATGCTCTACACTCTCACAGGAGTGCTGATGAATACAACCCTCACATACACTCTGATGCTACCAAAGGCTATTTTTCCCCCTCATATGGTATATCTTGGACTGTAGTTCTCATCCTGCTTTCACTTCCACTTACAGTTCATAGTCATTTTGATTGAGGAAAGCAGCATTTTCTCATTTTTTAATTGTCAGATCTTCTAGGAAGCACTAGAGCTGGTTCTTGAAGAGAGATTTGCTGGGTTGGTTCTTAAAGGGAAGCTGGTTGGGCAGATTATTAAAAGGAAGTTGGTTGGGCTTACTTTTAGAGGGATGTTTTTTGGGCTGACTATTTAGTTTTTAATTTATTTGCACTCTTTGGGCATATACCTACCATTTGTATGCCAACAGGTTTTCACATAGTCATCTGCGAGGATGACGATGTGCTTCAGGGCTTTCAGCATCAGCTCATCAAGGTCACTGTTCAGATCAATTTCATCATGGTAGTTCTTCACAGGAAGGATGCAGTTCATTGGTGTGTCCAGCAGATCACTGCACTTTTGCATCTGCAGAGAAACAGAAATGAACAGCAAAAGAGTGAAACAAAGAAACTAGCCATGAGACTAATTTTAAAAACACTGTCAAACAAAAACAAATTTGGAATAACTGCAAATGTCCATTTGAAAAGATGTAGCAAGTGAAATACATTTATATTATATTTTTATAAATACATTTATATTACTATATAGATATTCACTGTTTTTGTTAATGATGTCAGATTCACTGATTTTTCTGTCATTTCTGAGAACTGTTTTGGGATTAGTTTTGGACTAGAGTGTTTCAAGTTCATAGGTAAGAAGATTTGGGATGATATTGCATTATTTAGTGCCACAGATGTAATGAAAAAAAAACCCTGAGACATAATTGCTTTTGTGGACTTGTATCTGTTCATTTAAGTGTTTACAAGTTAACACATACTCACACACATTTATGATAGTGGTAGGTACAAGAATAAAAATAACTGAAACAAGTCTGCACATATCAGGTCCTGACATCATCCAAACAATGTCCAAATTGTTTACATACACAGATATAAGCCACCTGGTAGTATCAGACTAAAGTGCAGCCATTTTATTTCATGTATCCCCAGCTTACATGTTTCCATATGTATCTACTTGTGTACAGGTAGACCTGCTGCTTTATGTATTTACTTGTGTACAGGTGTATATCTCCAGTTTACCTGCTGTTTTATGTATGGGCTTTCATACACCTTTTTAAGGTCCTTATTCACCAGCTCACAAGCCTCATCCAACCTGGTGAGTAGAACCATGTAAGGAATCCCTGTAAGAGAGGTGGAAATCATTTGTCATGTGCTTAACACTATGAAATTATTTACATTATGTATGAGTTTGTTGCAGATGTGTGTTTGTCACCAGTACACATAGCAGTAACAGAAAGACTCTCTGAGTTTGAACAATGCTTGCCCTTGCGTTACCCAAAAACCTAGTGTGATGGATGTAGCCCTTTAACCAGTCAGATTTTCAGAGGAACTGCATTGGCTTATGTGCCTTTCTGCTAATGCTGCTAGTATGCCATATAGCGTGCCACATAACCCTCGCATTCAGGTTTGGATCTATACAGCTAACGGTAGACAAAGGTAGCTCCCCCTTTTTATCACATTAGGTCAGCAGTTAGCTTCCTAAGGAAGAATAGTCTGGCTGTCATGATACTCTGAAATTGAAAATTGCATTTTAGTTAACATAAGCTTAAAAATATTTAGCCAGCTATCCAGATAGTAAATAGACTTAGTGAATGCACAGGATGGCCAGCTATCAATGTTAGCCAAACTGATTCATTATCTTCATTATCTATCCAGCGTGATTAATCTTAGAAAAATTACATGTAGCTAGCATGTTTGCACTCAGCTCTAAAATTAATACAACTGTCACTCTGCTTTTTTACATTCTTGATCATCTGAAATTCAAGTTAATGGAGACCATTACCAGCAAGTGAGAAGAAGTGCATGCAAAAGCACCTTTAAAGGATTAAAAAGGTCTGAAAAACAATACTTGCCCATCTTGCTGGCTTCCAGCTGGATCTTTTTCAGTTTATTGATCACATTGGATGACATGAATGACAGTTTGTCTGCTGCCAACACTGTTACCAAGCAGTGAACTTTGTCTCCCAGGCTGGGGCTCTTATTGTAGTATGGATTTTCCTCTGACAAAGGGGAGGCAGGGTTGAACTGGAAGAAAGGGAAATTACACATGAAGAACATATGCATAAAGAGTTGTGAGTACAGATCAAGGGACATAAACAGCAACCACCCCTTACACAGCTTTTGTACATATGTGGGTCTTCAAGGGAACTTCTGTACATATGTGGGTCTTTTGCATGCAGTTTTGTATGCATTACGACGTATGACTTACCTAGGTATCTTTACTTACCATTACCTAAATATTACAACATGTATCTCAGTTTATGGCTACGACATTGGACTACTTCTTTATACACACATTAAATGCTTTTTCACACTAATTTTGGAATTTCAAACTGTACATTGCTTGCCTCGTGTCAACGTCCTCTACACTTCAACAGGAGCATTGAGGCATAACAAATGCAATCCTCACATGACATTTTATCCATTAAAATCATCCAATAAACACATGCTGCAAACAGCAATGTTTCACACAAATCCCACAGTTCACCTCAAAAGAGTGAGCAGTGAATTGAGGATAGCTATAGTTTTCACTGATGTCATCTGAGCAAATCATATGTACCTGACACGTTTCTATAGGGTGATCACGAGCAGGGTGATGAGGGGACCTCGGCCAACACAACACATTCCCAAGCCAATTATTTTCCACCATTGTGGACCTCCATTCATTCTTGATTAATGGCACAGTTCACTGTTGACCTTGTAACGACTAGGGCTGTAGGACTCAAAGTCAATTTTTTAAAAGAATTTTATCTAGAATGCCCCTTTGATTGATGCCATTCGTCCAGCAGCCTCTATTTTTTACACCTATATTTTCCCCCAGGAACAGTTCAGTCTGAGTACATGGTCATTTCAGCCTTAGGAGGAGGTTTCCAGGAAAAACAGATGCAAGAAATGGCTGCAGCAATTACCAGTCAATAATGTAATATTAATATAAAATTTAAAGCTGCTGCTTGCCCTTCTCTTGCTCTCCAAAAATCTTCTCAGTAGAAATGAGGAATTATCTGTGCTGTCTATGTTGTATTAATGATGAAGCATGAAGGGGATAATAACTCATGCAATTGTCTTCTGGAATATGGCATAATAGCCTGAGATGAGGGATGTATAAATTCACTCTTAACCTCTCAGAAAGCATCACATTACGGTTACACAGGAGTTTCCTCACCACTGAATTACTCAGGACAGAAAATTGGCTATTTTACATCAGTTTGTACCTTGTAGCCATCTTTTACGTGGCCTTTCAGGGCGAGAAGAATGTCCTGTTCCTTTACTCCTCCACATTCTTCCAGACCCATTACATCATTGAAGGCAAAGGCACAGTAGGACTTGGGATTGCTGGGGTTCCTTATGTGGAAGGTGTTGTACTAAAAAAACAATAAGATCAAAGACTGTGGTTTGATCCACCCAGAAAAAAATCTCATACAGCTTCTGTGGATTAAATAATTTTTCTTACAAAACAAGTTTAAAACTTCAAACATTTTTTGAGATGTTTCATGCTTGAAAAAAAACTGTAAATGTAAACTGAAGTTGGATCTGACTCCACAGGAGATCCATTCACAAGGTTATTACCCTTTACATACACTGTAAAAAATGTAGAAATTACAGTAAAAAACTGTCAAATAGCAACAGTAAAAGACCATAAAATCCAAAATAGTATATCACCATAGCAGATACATAGAATTACCCTAAATCAAGAAACAGTGCATAACTTTAATTTTTACTGTCATAATATGTAGAAAACACAATTTTATTGTGAAAATATGAAAGTTTGGTAAAATTAATGGGCATATACCATAATGTCACAAGCAAGTAATAACCCTAAAATTAATGGTATTATTCTGTCTAAATCACAGATTTTGCTGATGACAGTGTTAAAATAATGTTACCTGCAGAGCACTACCCATAATGCCTAGCCTGTGCCGTTTACAGTTTTGTTGTTGAATAACTGCTTAGTTATGTGTTTGTTTAATTATTGTTTATATTGCTTATCTTAGTTAAGTCCTTTGCTTTCATTGTCCATGTTTGTTTGGGTTCAGTAGGGTGCCACCGTTAAGTTGTTCGTGTTACTGTTTGTTGACATCCCTTCCCCTTTTCCCTTTGTTTTTCAAAAAATAAATGTTTATCTACATGCTGACAGTAGCTCAGGAGGTAGAGCAGTTGATTGGGGATTGAAAGATCCCTGGTTTGATTCTGCTTTCTCCTGGCAATATGTCTAAGTGTTCTAGAGCACCACACTGAACCCCAAACTGCTCCCAGTGGCTGGTTAGTACCTTATATGGCAGTCTCTGTCACTGGTAGGTGGATGTGAGGCATAAACTTGTAAAGTGCTTTGAGTACTCAAATGAGTAAGTAGAAGTTCAATGTGTGCCTCCTTCTTCCACACAATGGAACCCCATTAAATGACAGTCTAATAATGAGGATTTTATGGTTAAAAACTGTTATTTGTTTGGTATTTGGGATGGGATTCAATTAGGGCTGCAGCTATTGAGTATTTTAGTAGTCGAGTATTCTATCGATTATTCCATCGATTAATCGAGTAATCAGATTTTAAAAAGTTTTGAGTCTGAGGTCTGTCAGCCACTTCTGAGGTAGTTTGACATGCCTTGACATTTTTATATATTTCACCTATCTAAAAACACTGATCCCAAAGTGATACATATGCTTATATTCAGCACAAACTCAGCACCAATAATCTGAGAGCAATAAGAATGTCATTACTCTATTTTTTGTTTAAATCAATTGTAAACATACACTTCTAAAAAACTTATTTTCAGAGGTGCTGCAATATTGTAAAAAAATACATTATAAACATTTCTGGCCAAGACTTTTGAGCTCTGAACCTTGTAAACATAGGTGTTGGCTACACATAGGTGATTAAAGCATTCAGTAATTTCATGTGGTTTGACTACTAAAGTGTTAGAACTTTGGAGTGACACAATTTTTTTCAAAGCCAATGGCTTATCCAATGAATGTTTATGAGGTAGGTGTTAATAGCCCCCTCCCCACTGTCAAAGGTAATGGCCCATCAGTCTGGAATGTCATTGTGGCCCTCTCCACGGGCGCCTGCAGCTGTACGCACAGTGCGTACCATCAGATTCCCGATTTGTGAGCGCTCCCGAGAGAGAGATGTGTATGTGTACATTTGTCATGCCAATAAACCTCTTTGGAATTGAAATTTGAAATTGAAAATTGAGAGAGAGAGAGAGAGAGAGAGGTGTCAGAGACATTAAAAGGAGGAGACAGACCGCTCGTTGAAATATGAATGGCATTGGCCGACAGACCGCCCAATATGAATGGCGGTTGCATTAAGGGAAGTCCCACTTTTACACCAAACGGCCAATCGCTTTGTTGGTAAAGGCGTAACGTGGAAAAAGGCAGACCTATCATATTCTTAAGGCGAAATATGAACGCCCACAGCCCACTCTACTGTCACCATTATAGCTACGCAGTACACAAACGGGGCAAATATACACAATGGGTAGCCTAATATTAGGTACCAAGCTAACGTCCTATATAATGTAAATAGACCAAATTTACATGTAAAAGACGACACAATTGTGTCTGACAGAATTAAAGTATAGACCATTTTTGGATTGTATGATCGTAATAGCGTGAGCATTTATTAACATTTGGAATTTATTGTGCTTTTTCAATTTCTATCGAAGTAGAAATTAGTTTGCTAACTTGGCGTATCAATTAGCTAACTAACTTGCAAGCTAAAGTTAGCTTGTTAGTCACCTGCAGCTAGCTTTCAGCACACTGAAAAAGTAGCTATAAAACAAACAACAAACTGTGATACACCGACTTTATTAAGTACCGGGCATGACATGGTGACCACCTCTGAGTGTTTACTGATATTCACAGATCATGTGCGAGTCCACTTCATATTTCGGGACATTCTAAAACGCTTGAAGTGAAAAGGCTTAACGTGGCTTAATGTTCCAAAACATTGATCAATGATCACCAAACCTCTCTCAGACATCTCTTGTCAGAAACACTTCCACCTGTCAAAAAATCCGAAAACCGAAATCCTATGAGTATGGGCGTTATCTTACATTAGGCTAAGTGTTTTCCTCTCCATTGACGCCCATTAGAAGGAAAAGGCTTAACGTAAGATGTTCATGATCAGAAGCGTGTTAGAGAAGTCTAGTCCGGGTACGTCGCTGTTTGGGTCCACAATGCTATGTTAAACTTTTTCCTTATAATGGGGGTCAATGGAGAAGAAACGGCTTAACGCAAGATAGTTACCCCTTTCATTGGATTTCAGTTTTGCTTTTTTGATAGTGTTTTATGACATGTGAGATGTCAGACAAATTTGGTGATCTTTGATCGCAGTTTTGGAACATTAAGCCACGTTGAGCGTTTTAGAATGTCCCGAAATATTTCTGCTCCGGCTAAACGCTCTTCAATTAGGCTATGTGATCAAAGATCTGTGAGGAAGTGCTCAAACAATTCGACGAGAAGGAGACTGAACTTCAAATAGGTAGGCCAGATTTAATTATTCATTAATCAGTCAGTGACGTTTCTCTCTCAGCTCTCTCGATGTGTGTGTACGCGCGTGCGTGCGTGGTCAGATTTCTGTGCATATCATAAGATGAAATCCTGCAGGCGCCCCTGGCCCTCTCTGCCCCCCAGTTTGGAAAGTCAGTGTGAATTGTAAGAAAAGAAGAGACAATAAAAGCCTTTTACAATTTATTGAAAATGCTGTGTTCAAACCCAAACACGCAATGGATAAATTTTTGATGAATAGATTGTGCAATCGCATTTCGCGCATACGGGCGCACCGGTGTGATTTGCCATTTAGCGCGTATGCTAAAACCGGTACGATTGGAACACTAGATTGGAATAATTCTAGCTAATTTTAGCTTCGAGGAAACAGCGATTTAATGTTGCAAATATAGCAAATCCTAACTGAAAACTATGAGAAGCTTAATAACGCTAATGAAAACATTACAAATAACAGAATAATGTTAGAAATAAGAGATGCGTGATTGTGCCATCTTGTAGCTCCTCGGTCAGTGTAAAAACAACCTTAACATGTGCTCTTGTTTATAGGAGTCAAATTGGGCATTTTCAAGTTTTCTTGCCTCGTAATGACCCAATAACGACTGCCGAATTAGCATTCCGTTACCTTATGAATAGCTCTACTTGCTAATGGGTGGGCAATCAAGAGCTGCTTTCTGACTCAGAGACTGAAATGTGCATGCTGTTCTTTTTATTCCCCTCACATAGGTCTACAACATAAATTCACTTTCTAACTATATACATTTTAAAGCAGACCGTTGAAGGTTTCCGATGATGTTTTTTTATGTTTCTAGGACAAAAACTTGCGGAGTTTTCGAAGTGGTTTGGCGGAATTTCTGTTTAAGGTCGCCGGCGGGATTGCCGACTCCAGGGGTTAGTTTATGCTAACTTCAACGTTTAGCTAACGTTACGTTACCCTGTGTCGGCTCCGCTCTGTGACCTCGAGGTGTACACCGGATGCTTTCTGTTTAGATGCTGTATCATTGATGATGTGCTGTTGTGGTATGCCATCTCGATTTTACAGTGCATGCACTGCACAGCATTTCCGCTTTTTTGCTCTTGGTTTTGAAGTTTGAAATGGTCCCAAACTTTGGACATTTTATTTTTTGTAATCGAATTATTCGAGTTACTTGAATAATTGTTTCAGCCCTAGGCCTGGCTCTTGGTTTTGCTCCATAAACGCAGGTTGTTCTGCAAAGTTGGTACATTTTTACTGATTGAATATAGTGCCAGTTTTTCTGTAAAACAACTGATTTATTTATTTATTTATTTAGTAATTGACCCTATTGTCGTACATTTCAAACATGATGAACCTTGACATCACATTTCTAAGTGAGGGTTCAAGGGTTAATTGAAAAGCAAAGGCCCTCAGTCAAATATACTTGACAGGACATCAGCTTGTATTGACAGCTGTGACTAACATACAACAGCCACAGAAAGAAAGCTGTTGGGTGATCGTTTAACAAATTGTTGAACTATAAATATCGAATTATTTGAGAACTTTCAGATAAAGTCATTATTATTAGTCATTTTCCAGATGAATAATTGTTTCAGCCAAACTAGATTCAATGTACAACATCAGGAGGATTCGCCCTTTTTCTGACCACCTACTCCACCCAGACTACTGTAACGCCCTCCTCGCAGGCCTAAGCGCTGCAGCTCATCCAAAAACAACTGCATGTTTAATAGCAGTGTGGTCATGCAAATTCAGCAGAAAAAGGCTGTTGGATTTACTGATTTAACTTTCAGATAAAGTCATTATTATTCAGTTATTTTCCAGATGTTCAAATCTAGAACTACATTTATACATGCACATAGAAACTATTTATCCATAAGAGCACTTTTACTTTATATCACATTGTTGACATGGTGATATAAAACAAGTGATACCCCAAACATGATCTTAAGTACATACTGCTTTGGTGAAACTGTGTCCCCCAGTGGCATCAGCCAGAGCATCACTTGTTATGCGTCCTTGAAAGATGTTGTTGATGGAGTTGATTGTGCTGGACTTCCCAACACCAACTGCTCCATGCAGGAAGATTCTCAGTCTTTCCACCTCTGGGTTTCCTGGTTTGAATTCCTTCAGTTCCTTTAAGGTCTTGTCTCTGTTAGAGTCACCCAGTGAAATCTTTAAGCACAATGGAAACTGAAGAATATGTGCATTTTGGGTAGGAGAGTGTGAGTGTAAGAATGGCCTGAAGCCATTTCACTTTGTTTTCATTTTTCAATAGAATATAGAGGATAAATAGGTATGAAGCTTTTATGAGCTTCATAATAATCTCCTGATTACATTAATAGCCTGTGCCAAACACCACATCAGGTGTAAATTTTTTTACTGAGGCGTAAGTAACTCTGGGTAGAAACAACTCACACACAGGTCTGTATACATATACTGTATATAAATGCAACACATGCACACTTTTTTGTTTTGAGTTTTTTTTTCGGCTGCAATGTCACCACCTAGCTTGAGGTAGCTTCCCTTCCACATAGCATAAGAAGGTGAACTGCTGACCAAAAGAGGAGGAAGAAAAAGAAAACACAGCGGCAATCAGGAACAAAACAGAGACATTGGCATCTGTAGTTTTCATCCAGTCTAGATAGGGTTATCAGTTAGCAAGCATTTTGTCAGGGGGCTAGCAGCAATTGTACAAGTTTGTAAGCATTTTTAGCTAAATTGGTGTTACACATTGTTTTATTTGGGGCCTACCATGACTGTAGCATCAGGCCATGCAGATATGCCGTTTGTGGTACTGGGACTGGCAGGACGGCATTTTTGCAAAAAACCTGTTTACCATCAGTTCCCAGAGGCCAGGGTTTGGACTATTGTTGCGGTGCCATTGTTTTGACAGATAAAATAAAGTAAACTGAAGAAACCACCATTGTAGCTCCAGTGGCTATGGAGCCCAGAGGACCGAGCTGGCCCAATAGGAGTTCCAAAGTGTTAGTGAGTTCACTTTTCATGACTTTATGACTGGTATGCCACTTTTTGGGTTGGTTTGTTTGTTTTTCTGCACCTTCATACAACACACAATAAGGTTCAATTAGCTACTCCTCTTACAGCCATTTTCAGCTGTTGTTTCTGAGTCATAAGTATGTAGGGAAAAGAGACTTTTTCGTCTAGAGAAGGAAGTGGTGAGAACTGGCAGTCCAGTCCAAAAATGTTTCCTGTGAGATCACTCCATGGTTTTTGTGGAAGTAGAGCACTGAGGGATAAGTCTGATTATCTTATGGTTTGTTCACTGGAACTACCAGATATGAAACTGTGTTAGTCTGGAGAGACCAGTGTGACACTGATCTCCATTTTTCCTTTTGCTTGGTTTAGTTCAAACCCTGCTGATATGCCACGGACTCCTCACACATTTGAATGATATCTTTTGAATGATACTTGAATCATCCAAAATAAAAACACAAAGGAAACAGCACAGGACATGTTGTTATGGAGACTGAGCCAAGCACCATTCTCCTGGTGGAGTCTCTCTGTTTTAGTGGGATGTAGAACTGCTTTATTTCTTTATTTCTAAGTGCTATTTCATGTATGTAAGCAAAGCCTTACTCATTTTACAGCCATAGCTCATGTTTTTACATCTCACTCTCATCGTCACAAGGGTGCACTGTGAACAGAAAATGTAACCATGTCTAAAGTAATACTTTTCAAATGTTCAAATGTAGTGTGTTTGGCATGTGCTTGATAGTTATGTTGATGTGTTGTTTCATTGCTTACCTCCAAGACATGGACTTCCCTTGAGCTGTCATTTCTATGACACAAATAGATATATTAATTTCCCTCTGTAAAAGATAATTCATATATATAATCACATGATATTCAAACAGAAATGTATTTTGTACTATCGCTATAATTTGATATTGTATACTGCACAGTATTTGCACTTATGGATGTAGGCATCTGTCAGAGGGGGAAAACAATAAACATTAGTATCACTGTGCACAAAAGTTATTCAAACCACCAGAATCTCTTTTTTAGGCTTTTCTTTTTTTACTTACAGGTACATTTCTCTCAGCCATGTCATTTGTTTCCCTTTATTAGTTTCTGTTTTTGCCCATTTTCACCCTGACTAGACTACTCAACCTCCAAGTGATTGTAAGGTGTTTATTGTACTCCATATCTCCAGAACAAGGTCTTTGTCAAGCCCCCTGGTGGGTAAACACAGTTCGAAGGACAAAATCAAGGGCTCAGACCCCACCCCAAACTCAGAAGGCACTGATGCAGGTGCAGATGAAGGCACCATCCCAGCAGACTCAGTAATGTCCACATCTGCAAAGACATCACTCCATGTCTGTGGGTATAGTCCAGCAACATTCTTGATTGTGCTTGATCTGAACCGCACATAATCAATGGGCTTCCAGCCTAGCTTATCCTCCAGCTGGACCATATAAGACAAGGGCTGAGTGTCTTTACTCATAATATATGGGACTCACAGGATCTGACACATCCTGTTCTGGTTTTGCTACTTCGCCTGATGTCTTAATTAAAGCTTTTTGGAACCTGAAGCCCTGGTGTCCGCGCTTGAGTCCTTGCCTGAGCCCTGACACCCTCAGATGCCTTTAGAAAGGCAAGTCTGTCAGGGAGGTCACAGTAACAGAGTGGGTGATTGTCTGATAACTAAAAAGTATATGTGTAATAGGCCCTCCATCTTTTTCATACCCTTTTTAATATTGCATTGTCCCTTTTGGCCGAGATATTTGATAAGGGATGAAACTGAGCCTCATAAACATACGGAATTCAGTTGTACATGGCAAATTCACTGCACTCATCACTTGTAAAAACATATCTTTTTTGGAATTATAATCTTGAGTATTCATTCATAACATTCATGCTATAAGAACAATTAAATAGGATTGCAGCAATTAAAACAAGCCACACTGTTCCATAGCAATGAGCTCCATAATAAATGTACTGTCTTGCTCATGCCCAGCATGGCCATTCCCGCAGGTTTAGTGGAGCTGAGGCTAGCACTGCTCACATTGTTTAACTGTCTGCTCAATGGCCTCATCCAGCCTGGGCCACCACATGTAACTGCAGGTCAGGAACATCGTACAGAATATGCCTGGGTGAGAGCAATGAGGTTCAGCCAAAACTGCCTTGCCTGTCTTGCCTGTCTTACCACCACAATAAGACACTTATCTTGATCAAGACAATGCGTCCATGCAGTGAAAAATGCAAATTGGATGCTGGTGTGTTAACACAGGTAGACTAATGTATTGATAAAAATATATCTGAATATTAAACAATGTCTTTGTTAGACCACATTTAGAATACTCTGTCCAGCTCAGCATAAAAATGACAAACATTTCTAGAAGTAGAAGAAAGGGAATCAAGACTGGTTCTGAGCATTTAATATCTTTTGTGTCAGGATACTTGGGGGAGCTGTGTCTGCTATTTATTTTGGTCCTCTTGGCTTGTAATGGATGTTTCACTAAGCCATTTTAGACAAACAGTGCAAGTATTCAGAGGCCTAACACTCTGAGTAGTAAGCTAGATCAAACAATATAATTAAATGGTGCTCCTGGGGCACCTGTAACAGTGATTCCAGGCACCCAGAAAGTTTGGAGGGAGCATTTTTCGTTCAATTTCCAAAACCCAAAACTAATTCCATCGTTTTGCTACGGACAACTTAATGACTAAAACCAGAAAATCTGGTCAGTAATTGTCATTTTGAATCAGGGCTTCAAAACGGTTTGAGGAACAAAAACGAAATCTTAAAGGTGCTCTAATTACTGTTAAATGTTACGGTACAAACCGATTGATATGAACTAAGCTGTAATCTCCGAGGCGAACTGGTTACTTAGCAACCGTGAACAGCTTGACTAGCAAATAGGCTAGCCTAAACTAGCCGTAACAAGTTAATAGAATGTTAAATATCGATCTTGAATCAACGTCCGAACACGTACAGTAGTCATACATAACATACTGTCATTAACATTTTACAATCATCAACACTTGCAGGCATTGCTTCGAAGGAACTTTTAGAGTAGTTCGTAGCAGAGGATTTATCAGCCAGCTGAGTGAACTGTCAATTCTCATTACGCGTCACAGCGCATGAAAAACAACGTCAGACTAGACAACAGATAGTTAAATCTACACCATGATATTGCTATTTCCATAATCATAACATCAATAACAGTAATAGTGGTATCGACACAGGGCATTTTATGGTAGCATCCACCTATAAGTATAACAGAATCCATGAGTGTGCCCTCAATAGGTCACTTAAATTATCATAAGAGTACACTGCATACATTTATGTAAAAATGACGTTATTAACAGGTTGTTATGTAGTTCGAACTGGTTCAGGAATGTTATACTTAAGGAGGAACACAATAACAAAAACGTTAAAATAGGCTACTGTTTCCGCTCCGAATAGAATGGAAAAATTGGGTTCGAAACCCTGTTTTGAATACAGAACGATAAACTATTCGATAAAATTCAACTTTAATGCAAGTAGTAGGCTACTATGGTGTGCTGTTTCTCAAAATGGTTGTATCAGCAGGTCTGCATATAGTTGTTCCCCACCATTTGGATGCATGTTCTTATATCCTATTAACTACAAAATTAGCCACAAATATCCCTTAAGTTGCAAGTCGCATTGTCTCATTCTACATGCATGCATGCATGCATGCATTCTTCAATGCAATGCATTGCATGCACATGTACATGCAATATTTAACCCGCTTCCACTGACTATGCTACTTATTTTTTATTTTAAAAAGAAGAATTGGAAAATCTCATGCTGTTATTCAAAACCTTCAAAGGAAGCTGGCGGAGCGGATGTTAGTAAAAGTGGGGAAAAAATGGTTCAGATCTTTCATGGTATCTTTTCGACGAAAACCAGTTGCCACGGTGTTTATCTGACGCAATGTCCAGTGCGCTCAAGCACGAAAATGCTAAATTACAATCTCCATGTCAAAGATACATCACACGTTGTATTTAATTTATAATTTAACGTTGGAATATCCATGTGTTTGCAACATGGCTTTTGTAGACATTTTAATGCTCCTGCATAGACAACTATTCTAACAATGTTACTAGATACTTTCTACTTTTAAACCTTCATGTGACTCCATGTCAATTCTGAACAGAACCATGGCGTTGTCATTCTAACTTGGGCAGTTATTTTTGCTCCCCATGTGAACAATATCTTAAAGTGCACATATGCAGTCCCCACATTTGAGGTAAAAGCATGTAACATTTCAGCTGAGTTTTAGTTTGAGAATGAACAAAAAGAGGTCTGCTCAAACTGGCTCACTGGGCTTGCTTTGCCAAACTGAAAGAATGTTGGGATGCCACACTAAATGTAAAGGGTACAAGCTTGTACATTCACTCAAAGGGAGCAACCGAGGACAAGTGAAAGTGGATTTGCGACTCCATGCCAGCGTTTGGAGAGCACCAAAAATATTGCAATGTCAATTTCGCAAATTTTGAACGATGCTATAATCCTCACATAACTATCTACCCAAGGTAGGCTGATCAGATTTTTTGACACTTTGAACCCCTAATACAAACAAAAATTATCACTGGGATTTTAATTTTATGCTTTAACATGTTTATTGTACATTGCATAGGATTATAAAAATGTAGAGTATGTATACTTACTATTCAGTTGTTTTTCCTGATCCTGAATTCTTTTGAGAGGTGTAGGTGCAAAGAGTTGTGTCAGCTCCTACTGAGGTAAATTGGGTTTAACTATGGTAACCTAAGATACTTCTACTTTCATTTTTAACTGCTCTTGTGTATGTAAGGAGCCAGAATGCAGCAGTGCATCTGTTACTGTGCAGTACTGACTGTTTCACTTTCAGTCTGTTTGCATTGCACTGTTGATCAGGCCATTTCTCAGAAACAGTCCTTGTTCATGGAAAAAGTGGTTCATGCTGTTTGCCACTAAAAGATAATACATAAACTATTGCTTGTGCATTTAAAACAAATAAACAGGTGCCACAATGGAAATAAAAACAGATAGTTGCACTAGTGGTATTAGTGGTATCCTTCCCAAGGCCAGATTTAGGGAGTGCCTGAGTTATTGTTGACCCATGCACAGTTTGTAATATAATTACAAAGAAAAAGCCAGATATGACTTACAGATATGTCATTTGTACCCATCTCCCAACCTGCTAAACATTTAATTTTTTTAAACTTAGTTAATGTCAGTGATAATTGTTGGGCAGTTAGTTTTGCTGTCCATGTGAACAATATCTTAAAGTACACATATGCAGTCCCCACATTTGAGGTAAAAGCATGTAAAATTTCAGCTGAGGTTTAGTTTGAGAATGAAAAGTTCTTGCAGCAGTATTTTGAACGAGTTGCAAGGGGTTCAAGGTGGCATTTGAGCATCCAGAAAAAGGGCATTGAAAGGTAAATGCATGAAATAGCTTTTCCTCATCTTTCATGGACAGAAAAGACCAGATTTTAAAAGAATATTTCATAGCTGAAAAAAATGCCATTAAAAATTTTTGTGTGTGGTGTTGAAGAGAGAGGTCTGGGGCAAATGTAACCCCAAGGTCCTTAACAAGTGGGTTAGAGGTGTATGTGCATAGAGTTGTGTCAGCTCCTAATGAGGTATATCAGGTTTAACTAGGGTAACCTGATAAGATACTTCTACTTTCATTTTAAACTGCTCTTGTGTATGTAAGGAGCCAGAATGCAGCAGTGCATCTGTTACTGTGCAGTACTGACTGTTTCACTTTCAGTCTGTTTGCATTGCACTGTTGATCAGGCCATTTCTCAGAAACAGTCCTTGTTCATGGAAAAAGTGGTTCATGCTGTTTGCCACTAAAAGATAATACATAAACTATTGCTTGTGAATTTAAAATGAATAAACAGGTGCCACAATGGAAATAAAAACAGATATTTGCACTAGTGGTATTAGTGGTATCCTTCCCAAGGCCAGATTTAGGGAGTGCCTGAGTTATTGTTGACCCATGCACAGTTTGTAATGTAATTACAAAGAAAAAGCCAGATATGACTTACAGATATGTCATTTGTACCCATCTCCCAACCTGTTAAACATTTATTTTTTGTAAACTTAATTAATGTCAGTGATAATTGTTGGGCAGTTAGTTTTGCTGTCCATGTGAACAATATCTTAAAGTGCACATATGCAGTCCCCACATTTGAGGTACAAGCATGTAAAATTTCAGCTGAGGTTTAGTTTGAGAATGAAAAGTTCTTGCAGCAGTATTTTGAACGAGTTGCAAGGGGTTTAAGGTGGCATTTGAGCATCCAGAAAAAGGGCATTGAAAGGTAATAAATGCATGAAATAGCTTTTCCTCATCTCTCATAGACAGAAAAGACCAGATTTTAAAACAATATTTCATAGCTGAAAAAAATGCCATTAAAGATTTTTGTGTGTGGTGTTGAAGAGAGAGGTCTGGGGCAAATGTAACCCCGAGGTCCTTAACAAGTGGGTTAGAGGTGTATGTGCATAGAGTTGTGTCAGCTCCTAATGAGGTATATCAGGTTTAACTAGGGTAACCTGATAAGATACTTCTACTTTCATTTTAAATTGCTCTTGCGTATGTAAGGAGCCAGAATGCAGCAGTGCATCTGTTACTGTGCAGTACTGACTGTTTCACTTTCAGTCTGTTTGCATTGCACTGTTGATCAGGCCATTTCTCAGAAACAGTCCTTGTTCATGGAAAAGGTGGTTCATGCTGTTTGCCACTAAAAGATAATACATAAACTATTGCTTGTGAATTTAAAATGAATAAACAGAGGTGCCAAAATGGAAATAAAAACAGATATCTACACTAGTGGTATTAATGGTATCCTTCCCAAGGCCAGATTTAGGGAGTGCCTGCGTTATTGTTGACCCATGCAGAGTTTGTAATATAATTACAAAGAAAAAGCCAGATATGACTTACAGATATGTCATTTGTACCCATCTCCCAACCTGCTAAACATTTAATTTTTTTTAAACTTAGTTAATGTCAGTGATAATTGATGGGCAGTTAGTTTTGCTCTCCATGTGAACAATATCTTAAAGTACACATATGCAGTCCCCACATTTGAGGTAAAAGCATGTAAAATTTCAGCTGAGGTTTAGTTTGAGAATGAAAAGTTCTTGCAGCAGTATTTTGAACGAGTTCAAAGGAATGTCCCGCGATCCGCAGCCGATGCGTGCACTCACCGACTCCGAATCGGAAACAACTCGCAGCACTTTCCCACACGACATGCTGCTGTACAAAAAAGTAACATGTTACGGAAACGGGCTAGTCCTGTTTCATCGCGGGTTCAACACAACTGCAGCAGGCGATTAAACAGTTTAGTCATAAATTATCGCCGCCTTAGAAATATATCACGGCTACGCGAACTACCGCAGTTGTAACGCAACAGGGATCGGGGTACGGCCACGGACCCATCATCACAGTCTCTTTCCCAAAAACACAAAAATTAGGATGTAACATCCACTGGTGGAATACTTACAGTATGACATGAGATTTCCTTTGCCACTCATTCTTTGTCCCCTTTATCCCTACAGTGTTTATTTAGGCAAAAGCTCTGTTCCAGCCCAACACGCTGTTTGATTGATCTGCCCAGTAAACAATTTGCGTTGGCCCAACGTCATTTTTCAACGTTGGCCAACCGTTGGTTTTGCTCATCGGTTCGACGTTGGCCCAACCATGTTGGCCCAACGTCGCACTATTTTGTTCCTACGACGGTGGCCCAACCGTTTATCTGCACGGGTTGGCCCAACGTCGGCAGCCAACCATAATCCATATGATATTCTGCACAGAGCAGTATTTGGTTATAGAACGTTACGCTAACACTGGTGGTCGCCAGCCAACCGTTACTGATTAGCCTGTAGGCTACCATTTGGTTTTGGTGTCATTTTTTTTTCTACAGCAAAGAGGCATTTGTTAGTAGACACGGTACTAGGAAAAATACGTTTTGGTCTTCTGAAGTCGGCAGAAACAATTATATGCCCTTTACATCCAACATATCACATTTGCAGAAATATGCTGCGCTACACAGAAGAAATTTCCATTCAGAATTTAAGGTTGGAGAAGTGTTTATCTGAATCACTTTTAACGTAGTTGTTGGAGATACCAAAGAGAGGAAACGAGTAGCCTATTTTAGACTAAGTTAACATGAAGAAATGACAAAAAATATAATTAAGAAAACTGATTTATTAAAAACATTTAAATAAAACATTAACAGGATTTTAAAATGGAACAAATAGCTAAAACAAACTTTTAAAGTATTGTATTTGTAACAACAGGCTAAACCATGACAAAATACACAAATACACAAATGACAGAACATATGTTACATTTTTTTTTTAAATTATTTAGAATACAACTGCATTTAGAATAATTAAACTAATTAAAATTTGCATTCCTCGCCTTCCTCCCTCCGTCACGGTCTTTAGCGTAGCGCAGCCAATTCTTCCCTGATGAAATGATGTCGGCATCTGTGGCATCTTTGAAGTTTGCCCGCACAGCTCCTTAAAGAAGTAAAATAAAATAATGACTCAATAATGTTTTATGTCAGTTTTCCCTGCAACCCCGCTTTAATGGTTTCTAAACGCTATTTTAACAGTGAATGCGGATCAAGCTATCCGCCGTTAACCCTAAAATAGGCACAATGTAAAAAAAAAAAATAGTACAATAGTAGGCCTATTGTCGTATTTTTAAAGTTCGTCTGGCCTAAAATGAATCATTACAACTTTCCCCACATTCGGTCTCTTACTTGTTTTTGTAAATAGGCTATTGTACCGGTGGTTTATCGTTTCTGTGTGTGTGTGTGTGTGTGTGTGTGTGTTTGTGTTTAACTGCGGTTGCTCTTTCTTTAGTTTTAGCTTTTGTTAGCTAGCTAGGTCAGGTAGCCACCTTAAGAGTAATGAATGAAACTATGTTTACTGTGTGAGTTTTATGTACTGTTTTCTGTTACTGTTGTGTTGGAATGATGTATAAATGTACCCGTCTTTCACTCGCACTACTGTGGGAGGCTACCTTAAGGTAACCGCGAGTGAGAAGTGTGGGATATCATGTAGGCCTACAAATAATTTAAACCCATATAGACTTTGATCTCTGCAATCGGAACCGTTACTGTAGACAGATATTATTTAATATACAGAGATGACCCATGGTGTGACATGATCCTAGTGTAGTAGACAACTTCAAAGAGTGAAGTCAGTTATTTAGTGTTGTAGTGCTACCTATAAGTTTACATGGAAACATTGTTGATTTGTTAATAAAGCGTTAATATCCAATTCATTTTGTCGCGATTTATAGATCCTAAGGATTTTCTATGGATTTTATGGATGTTTCCAGATGGTGATACAAGTGGGCATCCGAAGGGGTTGACATGTATGGATACTACAGCCAGTCATAAAAATTAATGAGGCCAGATGGAATATTTTCTTTGAAAATCTGTGACACCCTTATAGCATTAACCGCTTCATAGTTTGTATGAAATAAAAAAACGTAGCCTTAGCTAGCCAAGCAGTGTGGGATTAGCTAAGAGAGCTAAATAAGTAGCTACCTACGCTAGCTAAATTACCTCAGAACCAGGTAACGTCATATGTAAATCCATCTCACTAAAATTGGCTAAAACTACCAACACACAACAACAAATAAATATATAAATACCATATATTACAGTAACAATTCCAGTTCAAACTGTACATAATTAGCCCTGATACTTTTATCTATTTTACGAAATATAAGACAATTGTTATAAGGTACTTACCCAGATGCGGCTTTCCTTTTCTCTTCAGACTGAGAGACTGTCTTGCACACTTTCAGTTGAACTTCAAAAAAATCCTCGCGATCGTCCACAGCTTGGCGGAACACGCGATGGTTGGGTAAAGTCACAATGCCAACGGAGTGCCAACGTTGGTTCATGACGGTTATGCGATGGTTGGGTAGAGTGGTAGTCCAACGTTGTGCCAATGTTGGCTCATGATGATTATGTGACCGTTGGGCTAAAGTGGCATCCCAACAGTGTGCCAACGTTGGCAGCCGACGGTGACGGTCGCCAACCATAATGACCATGAGCCAACGTTGGCCCAACCACCGCATGTTTACTGGGTGGTTATTCATGCCAGAAAATTAATTAATTGATTAATTGATCAATTTATTCATATCAATTCTGTCATTTTCCTTTTGTGTGTGACCTTCAGGAACATGAATCTGAGATGTGAGTCATCACAGGACATACAGGACATCTGTGCTTGACAGAGGGAAAGCCCTCGAAGCATCACATCCATAGCTTAGAGATGAGTCAGTATATGAGTCAGGTAGGTAATGGAAGCAGTGGTCACCCACACTGGCTATATAACGGTTGAAATGGGGGTCAAGGTCCAGCATGAAGCTGTATCTCGGTGCTTTCACAGCATGTACATTACAACTTTTGGAGTGCAATTTCACTCCACAGATTTGTCTCTCTGTGTAAATTTTAACCTTTCCTGGTTTAGGAGACAATGTGACATGAAATTGATCACAATGGCAGAAGAAATTCTGTGAATTCTCAGTTGTTAAACATTTAAAACTGAGAAGGTCTGTAATGAAACCAATGATGAATAATAAATTTGTACATACAACATTGGCAGTCCCTGACCTAGGCTATCACTCTCCTTACATATCGGCACACAGGAATTTGGGAATATGACATCTGATTTAATTAATGACAGACATGTTTCAAAAAGTCTTATCACCAAATTAAATACATAGGCAGAAATATTTACTCAAACTATTACAAACTTGTTGAATTAGCTCTCACTTCACCAGTCAGGCCCACATCTTAAGAACAAAGTTGCTTGTTCTGGTAACAATTCGCTACAACAACTATTAACACAAGACTGTGTTTAAATTTATGAAAGCTAGCTATGATATATAGCTACTCTTTTATGGCATTGGTTTCATTATTTTTCTTTCTAATGGTGATTATGTACAGGTTGAGCTTACACCTTTATTTATTTGTTTGTGGGAAGCAGTGTGATGTAGTGCTAAGGGAGCAGGGCTCATAACTGAAAGGTTGCTAGTCTGATTCACCACTGGGGCTCCAGCTGCACCCCTGGGCAAGGTATTTAACCCACCATTGCCTCAGTAAATATCTAGCTGTATATGTTGGAAATCATCAGTGTGAGCACAACCTGTTATGCATGTTGGCACTTGTTCAGCTCAGCTGCCACACAGAAAAAGAGGGACTTGTCAAAGTAAGTGTGTGTAAATGCACCTTGAAAAAGATTAAATAGATCTGCCCACATCAACCCAAGACTTGCCCATGTCGCTGGCTTCCAGCCGAATATTTCTCATCTTGCTGATCAATTCCTTTGGCATGACGGACACTTTATCTGTGACCAGGCAGTGAACCTTGTCTCCCAGGGTGGGGCTCCTATTGTAGCCTTTATCGCGTTCTGATAAAGGGGTCAACGGATTGAACTATCAAAGAGGGAAAGAAAGAACAACAGGAGAACATAATGGATGATGCCAGATTGATTCACTGACTTCATCAAAAATGTCATTCATGTATTCATATTTAATGTGAGTGCAAAGGTTTACAAATACCGCTGAAAATTCAATAAGATTGTCAGTACTCCGCCCCCCTAGATGTGTGTTTGTGTTCTTCCCCTGTCCATGTGCTTTTGTTTTTCCTTGTGTTCCAGCCCTGCCCCACTCTCTGCCCTGTCTCCGCCCACCTAATCATCTCCACCTGCCTGCCTGCACACCTGCGTCCCATCACCTCATCAGCCCTACCCTATATTTACCCTGCTTGTCTCTGTCTTGTTGCCAGTTCGTCTCAGCATTCTGTTTCGTTCTTGCCATCTGTTACTCAGTTTTTCAGCGGTCTTCTGTCTCCCGCCCTGGGTCTCTGTATTTGCCCGCTGTTCTGTCACGTGAGCTCAGTTAGTCTGTTTTCTGTTTCGTCCTGTCTTTGTGTTTCCCTGTTTGTGGTAGTCTGCTCCTGTCTCCTTGGCACCCGCCTGCCTTTCCGCTCCGGCGGCCTGGGCCGCCTGCTGTTCTGCCTCCGCTCCCTGTTGCCGGCCTGCCCGGTTCTGCCCCTGTCCAGACCCTGCTTCCCGCCTGCTCAGCCCCGGACCAGTCTGCCGTTCTGCTCCGGCTGCCTGGGTTGCCCGCGGTTCTGCCCCAGCTCCCTGTTGCCGGTCTCCCCGGTTCTGCCCCTTTCCAGACTTCACTCCCCGCTTCTCGTCTGCTCTGCTCCGGACCTGCCTGCCCAGTTTGTGACCCCTGCCTGGCCTTCGGATCTCGTCTCTGCCTGCCGCTCCGTTCTGGTTGCCCCGCTGCCTGCCTGCCCATTGCTGACCCTCGCCTGTCCTGACCACGTTCCTTGCTCTGTTTGCTTTTTGGACTGACGTCCCCGGTATTGACCCTGCCTGTTTTTGACCCTGTTTTTGTCTGCTCCTGTGGTGGGCTTTAATAAAGTCACTCCGCCATTCACCTCCGGGTCTGCGTTTGAGTCCTCACCCCACATCCCTGACAAAGATGAGAGGTGGCTTATCTCATGTGGGTGTGCGAGCATTTCAAATACATGTGGAAGTCATCAGTACATATATATGTGTAAAGGTTTCATTGTGTGTATGAGCAGTTCAGATATATGAAGTCCTTGACAGTATGGATATTTGTGTGAAGGGTGTGTGTGTATGTGTGTGACAGAGAGAATTTCATATAAATGTGCAAGGGTTTCACCTTTGTTTGTGAGCATGTCATATGACTGTGTGCAAGTTAAAGTTTTAATTATGCACAAGTGCCCCATAATTTTACATCATCCTTTGCACCCTATGGCCATCTGTTATATGGCCTATCAGGGTGAGAAGGATGGCCTGTAGGTACACCCCTTCACTTTCTCCCAGGCTGATGGTGACATTGAAAACAAACGCATAGTTAGATGTAGGATTGCTTGCATTCCTTATGTAGTTGGTCTTGTACTAAAATCATGACAAAGAGAAGTTTCATGACCTCAAAGTCATATTTCATGCAGCAGCTCCAGGTAAAACAATTTGTGGCCAGATATAAGTATACAGGAATAACTAGAGTGGTCTCCCATAACCATTGACAGTAATTTATTTGCTAACAGATGTGATGATTTCCTTTTCTGTTCTCAGGAGGAAATTGTGGAAAATATGATATACAGTGCCCTCCAAAAGTATGTTAACGATAGAATGGAATGTGTAATTTTTTCCATTAACTTAAGGTGTTTGGATTTGAAATGAAAAGATGAATGTGAAATAAAAGTAGAAACTATCAACTTTTATTTATTGGTCTTCACATGCACATACATTTTACCATTTTAGAGAAATGGCTGTTTTTGAGTATGGAATAGGTTGCCGGGTCATGTAGTTGAGGCAAAGATCCTTGCTGTGTTCAAGTCCAGACTTGATGCAGTTTTGGATACTCTTTAATTGTAATGACAAGCTTAGTTGGGCTGAATGGCCTGTTGAGTGCCCCCATTTTCAGGTGTGCAAAAGTTAGTTAACGAATGACTGACAGGTGTAACTCGTTGCTCAGGTGTTTTCTTTTGCATGGATTGTTCACACGTAAAAGGGCAGTGGGTGTCTAGCCTTGATTTCAGCATATCTTCATCTGTGGAGATTGCATTTGGAGCAAGAAGGCATACACCAGAGTGAAAACCAGAGAACTATGGCCAGAAAAACAGCTAATCTGTAAGGAGAGAACAAAAAAAGTCATTAAGAACCATAGCACAGGAAATGGCTATATCAGGTACAGCATTTTGGAAAGTTCTGAGGAAAAAAAAAAACCACTGGTGGACTTCAAAATAAACACAGAGCAGGTTGCTCATGGAAAACAACTGCAGCTGAAGAGCTGTGAAGAAAAACCCTAAAACAACAGTCAGTGACATCACCACCAGTCTACAGCGTGCAGGTGTGAAAGTATCACAATCCACTGTTCACAGAGGACTTCGACAATAGAATTATGGAGGGTATACTGCAAGATGCAAACCAGCAAGTCAGCAGCAAGAATTGAAAGGCTAGATTAGAATTTGCAAAAAATACAGGGATGAGCCAGAAGAGCTCTGGAGCAAAGTTTTATGGACAAACAAGAGTAAAATAAGCCTTCACCAAAGTGATGGAAAGCCAGAAGTGTAGAGAAAGATTGTAACTGCCCATGATCCAAACCATTCCACCTCATCTGTGAAACATGGAGGAGGTAATGTCATCCTGCCTGGGCCTGTATGGCTGCTTCTGGAACTGGCTCACTCATCTTTATTGATGATGTAACAGACGATGGCAGAAGCAGGATGAATTCAGAGGTGTACAGACAGATTTTGTCTGGCTATGTACAAAGCAATTCCTCCAATTTCATTGGCTGGTGCTTCATCCTGCAACAAGACAATGACCCAAACACACTGCCCGTGCAACCAGTGACAAAAGTGGAAAGTTTTAGACTGGCCAAGTCAGTCACCAGATCTAAATCCAATTGAGCATGCATTTTACTTGCTGAAGAGGAGGTTGAAGACAGCGAGCCCCTGTAACAAACATCAACTGAAAGCAGCTGCAGTGAAGGCCTGGAAAAGCATTTCCAAAGAAGATACCACATGTTTGGTAATGTCAATGGGTCGTACACTTGATGCAGTCATTGCATCAAAGGGCTATGCAATGAAATATTAACTTATCAACACTTAACGAAAAATCCAATGGAAAACAGACAACATCCAAAAATGGCAGGCAGAAGAGAAATCCGGGACAGGCAGAGTCGGTAACAAATGGAGATAGAACAGGCTAACAAACAAACAGCGGGAACAAAACAGCAAGATACTGGCAAAACCTGGCAAAGAACAAAGAAAGCAGCAGGGTATATGTAGGCAGGGAGATGATGAGGTGACGAGACACAGGTGTGTGGAACAGGCTTCAGGTGATGGGCGCGGCCAAGTAACAGGAGGGCGGGGAGGCAGGTGGGACAAGGAAACACAAGGAACTGTAAACAAAAATGAAACACACACCCACACAGACAGGGAAAAAGAACAGGACATGATCAAAGCCTATAAGCCTGCAAGAGTGCTGCGCTCTACTACCTTGGATTGCCTCTGTGTCCCAAGATACAAAGCCAGCATATCTCAAACCCGCCTCTTCTCAGTACTGGCTCCACACTGGTGGAATGAGCTTCCTGCCAAGATTCAGACAACAGACTCCCTGGGCGCCATCAAAAAAAAAACCTAAAACTCATCTTTTAAAGCTGTATGTCTAGCCTACCTTCCTCCCTATCTATGTCTATCTATCCTATCGATTGCTATTTAAAAAAAAGGCACTCTACACTAGCTTAGCACTTAACTTTGTATCTTACTGACCTCTTGTAATACTCACGATAACTATTCTTAGCATACTGGTGCACTTATTTGGAAGTCTCTCTGGGTAAGAGCATCTGCTAAATGATGTAATATATTGTAATATATTTACAGATGTTACAGACCCTGCCTTCAGGAATGTCTGTTTGATGTCTCCTAGCAGAGACAACCAGATTTTCTGCCAAAATTTCCTGGTACTTGGTGGAATTCATTAGGCCATTGATCTTAACTAGTGCCCCTCCACCACTGGCAGCAAAAAAATCACCAAAACATAAATGACCCACCCCCATATTTGACAGTAGGTATGAGGTACTTCTCCTTGTATACATTCCTCTTTTGCCACCAAACATGCCAATGGTGTGTATGGCTAAAAAGTTCAATTTTGGTCTCATCTGTCCAAAGAACTCTCTCCCATTCATAATTCCAATGACAACTGGCAAACTCCAGACACTTTGTTTCGTTTCTTGTGCTCAGTGCTCAGCAAGGGTTTTCTTTGTGCAACCCTTCCAAAGAGCCTGTTAGTATGGAGGTGGCATCTTATGGTTGTTTTTGACACATGGTCACCCCAAGATGCAACCAAGCTCTGGAATTCTTGAACCGTGATCCTTGGGTTCTTTATTGCCTCCATCACCATATTCCTGACTATCCATGGGGGGGGCATGCACATGCTTCCTCTTCCTGGCAGGGCCAGCGCTATGGGGGTGCTTAGGGGTGCATTCTACCCCCAGACAGACCTCAGTGCACCCCCAGTTGTTTCTTTATAGCCCGATATCTATATACTATTTATTACATTTTTTAAGATATGACATTTTGCAAGTGCACCCTTCTGCATTTTCTCCGGGTGCCGGGCCTGCTTCCTGGCAGGTTTGCAACCGTTTTATATGTTTAAAATCTTCTGATTATTTCCCTTACAGTGCTAAGTGGTATGTTTAATCATTTATGTATTTTTTGTAGCCATTACAAGCAGAGGCAGATCTATGGGCGGGCCTGGGCATGCCAATAACAGTCTATGTTACAAACGCAAATATAATGTACACCTATGTTGACAAAAGAATGACAACAACCTCAAATCAGTTTGACTTTTCAACAAAACAAACATAACAATTGAGCAAAACCTCAACATTAGCTGCTAAAATGTAGGCTATTATGAAGCATCTGTAATCTGTAACATCTGTAGCCTGTTTTAAAAAAAAAAAGGCTAGCCCTACATGGCATCAAATGTAGCCTATAGGTTACCAGGTAACATTATATTTTCTCCTTTTAGGAGAATAGGGATAGCCTTCGTTATAGCTATGTTTTGTATGAATATTATTACTGGCAATTTTTTACTTTATCGTTTTTTTTTTTTAAATAAATTTTACCAGGCAAAAACTGGTAATTACCAGCTAACAGAAACCCTGGATTGCAGCCTCTGTGAGCGAGGGAGTTCTGAATTGTGACATACTGTATTGGTTATTTAATTTGTGGTTGTATTCCTGTCAGTGCACTAACGAGGGTTATGCAACATTTATTATCGCGAGCCCTATTATGGCCCATGGCTAACTAGCCATTCATCTGGCTGCCTCATAGATGGGCCTATTGTGATCTCTCTTAGTAGGTGATGTATTTTGGTGACACTTTTTACCAACTCAACATTTGTATAAGCAGATGTATAATAAACCGAACTTTACTGAGCACTTTATTATGCCGTCTTGTAACTCTGTCCCTCCGCATAACTATTGTACAGTGGTCAGTATGACTGAATATGTCAGCTCGCTCTAGTGGTGCTCTTTAGGTAGGACACCGCAACAATGACAGTCGTGGCTGTATTATTGCGGTCACCACGTTGTAAATATCTAAGCCTGTTGAAGAAAACATGCGGTGATGAGCTTCACTCAGGCCTACTCAGATTTTTCCAGGCCCACCCATCAGCCACTTTCTGTATCCAACCACTGATTACAAGACCACAAACCACAAACACCATCTGTATCTTTTGAATGCACTGTACTTTGGCTTTTCTCATGGTGATGGACAACAAAGGGATTTTGCATGCATATTACCTCATTTTTATACCCTCGTGAAACAGGAAGTGTTGGAATAACACAATACATTTCCTCTAGACTTGGATTAACTGAACATTTTATTGCCAATTTAACTTTGATTTTATATACAATAATTTTGACACCTAATTTTTTTTTTTTTTAAATGAGATTACCTTATAAAAAACAAAGAAACGTGACAATAAATGCATTGAATTAAAAGTATATAGTTTTCACATATGTTTGAACATATAGATTTTTATCAAGGGTGCCAATTATTTTGGACCTGACTATATACATTTTTACTTTAATTTTTCACAGCTAATGTTTTATGTAATGAGCTTGACTGCCACAGTGCTTCAGTTACTGTGCTCCACTTGATGGTTTCACTTTTAGTGTTTTTTCTCAGAAGCAGGCCTTATTCTTTGAACAACAGCATCATTCTCTGAGCCCCTAGAGAAAGATATTCATTTATAATTTGTGCAATTAAAAAACAAACAGAGGTGCCACGTTGGAAATGAAAACATATCTGCATTAGCTGTATAAAAAAATGAAGATTTATAAGTTCAGTTTTTGTGATGAAGCTGGCTGTTGCTTCTCACATAAATGTTTCTGTTAAAAAAGACAGATGAAATAGAAATTAAACAAAATGATAGTTCATTAGGTTTACTTTGGCTATGCTTAGTTAAATAAATAGAACATACAACAACTATTAAAACAAGCAAATATGGAAAGAATAAAATGTTAAAACAAATATGCAGATAAACAGACAGACAAACCCACATACATAAAGGCCCTGCTCACACCTGGCATTAACATGCATCTTGGGTGATCCGATCACAAGTGGACAGCTCTAAGTACGTCTGTTCACACCTGGCATTAAAATGCGCCTCCACATGCGTCTCGAGTGACCACTTGTGATTGGATCTCACTTCCACGCTCTATATGCAAATAAACACGTACATCATTTCCGTTTGCAAATGTAAGTTTACGCAACATTTAAAGGTATGTTTGAACGAATCCTGTTTTGACTGTCACTGTGAAATAATGTGTTTTATCTGTAAATGAAAACCTAGTTAACTAGCAAGCTAGATTCCGTTCATCACTGAAATTAAATACCCTTAGCTCAGCTGCAGCTGATCTTTTGCTAAATTCTGTTTTTTGTTGGAAAAAGCAGAAACGCTAGATTAGAACATTTTGAACATCACCATATTTGTCTGGCACCTTTCCAGTATGGTTGAATTAAATAGGCTAAGCAAGATATTATGTTTCCAAAGTTTCTTACGTTATTCACTGCAATGAAAATGTTTCATAATGTAGTTTAATATCCAAGGGTGTTTGCTGGTTTGCTAGTATTGTGAATACATTTATGAATTACTTTTCTAAAACCGAAGCGCACTTGTTATGGAAGAAGGGACATTCTAAAACGCTTAACGTGGCTTAATGTTCCAAAACAGTGATCAATGATCACCAAATTTCTCTCGGACATATCGTCATAAACACTTCCACCTGTCAAAAAATCAAAACCAAAATCCTAGGAGTATGGACATTATCTTACATTAAGCGTTTTCCTCTCCATTGACGCCCATTATAAGGAAAAGGCTTAACGTAATGGCAGAAAAGCCTTAATGTTCCTTATTACAACAGTAGGGCTACACATTGCCGATCATACACATTGCTGATCACCACCCCAGTGTAAGCTGTAGCTCAAGTGATGTCATAAGAGGTTAAACATGAATATTTGCGTTAAGCTATTCCGAATAGGCCAACTGTCGGCCAGCCGTAAGCAGTGTCTTTATAATGGGTTCCTATGGGGAAAACTTCAATGAAAACGGCAGTGTTTATATTAAACCCATGGGGTCGTTGTATTGGTTCTTGAACGTGTTCATGATCAGAAACGTGTCAGAGAAGTGTAGTCCTGATACGTCGCTGTTTTAGTCCATAATGCTATGTTAAGCTTTTTCTTTATAATGGGGGTCAATGGAGAAGAAACAGCTTAATGTGAGATAGTTCACTGGATTTCAGTTTTGTTTTTTTGATAGGAGATAGTGTTTGACATGTGAGATGTCAGACAAATTTGGTGATCACTGATCGCTGTTTTGGGACATTAAGTCATGTTAAGCTTTTTCCTTATAATGGGCGTCAATGTACAGGAAAAAGTGAGATAACGACTGTGTAATAATCCTGGTTCTCTGTAATAATCCTGGTTCTGTGTAATAATCCTGACAGAATTGGCAGTACTGAGGTAGGGGAACCACTTGGAACAAGTGACCATAGTTCAATTACATTTGAAGTCTTTTGGCAAGTTAAGTCTGCATTCTCAAATACTAGAGTATTCAACTTTAGACAAGCTAACTTTATTAAGATGCATGATTATACAAGGAATATAAACTGGGTACCTCTTCTAGATGTAAAAACTGTGAAAGAAATGTGGTGCATTTTTAAAACGATTATTCTGGATGTACAGCGTAAATTCATTCCGCAAGTGAGAAAAGGGAAGCTGAAAAAGAAGCATCCACAGTGGATGAATAAGTCCTTACGGGACAGTTTGAAACAAAAAAGGAAATTATTTAGAAAATACAAGTTGGAGAGATCAGAGAGTAATAAGATTGAATATAGTAATATGCAAGCTCAAGTTAAGAAAAAAATAAGGGAAGCTAAAAGGCGTTTTGAAAGACAGATTGCACTAGATGCAAAGAGCAACTCTAAACGCTTTTTCAATATTATGTCGAAAAAGAATAGTTAAGGATGAAATAAGAGGTATAAAAATAAGGATGGAATTATGGTTTATGATTATTGCTGATACACTAAACAGTTACTTTGTGGAGAGTTTCACTAGTGAAGTGTTTTACATATGCCTTTGGGTGCAGTCAGTTCTGAGAGACTTATGGAGGAAATTGATTTAAATGATGCAGAAGTACTAGATAAACTTCAAAACTTAAAACAAATAAGGCAGCAGGCCCTGATGGAATATATCCAAGAGTTCTCAGAGAACTAGCAGAGGTAGTTTACAAGCCTCTGACAGTTATTTTTAAGCAATCCCTTAAAACTGGAGAAATACCAGATGACTGGAAACATGGCAGTGTAGTACCTATCTACAAGAAGGGAGACCGGACTGATCCAGGAAATTATAGGCCTGTCAGCTTAACGTGTATCGCATGCAAAATACTGGAATCCATCATTAGGGATAATTTGGAATTATTCCTGGAACAAAATGGTGTCTTAAATGATAGCCAACATGGTTTTCGCAGAGGGAGGTCATGCTTAACAAACCTCCTGGACTTCTTTGAGGAAGCTACATCATGTCTGGACTCAAACCAAGCTTATGATATTATCTATTTGGACTTTCAAAAGGCATTTGACAAAGTTCCGCATGAGAGGCTCATATTGAAAATGAAATCTGCAGGAATTACGGGAGCTATCACTGAGTGGGTTCAAAGTTGGTTGTCTAGTAGAAAGCAGACTGTAACTGTGGGAGGAATTGTATCAGAACAGGGTCCTGTACGAAGTGGAGTCCCACAGGGATCGGTGTTGGGACCTTTGCTATTTCTTATATACATAAATGATCTCGATGCAGAGGTTAGTAGTAAAATAGTAAAATTTGCAGATGATACAAAACTAGGGGGTCTAGCCAACAGTATAGAATCAACTAAGGTAATACAGGAAGACCAAAACATCATCCAAAAGTGGGCAGATACCTGGCAGATGACATTCAATTTAGATAAATGTAAAGTCTTGCATGTGGGAAATAAGAACCGTAGACAAGACTACTTCATGGGTGGAAAGAAACTAGAATGTGCTCAATTTGAAAAAGACTTGGGAGTAATAGTTGACCCAAGCTTAACATGATCTAGACAGTGTGCTGTAGCAGTAAAAAAGGCCAACAGGATGCTGGGATATATAGCCAAAAGTATTGAGTATAAATCTAAGGAGGTTATATTGAAATTATATAATGCCTTGGTCAGACCTCACCTGGAATACTGTGTGCAGTTTTGGGCACCGCACTATAGAAAAGATATTGAAGCTCTTGAAAAAGTTCAAAGAAGGGCAACTAAATTAGTTCCTGGCATGAAATATAAAAGCTACAAGGAAAGACTCAAGTTACTTAACCTATTTAGACTTAGCAAGAGAGGAGGCTTAGGGTGATTTAATTGAGGTTTTTAAATTTATAAAAGGATTTAATAAGGTTAACTATAATAGATTTTTTAGGGTGAGTTCAGTCTGTAGAACAAGAGGACATAAATGGAAACTAGTTAAGAGTAAGTTCTGCACTGATATAAGGAAATATTATTTTACACAAAGAGTTATCAGTACATGGAATAGGTTGCCAGGTCATGTAGTTGAGGCAGAAACCCTTGCTGTGTTCAAGTCTAGACTGGATGCAGTTTTGGATACTCTTTAATTAAGAAATGGCAAGCTTAGTTGGGCTGAATGGCCTGTTCTCGTCATAATATGTTCTTATGTTTTTATAAAAAAAAAAACGACCATACTCCTAGGAGTTCGGTTTTGATTTTTTGACAGGAGGAAGTGTTTCTGACAAGAGATGTCCGAGAGACATTTGGTGATCATTGATCGCAGTTTTGGAACACTAAGCCACGTTAAGCATTTTGGTTATGAATGTCCCTTTGATGTTCATGATATTGTAAGTCTTGACTAACACAATAGTCTACTAACATTTATTTGTACAACTACAAAACTTCACGTATTAGTCATAATATAATTTTCCATGTAATATATTGCATTACACCTTTGGGGCTTGGAAGCATTTGAGGTAGCTTGCGAACTCTAGTTGTTGTTGTTGCCTGTTGTCGCACTTTAAATCCCTTTTGCACGTAACTTATTTTTCATGCTATGTAGCGGGCGTGTTAGGCTACGTTACATGGTTCGTTATGTTTTCATTAGCGATATTAAGCTTCTCATAGTTTTCAGTTAGCATTTGCTATATTTTTTAACGTTAAATCGCATAAGCGATTTATAGCTAATCATCAATCAAACAGCTAATCATACCGGAGTGAATGCCGTTGGCGCGCGAATGAGTACGTACTTCCGCTTAAGCAAAGGACGTCAGTTGAGTAGGCGATCCTTCAATGTGGCCCAGGACACATTCACTTTCACACTGCTGAAAGAATATGGCCATATGTGGCCCAGACCACCTCCAAATGTGGTCTATGCGATGGGATCACAATGTGTCCTCAATGCGTCTTGGGTGTGTTCACACCTGTACTTAGCATTGTCCACTTGTTATCGGATCACCCAAGATGCATGTAATGCAAGGTGTGAACAGGGCCATAGATTTCCTTTGAGTTCTTGCGCCAATTACAGTTGACTCACCTAATCAGTGGTGGATTTAGGTATGAGCGACATGGGCAGCCGCCCAGGGCGGCATCTTGCCGGGGGGTGCACAGGGCACCCGCACAAAAAAATTAGGAATGGTGACATTTGTGTGATCAGTTTTCTATCGCTCATTTGCACGTTACGTCAATGATATCATATCACCGTGTGGATCAATTAACCTTGTCGGAGTGGGCGCCCTGATTCTAGTTTGTGAGCTAGGCAGGCTACTGCCTGGGAAGGTCTCCCACTCAGAAGTACACTGGACACCCGAGGTAAGGGGAGTGGAAGAAGCTATCAAATAGCGCACCTCTAACTTTGTACAGTACTAATGCAATTAGTAAAATCAGCCACACTACGAAATGCTACCAAATAAGCCACAATTCATTCATAATACTGTGAATATATAGTTTCACAGACATATTGTTGCATTTTTTCTGGTTTGTGCAAAATCATTAAGAATGATATAAAACCAGTCTGCACACCACCAAGGTGAATTGGTTTAGTTTTGACTGTTGGTTGACAGTGTTGGGGGATGGGTAATGTATTAATGCTCAAGTGCCAAACCAACACAAATGGATAAGAAAAGGTCTATCAGCCATCAGGTGGTGCCCAGTTTAGGAAAAAGAGGAACGAAGAAGAAGAGAAACGTGCAAAAGATAAAGGTATGCAGCTATGTCATCTCTTTATGAGTATAATATTATGCACGTAATGAAACAGGCTAGTATAACACTTATGTTTGTTAGCCTATGTTGCTATGTTGCTAGCGTGGCAGAGCTGAAGAGTAGCTTGTGTGAGCCCTGCGTAAAGCCTGTGGGGTAGCAGGTAGCAGGTAGCCGAGCGGTTGCAGCGGTTAAGTCACTCCCTGAGACCTGGTTATCTAGCTTTATTGCCAATAGGCTTAGGGCAATTTGCCATTAGCTCAACTGGTAACAACGCTGGCCGTAATGGGTTGGTAGTGAGCAGTGAGAACCCAGGTTCAAAACTTGCTCGCTCCCTGACCCATGTAACATCTAGTAATCACAACGCAGTCTACATCCGTTACACTTGCTATGCTATTACACATAGGGTGACAATATTCCATTTTCTGTCCAACTAGCTGACATAACATTGGAAATAATTTGGCACAGTTTCATCATGATAATATGTGTAGCCTGCAGGAGAACGATTACAACCTAACTAGCACATTATTGATTTGGTTAACTTTCATTGAGGTGACATTATAAAGGTTTTCTGTGATTGTATTGACTAGGTCCTAAGCTCAGTAAGGGGAATTTCCAACGTGGTAGGTTAACTTAAAAGACGTCTATATTATGCTGATATTTTGTATCGTTTTGTGATATATTGAGTCTTTTGGGGTGTCTTATGCCTAGAATTATCCAAGGAGGTTGTATGGTTCATTTGATTCTTATACTGAAAGTTTGATAAATTGTGCATAATGACATGTATATTTAATTGTGCAACAAATGTATTCAGGGTGTCAGACTCATATACTGTATTTCAATGCAAATTCAGCGGCACTTCTGAAATATTTTGGACTCATTGTTCCAAATGTCTGAAGGGGGTTCCCCCAGGGCTCCGTACAAGCTAGAACTGCCACTGTTAAGCTGGCTGTTGCTTCGCACACATAATTTTTTCTTTTAAAAAGATGGAGATGGAGACGAAATGGAGATTAAAAAATGCTTAGTTCATTCAGTGTAGTTTGGTTAACCTTATTTATATAAATAGGACATGTAACAACTATTAAAACAGGCAAATATGAAAATAATAAAATGCTTAAAACAAACAAACACATGCAGACAGACAGACAAAAACACACATTTTACAGTGCTGAAGGTGAACCTGATGTCATCAGTAGGTTTGTATGCCTGGCCCCTTTACCATACACAAATACACATGCATACTGCAATAAAAAACAGAAAGGAACTGATGTTCATGGTATGTTTTCACCTGCCTTTATGTTAAGGTTCCAACCTATTAACCCAGTTTTCTGCCTATTACCTTTTTGGCACAACTGTGGTTATGAGGTCCTTCAGCCCACTTTTTTTAAGGCCAAAATAAAGTTGTTGGATTAATTTCTTTCTTGCTTCAGTTTAATTTTGTGAAGATTAACACACACACACACAAGTGCACAATTAAAAATGGCATTTTAATAAAAACCTATCCATCTAGCTACATGGTATTTATTTTCATTTGGAGCTGACAGGAAAAGAACTTAAGTCTTTAACTTTATTTTTTCATTTTGTGAAGAGTAATTTTAAGTTGAGACAGTGGATTGAAGCAGTAGAGGAAAAACTTTTAGACCACACGGGACATTAGGGGAGTGAAATGGTGGACAGCTAGGGGGTAGGTTTTTTTCTACATTTTAAGGAGAGGACACACTGCCAATAAAACCTATCAACCCCCCAGCCCACTGAGAAAAACTCAGTGAAGTGGCAAAACTCATTAAAAGGCATATTTTTCAAAACAGTTTAAGTATATTCATCCACAGACGCTTAGAATCTGTTTTAAGTTTTTTACTGAATAAACTCTGAATTATTTTTTCTGTTGCTGTTAACTAATAGAGCTTAAAACATCTGTGGGTGGGTGTGTGCCTGTGTGTTTATCTGCATGTGTGTTTTAAGCATTTTATCCTTTTCATATTTGCCTGTTTTACATCTTTTTTTTTTTTACACAACTAGTGCAGATATACCTTTTCATTTCCAATGTGGCACCTCTGTTTTTTAAATGCACAAATTGTAAATGAATATTTTTCTTTAGCGGCTCAGAGCATGATGTGGTTGTTCAAATAATAAGGTATGTTTCTGGGAAAAGGTCTGCTTGAATCACAGTCCAATGCAAAACCCCTGAAAGTGAAACAACCAGTACAGCACAACTGAAGCACTGCAGCAGTCAAGCTCATTACATAAACATTAGCTGTGAAAAATGAAAGTAAAAATGTATATATCATCATAGTTCTACCAGAAGCATCTCATTTGGGGATGACACAGCTCTACTGCATTTAACAGCACAACACACAACAGAACTCAGGACTCCAAATACCATCTGAACAGTAAGTCAAAATGCTCTCCAAAGTGATGTTACCATAATCCTGTGCACTTTATAAAAATGTGAAAAATGTAATATATCGAAAATGACGACAAAATTGAAATTTCATGAAAATGACAGTCTGTTCAAGAATACAAACCAAGTTTGAGGTAGGGCTGTGCAATATGACCGAAATCTCATATCCCGATATAGGTCATTTCATATCCTGATAACGATACATATCACGATATAGCACATTTTCTGTAAATTCAATGAATAAATAGTTTATATAAAATGACCACATGGGAAGGCCTATTTCTTATTACATTTTGAATTATATACTCGACAAATAAAAGGTACTTACTCATATTTGATTAATTTTCTCCATATTTGATTTTGGTCATAACGCACAACCCTAGTGACTTGCATTATGAAAACAGGCATAACCATTCAATTCCCTTGATACACCTTCCACCCATGGCTTTGCCTTTTCTGGGACCTTAACAGTTGACAGGATCTGCTACATTTCTCAGATGATTATCTGCACAAGTGAAATCGCTTCATCTGGGAGGATGTAACATACTTTTGCAATTTTGTAAATCCATGCATTGCCAATTTGTTGTGCCTGACAGTGACACAAACTGTGTTGATTGCACATTTTCAAAGCTTCTTATATTCACTTCAGAATGCATAGGAAAAGTATAGGAATCTGGCATTTAAGGTATTGCAGCCTTCATTTATCAAATTTTGCCATGCAAATGAACATTTCATCAAGGTTTTTCGGATATCATAGGTAAACCATAAATTCTTATCTGCATCACCATTTTCATACTTTCAGGTACACAATCTAATTTATAGCAATAAATAGCAGTAAAACAAGTACTTTTACTCTCTGCAGAGATATGATCTTATTTTCAGTGTGACAGCTAAGCATTTTATATGCCAAATGAGTACCATTCTCTTTCCAGTGGGAAAAGGTGTCAAACAGACAATCCTGAAGGTAGGGTCTGTAACACCTGTAAATAGGCTACTCCACAGTCATATTGAAAGTGAAAGTGTTCCAACATTCCATTCTATTGTGACTGGACCAACCGATACAGACTTTTCTCCTGATACCCCAGATGATGTAGAAACACCATGCTTGCAGATGTGACCAATCCTACTAGGGCCATTGGTTATCATGTAGCTCGACTACGCCACCTTGGGATGTGGCTTCAAGTTAAAACAAAGAAAAAAAAAAATTATCATTGTGACGGAGTGCCGTCACTATGGTTGAGTATGCGCTCTGACTGCCATACCAACGAGCCTGGCTCTTTGGCGTCGCAGTCAAAGTCGCATGTTTGGTACCCGTAGACTTGGGTTCGAGGCCGGGTGGGGAGACTGCTCTCTCCCTTTGCTGCAATCATCCACAGAAACCCTCAAGACGGAGGAAACACAGTGCAATTCCACAGTTTATTATAATAGGAAAATACAAATACGAGCATGCATTTAGTATAAATACTAGAATTAAATGATACATGAGTTGCTAGCACACAGGGGGGATTTAAATTTCTACACAGGGTAGGCAAATTGCCCACCTGTGCTCATACTTCCACACACACCGCAAGAAAGAAACATGAAATTAGGTGCAGTGCAAAACTCAGTCACATGCAGGAAAACCTAGGGAGGTCAGTACTGGCAGCCCCCCTGCAGTACAGCCACACTCTGTTCCCAAAGGACATCTAAAAAGGTGAAGATATGATTAAAATAAATATAAAATCCCAATACACAGTTGGTTTTTCCCAATCAGTGTTCTGGTTGAAATGAACACTAAACCTAATAAGAAACTGAATGAACAATACACAACAAAAACAAAACGAAAAGAAACAGAGACCTGGGGGGTATTCCAGAAAGCGGGTTTAATGAAAACTCTGAGTTAGTTAACTCAGAGTAAGTAGTAAACATCCTAATTGAAGAGCCCTATGGCCTCATTCTCCCAGCAAATCAAAGTAACGGGGCTCTTCTGTTAGGAGGTGTAGGACATCTATTACGTGGACAGAATTACTTTTGTCTACAAAATGAATTTCTTTTATCCACATAGTGCCAGTGCATTCGCCTTTTGTCCACAAAATGAAAAGCACAACGGTCAATTCAGTGCAAAAAGGAATTATCCATTTTTGTTTTCTGTGCACGAAAGTATGTGGTCTCTTCAATATTTCGTGGACACAATGCTAACAAGTTTGTGTTTTTCGTGGACAAAAGGCGTTACGGTGTTATATGGTTTTGTAATGAATGTATGCGTTTTGTAGCACAGAATTCATTCTGTCCACGAAAAAAGGTCTGTTACATTTGGCGCCCCATAAGACCCAGCTCTGTAACTGCATAGGCAACACAACAAGTCTCAAGAAATAAATTTAAATGGTAATCAGTAAAAGTGTAGATCACGCACTTATTGTCATTTTAGACCTAGTGCAAAGGCTTGCTGGGATACAGCGATGAACAAAATTAAACGAGTAGAGCATACCTCATGTAGAACAATGTTAGGTATATACTGGTCATAAGGCACATGAGAACCAACACCTATCCACACTCTGTGGCAACCCAGATTGTTCAATAATATTCCAATTACATGGGATGTAAACATGTGGATATTGAGTTAGTGGGAGCCCAGTCACACAGATATAACACCATCAATACAGTGTGTTTACTTAAGGTTTTGGAAAGGGGCATTATCCCAGTGGGGAATCAAAAAACCCCAAAAAAAGGAAATTGAAATTTGAGGTTTAGCCCTAATTGTGTTACTTTCACATCAAGTTCACTTGTTCAGAAATTGTTTGCATCGGCACACTGTTGACAGACATTATACGTGGTTGCACTTAGTTTCAGACAAGGAAAATGCAGTTTACTGATATTGGAGACAATTTCATATTGGTTGGTTTTGGTTGGTTGATCTTTACCTGCAGCGGGTGTTCCTTGGAGAACAGTAAGATAAAGAATACAAACACATATAATGTATACCCAAATACAAACTCTTCTTTTTGGTGTGTATTAATTAGTGCATCACACAGGTTTATTGATTCTGCCATCAATGAACTGTTGCCGTTTAGCTCACATTACATTTATTAGTTATTAACAACAGTAACAATTCAGTTTGTTGTTAATGTACATCTTCCAAAGTTTACCTCTTGCCTAAGCCTAATTTTGGTAACATACTAGGAAGCACGGTGTAAATATTTTGATCCATACCTTATTACCGTGAATAAGATGAACACTGTACAATAAATAGCATATGGTAGCTGGTTAATTAGCCACAGGTACAGTGGAATCAATTCACAAGTTCTCTATGGATGGACAGATTGCTAGTTAGCTAGTCAGCATAAGCAATTGCCTTACTGTGCCTCCTTAACAGTTTGATTTTGGTTATCAGTTTCTCTGTTATACACAATGGGCTGTTGGTGATGTCTGTAAGATATATTCCCACTCACCCCCACAATTGTTTTATTTTTTCTACAACAGAAATGGGCAATGAAAATCAAACCACATCCACCACCACCGAGTCCAGGTGAGTTGTGCTGTGTTTCAAAAACACGACATATGATCAGTTATGTAGTGATAATACTGAGACCTATTGCATTACATTACATTATATTCATTTAACAGACTCTCTTATCCAAAGCCACTTCCAGCACAAAAGAACTGGGAATCCAAATAAGCTATGTCATGCAATAATTGCTCTAAAAAAATCCTGATGTAACAATGAAGTTTACCTCATTGAATTTCCTCATGTGTCTTCTTTTTCTGCTTCTTATTTGGCAGAACTAAACTGAAAGTAGTTTATGTAATGCACTTCATTATACCCTTTTAAAACTCTCAAAAGCTGAGTCAAATCTCCCGTGACTCTTCTTTATACAAGACTTAAAAAAATTAAGTGTCTTCTTCATTTCTATTTTTTGAAAGCTGGAACCTGTGGCTCTGGTCTGAATTTCTTCATATCGACCACATTATACATACTTTATATAATGTGCATGCTAAGAAGTCAACACAGTATTCTAAATGAAGCCTGACAAAGGAATTGTATGACACTAAAATAATCTACTCATTTCCAGGGTTGGGAGGGTTACTTTTAATATGTATTCCACTACAGGTTACAGAATACTTGCCCTAAAATGTAATTTGTAACATATTCTGTTAGATTACTCAAGGTAAGTAACGTAACCTAAATACTTTGGATTACTTTCTGAACACTATGTTTTTAATTTTTAAAAGTATGTAGCCTAAGTAAAAGTGTGAATGTGGCATATACTGGTTGGGTGATTCTCACAAAACTTGAGTGATTTTTACTGCAATACATAAAATACAGTCTATATTTTTTAATTATGATAACATTTCACATGTAAAAAAAAAACATTTAAAGCATGCATTTTATGAAAGTTTTATAAGGACGTGCACCAGTATAATTCATCTGACTAAGGTTCTGAACAGTTATTTTTAGAATGTTCACTTAGCATTGTTGTGGCTAATATTTTGGGACCCCCATGTTAAGTCTATGGGGATTTCATCACAGTGTCTTCAGAATTGTAAATGTTAATTCAAAAACTGTACATGGAAACATGAGTTAGAAAAGGCACAAGCCACCCTAAATACATTGTGAGTGAGAAAGGAGTAGCTTAGCATTTTAATGTATAATATGCGCAGTGTAAAATTGTTGGAGTAATTGCAGTTTTGAACATGTGAAATTTCACTTGTTTTGTCACTGTATCTACTCGTTAGCTAGTTAGCTTTAATACTATACCTACTAGCCTACTAGCTAGCTGAATAGCTAATCCAGTGCTATGTAACTATGTAAGATAGCTAGCTAGCGATCAATATTAGCTTAAATAATGAAAAAGAGAACTCACTTCAAGATGCTTCTTCAGGTTAGAGGTTGACTCTATAACTTGACACTATAATCAAAAGATTGAGTCTGGGGTATCATACAGAAGATTATTTGTTTCATTCCCTCATGATAGAGTGGTTTACATTTACATTGGCCAGGGTGGTCTCTTTACTCTGCTCATCAGCACTCTGCTGACTGGTCATGCGGATATAATTTAATCATATTGTTGAAGAAATAATTCAGGCGGAGCAGTTGTTCTGATTCAGAGGAGCAAAGTTTTATTCTCGTGTCTGCACGGGGAGAGTCAACACATGCATGCTAGACAGGTGATGCAGTCAACTCTGCTATATTGTTAGATACATTCTCTTATATTGGGTTTTCCCTCAGGAGCATACGTGATTTACTACATGATTTATCTTCCTGTTTTGGTTCTATAGAACTGCTCAAAACTGGTTCGGGTTCGCAGGTGTCCTTGTTACTGGGAAGAGAGACCTAGATAATGCTAGCGTACACAGTTAGCTATCTTCCCGGTCAGGAGGCACCTTGCTAATATCAGCAGTACAGTTCAGTTACACAAAATAGTTGTCAGGTCAGCAACAGGCTACATGCAGCTTCAGGAGATAGAGCAAGGGTCATCATTTATGTTAGTAAATGTCAGTGAGGGATGTACCTTCCTGTGATGTAGTGTGGGACTTGTAGTGCTTAAAAATGGCCACTGGAAACCAGCGAGTGTAATAAAGGATTCCGTTAGTCATGAGGTAATATGGGGAATGGTGCAGAACTGGATGTTTGGGAGGTTCTCGATCATCTCGATCATCCAGCTCAGCCCAATTCTTTTTATTGGCCCTAATTAATAATAAAATAATAATAGTTTTATGGGAGCATTTATGGGAATCATAGGAATTATAATGTTACTAAGTTTTGAGCAGGAGGATTGCAGGAGGTGATTTTCAGGAATTTGAACTCCCAGTTCCTTTCACACAGAACCCCATTCTGGAAAAATATCTACATAAGATAAGAAGTGGCTGTGGGAAAGAGGCTATATAGTAAAATGATCTCCATAAATGCCACTTTCAGCGTGTATTAAAAAAGCCAAGTTACTCACACATTCTAAGTTCTTATTATTTTTGAATCACTACTAAAACTTGCAAAAATAGGTCTGCCATGTCAAAATAAAGCCAAGATACATTAAACAATTTGGGTGACATTACCTCAGACAAACTGGGAAAGCAGAGAGGAGTAGTGGTAGAAGGGGGATATGTTCCTGTTTGTTGACTCCATTCTTGGATTGACTGAGGCCAGATCACAGATGCCAGCCAACAAGTTGACCTGCAAGGAATGACCTCATTTTAGCCTGATTTAAACCCACCAAGCCATGCAGGAATGTGAAGTACAGTTTAGGAAAAGAGAGGAGCATGGAATAGAATAATTTTTGGTGAGGAATGGGCACTGTTTTTGGCCTGTGTGCTGAGTCTTTGTGTTTTTGAGGAATTGAATTGGTGTTTTGATCTTGAACTCTTATTTGTCTGTGTTTATCACCTACTGGTAACCAGCTTAACTGGCCAGTTGTAGAGAGGGACCACACCTGTTTAGGTGGTTTCTTAAACTGAGAGCATTTTTTTCTGGGTGCTGTTGGCATCTATCAAAATGGAAGTCTCCCATTTTTTTTCATATTTCCATGTTTCCTGTTTTGTCCATCATTTTATTGCATGGCTCCATGCCTCACCTCTGGTCCCATCACAAATGTTTCCTAAATTCTTCCATGAAAATTGGTCCTGAGGTTTTTCATCATACCACCTCACGCACCTGACCAAAGTGTAAAATGATCTGGGAAAGGATCAGTGAAATTCTAACAGTAACAATGGAAGTGGCAGAAGGATGATGACATGAGATGCAACAGATATTTTTTTGTTGTAATGTCAAATATGAAACTTTTGTAATATTAAATGTTTGTGTCTTATAGAATTGAAAAAACCATGGAGAGCCATGAATTGGAGGTAAGCATGAAATGAAGCAAGACTTACACAACTACTAAGCACATGCAAAACTCACAAGTATTTGTCAAAAATGAAAAGTGTTTTCATGTCTGTGTTACATCCCACACTTTTGATGCCAAGCATGGGGATAAAAACATCAGCTGTAAATGGTCAAGGGATAATCTCCATGAAATGAAACAATAATCTAACCTACACATGTCTGCAAGTATATCATCAGACTAAAATAAAACAAATTAAATGGAGTTTGAGATACAAAGCAGTTCTACAACCCACTAAGACAGACTCGACCAAGACACTGTCCCTTGGTTCAGTCTGCATGCCCATAGCAACTGGTCCTGTGCTGTTGCCTTTGTATCATTATCTTGGATAACTGTTTTGTTATTTTGGATTAACAAACAAATGTTCAACTGCGTAAGAAGTCTGAGGCAGGTCAAGAGGGTTCATACCAAACCAAGAAAAAGGAAAAATGCATGTCGCATTGGAGTCTCCACTCAGCTGCGTATCAAAGTCTGGGAATCCCAGTGACCAAACCATAAAAGAGCAAATTTGGATGAGGGCTGAATCAGACTCACCCTACAGTGCTTTAGTTCCATTAAATACCATGAAGTGGTTCCCCAAACCAGTTTTAGCAGATTAAAATGAAGCTTGCAAATAACAGTCACCAACATATTTACCCATAGGACATGTGTGCCAGTCCTCATCACTTCTATTAGAAGAGGACACTTCTAATAGAAGGAAAAACACTCAAAGGAAAAAAACAGCCCTCATCACTTCCTCTTCTAGTAGAACAGTCCAGTTTTAATTACAATGCAATACACAGCGTTTGTTTGTTTGTTTGTTTAATTTGTGTGTCTGTCTGGATAAAGATGATCCATATTTCTTAAGATTATTGGTTAAAGCACAGCGTTTATGTCGATAGTGAAAGCCAATTAGACACTGATATCTACTGATATATGCAAAAGGTTGCCTGATTACACAAATTCTCTCTTCAAAACATGTTTAATGAACTCTCTCACTTTTATTTAACTTTGATCTAGGTGGTGTAGCCCAGAGCCGGCCCTGACCAATTTGGTGCCCTAGGCAAGATTTTAGCTGGTGCCCCTTGCATCGCAGCCTTTTCCACCACCACAGTTAATTGTGGTTTTAAACTATTCTTTATGGTCAGAACACGACAAACATTTGCCAAACAGTGGAACATTTCTCAAATCTGAGGTTGGACATTCAAAACAATTATAATGATAAAATCTTTTTTCAACTTCAAAATATGCATGAGTAAAATTAAGTAAAATCCTTTTTCCTCAACAAAATAAATATCTTAATAGAAAAATTAAGAGCTGCAGTGTGATACAGCACATGTAAGATGGCTCAGACTGCAAAGTTTAGAAGTGTTTTACAGGATAATGTCAATAAATAAAACAATAAATAGATAAAGAAATCTTAATTCTGGTCAGCATGCCAAACCCTTTGTACAGACCGTTTGAAACATTAAGTAAGTGTTTTAGCTGACAATGTAAACAAAATAAATAGACAAAATTAAAATCTCAACTGTGGTCAGTATACTGTATGTCTTCTGTACAAGTTTTAAACAAGCAAAGCAATTACCCTACAAGTTACGGGCAAGAAAGACATGTCTGTTTACAATCTCAGGTTTTAAAGCTGCCCTGTGACAGCTGATAAGCTTCTTGAATCCGTCATTTTCGACAGTGCTAATGGGAAGCATGTCTTTTGCAATGCAATACGCAATTGCACTTGTGATGTCTTTGTGTCTTTTCGTTTTTTGTCGTAAGGCACGGTGCTGGAAAATACTGATACAATCGTTTGCTGCTGGGTAGTCGCATGGGGTACTGGCCTGGTGCTTGTCGAGGGTCCACTAACAACACTCGTTTGGGACTGTAATTTCTTACTTTCTGCGTATTCTAACGGGTGATATTGTTTCAAATGATGAAACAGGTTTGTGGTGTTACCTGTCTTTGATGGCACGTGTCTTCGGCACGGATTGCAGTGCACGCTGCTGTTTTTTGTCGGATTGTAAATAGCCAAATTATCTCCAAACTACTGAAGTTGAGTGACCTTTGTTGTCCATGATGTCTTCGTCCTTCGAGCTTGTCATGAGCACTGCTTTTTCTTCATTTCGTTTATTTTGCTTATTCTGCTCCAACTACAAGCCTGTCAGCCACTGTGTCTGTAAACAATACCATGTGCTGGCCTCAATTTATACCTCTTACCGTACGTTCACACCGGGAGCGGCGAGAGCGTCAAAATTCGCTCTGGCTGCCCTGCCAGCAACGCCGTTGAAGAAGTGGACGCTCTGACGTAGATGAAATGGGCGGCTACAAGTTCATTCGAAATGCTTGGTCTTGCAAACGTTATTTAAAGGGGCTGCAAAGCAATCAAACGCGTCGACCGGTATCTTTGTGCTGACTGACCACAAGTAGGGTATGCTATAAGTTAACTTCGTGAAATCTTTTAAATGTGAAGGTAAGAAATCGATTGATGAAGGAAAGAAATGAACAATTATAATTACATGTTTGGTAACAAAAGAAACTAACGAAGTAAACTGATTAAAAGCCGTTTGTGTGGTGTGACTTTTGTGTTGTTGCTAAGTGCTAAGTCAAATTTCAACATGCAGTTTATAGGACACGTTTACTAGCCTTGGTCTTTAATTAACATTAACGTTAATTTGTGTGTAGCCTACATTAATTATCAACCTCTCCTCCATTGTGCTTGGGAACTAATGTTTGGTGGGAACAAAAGTTTACACGGTTGTGTTCTCTAGAATTCTCTAGAGCGGAGCACTTCTAAATTCCGATTGGTTGCCGCCGAACACGCGTCATAGCTCATTACCATAAGTTTGCCCAGACTTCAACTTTATTCTGACGCCCTCGCCGCCCAAGACGCGCCGCCAGCGGTCATGCCGCTGCTCGCCACCGAGAGACGATGGCTCACATAGAAAATGAATGACTTCTGGTCGCTTTGATGCTTTGGCCGCTCCTGGTGTGAAGGTAGGGTTACTGTGCAACCTAACTTGCGCAATGCATACCTCTAGCCCTTCAACATGATTGGCAGTTCGTGATTCATTTTTGTGCATGCTAAGCATGGAAATTAATTACATTGAACATTTGTTATGTTTCTATCTAGAAGAATTATATCACGATAATTATTGTCATCGTTTTATTTCCCAGCCCTACTTACAACTATTAATTACAAAAGGGGATAATTGACTATTACAAGCACGGCTGACGTTGGCTAACTAGATTAAGATGTCAGTAAAAGTGTATTTGTCAAAATTATGTTATAGGTTATTCCCCAAACACATGAATAGTCTTTCCAACTTTCCCTAATGAATTTATTTAAGGTGGGAGTAACTGACGTTAACTCTAGCTATTTATTAAATTAGCGAACGTTACTATCGTCCAAAGTAAGCTATTAACACTCTGCTCCAATGATAACCACTATGCAATAGATAAACTATTCATTCATCACATTACCACTGTCAGCTTCCCATTTTTCCTCCTCTTCTGTTCTTTTTCTTCCCTGGGCACCAGAGGGCTTTGGTCTTTTGACATGATATATGACATATATACTGTATATGTGTGTGTGTGTGTGTATTAGGGGTGTCGCACACAGAAACAACTTGATAATGAAACGACCAAAACTGAAACAAGGCCACTGTCAAGTGTAGGCATATCAAACATCAAACAAAGTGGCATATAAAAAATGACCATGAAAAAATATAGGTTTAAAAAACAAAGGGGCTAACACATGCCTTAGATTTTTATTTTAAGTTAAGGTGAATCCCTACAAGTTATAAATTAAAGACAATATGGAATAAACATTATTCATTAAACGATTCCTTAACATTAACATAAAATGAACATTTTAATGCCATGAAGTGCAAAACAACATCAACGTTAATGTTTGTGTGCTTGCGAAAGCTACAGCATGAGATTGTTTAATTAACAAGGATGGCAATTTTAATAATTAAGTGGCTCTTAAATGTTTCACATTATAGCTATCTTGTGTTACAAAATTCAAATTACAAAACTGAGCTAATTTTAGTTAAATCGACTTAAATTACTGAGAATAAACTTTTAGGTTAGGTTGAGTGCAATAAACAATAACGTTTAGAACACAGACCTCACAAAAGCTGTGATGTGTCATGAGCATTTAACGTAGGCCTAATTTAAATCGATAAACGCCATCCTTGTTAATTAAACAATCTCACGCTGTACCTTTCACAAGCACACAAACTATCTGTGCTTTTTCGCGAGCATAATAATTTACTCCATTTACGCGATTGGTGTCGATTATTCTGTGAATTATTTGTTTTATTGTTAATCAAAGAAGATAAAGGGGAACAGGTTGAAAGTAATGATAGATTTATAGGTAGAACTCGGGCTTCCCGTTTCCAGCTCACCAGCCGCCACTGGTTGACACAACTTGCATTTGACTTTTTTTGGATCATCTTTGACTTGTTCAAAATGCTCCCACACTTTAAGTTTTTTTCCCAGACATTGTGAGCTATTAGGTAGCTAAAAAGATTTAAAGCCCAGCCAAGATGCTGCTCTGATGGTCCCGCAAAATTGGATAGTGCAATGTAGTCTACCATGGTGATTTATTCACGCACACTAAGGAGATTGATTAAAAACACATGAGTTATTTTCCAATTTTTATTAACAGTATTATTAATAGGCTGATATTTATACCAAAATAGGCTATATATCATGATTTACTGGGAAAAACCAAGCAATTCTATGTAAAATCAGACATTCAGCACCCCCATATAGCCGGAATGGAATGATCCTTGTTTCATAACCACATTTTGTGATGATTCGACTGTGAGATTGGCAGTCGAATCAGGCTCCTTAATTAGGCTACTGATGTCAATCGTATCACGTTTCACGGTCAGTGTCACTTAGTGGTGTTCAAAACGATTCTTTTTAGTGATTTGGTTCCTTTCGTTCAGTTCAATAAAATGATTTGAATCTTTGACTCACTGATTCGTTCATTTCCATATCCGGTCGGCAGCATACAGAAATCTGTAAATAGCTTTATTGCATTTTAAAAGTTACTGTACATTGTTCCAAACATCATGTCCATTATTAGCCTGCTCTGTGGCAAAACAGCATGTGTGAAACCAAATGTCAATGAAATTAATAATAATTAAATCGCAATATTCATTACGGGAAACTGCACCATGCTATTCAAACAATCATGCAGCCGCAAAAGGTAATAGAACCCCACATTTTAACGTGTTTAATGGCCAAAGTACATGTCATTTACTAAAACTAAAAAAAGCACTGAGGAAAAAAGAGACACGCTTATATCCGAAGCGAAAGACTTCGGTTTACAAGTTTTGAACTAACCCAAACATTTTAATGTACTTGTAGGCCTAGTCAGCGATGTCGTATTTTTGTTTGTTGTTAATGTAGACATAGTAGGCTATGCTACAAATGTGATGCATAGGCCTATGCATCACATTTCTGTTTTGTTTTGCAGCCTACTATGTTGATTTGTCAGTATTTATTAATAAGGACTTTATTCATGTTAAAAGGAAATGTGATGTCAACAATAAATACATTGTAGCCTACGTAAAATTGCAGTTGTGATAAACAAGAACTGCGATACGTTGTGCGCACCTAAAATATGCTACTGCTAAAAATATAAAGATAAAATAATATTCCAGGTAGATGAGCAAAATAATATTTAATAATATTTTTTATTCCTATAATAATGTCACGGAAGCGCTCTGATTCCTTTTGCACCATCACAGTCAATGGTGGATGTAGCCGAAGCCTGTTATACTGAGAACTAGCGATTCTGGCAACACGTAGTCACCGAATCTTTGGGGTCCTAACGAACTGGTGAACTGAGGACTCACAGTTCCTTTGAGTCCGAACAAACTGAGGACTCACAGTTCCTTTGAGTCCGAACGAACTGGTGAACTGAGGAACTTGTCAACAGTTCATCAGGTCAGTAGGTGGAATTTAGAGTCTTCGTAGTCACCGGATCTTTTGCATTGTCCCACATCGTCAGCTGTGCCGAGATGGCCAGTGGGAGGTGCTTCGAGAGTTTTAGCATTTCAGCCATTGGCTAGTTGTCATGAACGTACTGCTGATACAGTTTTGTAATAGGCTGCTTCGTGGACAGACCGCATATCTAATATCCACTGGAGGGAGAGTTATAGCTGCTATGCCAGCTAATCAGCGTGCATGTTTGCAAAGAGGAAGGAACGAATCTTTTAGACTAAGGATTCAGTACACTCAGTCACCCAGTTCACCTCAAAGATTCGTTCAAAAGGATTCGTTCGTTCACGAACTGCACATCACTAGTGTCACTCACTAGTCCAGTGTTTTTCAACCCTGCTCCTCGCGGCACCCTGTCCTGCATAGCTTCTATCTATCCTTGCTGCTTGATTAAATCAGGTGTGCTCAACTAATAAAATGTGCCACTGATGAGTTCAGTCAGGTAGGTAGAGCAAGGACAGACAGAAGATATGCAGGACAGGGTGCCGCGAGGAGCAGGGTTGAGAAACACTGCACTAGTCTAACTAACAGCGGGGGGCGGGCATCCCAGAAAATAGGCTATGTAGCCTATGTAGTTATGCTGTTGAGGGCTTTTTTGGTAATATTATGAAATAATAGTATTAAAATAGTAAAAGTTAAACATTTTGAATTTTTTTTTCTTCGCTCATTTGGGGCGCCCCTAAGGATGGATGGCGCCCCTAGCATTCGCCGCCTATGCCACGGCCAGCTCTGGTGTAGCCTATAGGCTCACCATATTTTTTAGCAGAATAACACTACTCAGATTCACAATATGTTAAATAGCTAAACTAGTGTCTTTTTAATTATACGATTACACAATTTGACTATCAACATAGCCAAGCAACTGAATAGGCTATATGCACATGGTGGTCCTGACGTACTTCCGGTAAAATCTCAGCCAGCTCAATTACTTCCGTTATCCATAGTGGTTATCGAGATTATCAGGTTATTAGTGTTGCTAGGATTTTTTAATCAAGAGTCGATAATGTCTGAGAGAAAGAGATTCAAGTTTCAACAAACCGATAGCACTACAGCTGAACACTGCTGTGTGCCTTTGTGTCAAGCCTTCTGCAAGTACAAAAGTACTTAGTTTCCATACATTTCCCGCCGATCCAGAAACCAGGCGAAGATGGATTGTCGCTATCCGGAGGGAGAAATTTAAATAAACTGTAAATCTTGTAAATAACAATTATCTGTATATTCTTTGTGTTTGTGTGTCTACCCTGCGATAGACTGGCGACCTGTCCAGGGTGTTACCCTGCCTTTCACCCATTGAACACTGGGGTAGGCTCCAGCACAGCCCGCTACCCTAATTAGGATAAGCGGCTTTGAAAATGAATGAATGAATGTTTTATATTGAGCAAGTTACTGAATATTGGTTTATTGAAATACATTCACTTTGTCCAATTTAACTAGTAGTCAGATTGTTTTTTTGGTCACCCACCTGTCAGTTCTACTCGCCTAACTTTCTATAACATGCACCGTACTTTACACAAGACACCAAAACACTCCAATGCTAATAATTATCTTTATTACACTGTGAGTTGTTAACTGTATAAAATTACTATATACACATATACCTATATATACACACATACATATGATATTAGTATAATATTATAATATTTCATGTATGACTACAATAAATAATAATAATAAGAATGTTATTCTAATGTTATGGCATTAGTATAATATATTCTTACATGAAATATATTATTATTATTAATATTATTATTAATAATAATAATAATGTAGATATGGCATTAGTATAATATGTCTTACATGAAATTTAATAAGAATAATAACAAAAACATAATAATAATAATAATAATAATAATAATAATAATATCAGCAATAACAACAACATCATGTTTAACAATCATGTTTAAATTGTATACACCTAATTACTAATTACTACTATTGCTATCTCCGTAATTCTTGGCAAGTCTTGGAGCGACCGAGTGAAAAACGCCATAGCTAGTCCGTTGAGGATACGAGCACCGGAAGTCAAACAGCTGGCTGACTCGAAATGCGGAAGAGAGTGTGCATATAGCCTATTGAGGGAAATAGCCTGTTAGCTAATTCGTTTTTCCAATGCTATGTAACTTCCGGGCACACAGTGCATCTACAGTCTCCCCGAAATCCGCCGCAAAAAATTCAATTTCTTCAACGTACTCGGAGGCAAATTCCGGACAAAAAACGTAAGGAGTAGTTTCGCAAACACATCGGACATCACGGAGGTTCCCATAGGAATGAATTGGAAACAAGGCGTTAAATAGCTCACGGACGTATACATAAAATCATACAGATTATATAAAAACAATTGGTTCAAAATTTATTGCGTGCTATTCGTTTCGAGAACGATCAAATAACACGTGAACACACAAACACAACTACGGTAAACAAAGAACAACAACCGGATGCTTGTTTCCTGAAGCCTCGCACAATAGAACAATTATTTCCGTGTCGTCACATAGGGGGCTGGTGGCAGGAAGTGGCTTTGGCTTTGGCTTCCGTAGACTTGCATGCAAAATTCACAACTTTCTCAATGTTATTAAATAACTTTACCATGTTTCTATAATGTCTGTATATTTTTTTTGGATTGAAGCAGTCACATACTACAAAATATATTCCCACCAACATTACATGAGTAACTTCAGAGATTTATTTTAACATGGGTTTTCCCCCATAAAGATAGCTGGCCGAATGCATGTCAGCCAGCACTTTTAACAGTCACCGACTGTCTTGGCTGGTTTCGAGGTAAATTAACTCATTGATTTTCTTTAGCCTTAGATAAAACATAAAACCTGCACATTGGGGTTTCGTTTCTTATTAATATTACACCTGACAGCACAACTCTTCGCTATTACTATTACTGGGGATCCGTTCATATGTGGTGTCGGGAGAGTACCATGCATTTTATGGCTATTTGCCCTGGTCTGGGTTTTCTAGGATTCCTTTCCCTACTCAGGACCAGAACAAGCGCAGATAAGATAAGTCAACAAATACACATAGCAGGCAAGAGGGCAAATGGTCTACCACCATAAATACCCCAAAATCAGTGACCACGGATCACATAACTACTTAAAATAAGCAGCCATCACTTTAAGATTGCAAGAAGTCACCTAAAACCTAGTCAGATACTTAAAACCTCAACCATAATGATTGACCGTTTGGATTCACATTATTTCGCCAGATAAAAGCGGAAGTAGGGCGTGATACGCCCGCTTTGTTTATTGGTAAGCATGAATCTGCCCTCGGATGTAGAATCCTTGGCTAAACGGTGGCTACAGTCATGTTTGGTAATCTGAAAGAGGTTTAGGCGCCAAATACTTCTAATATAATCTTAAAGAACTCTGCCTTTTTAGCCAATCTAAGTTGCTTAAGCTGTAACATCCTGGTAGACCACAGCTGCAGGGGTTGCCTTCTCTCCCCCCTTCTCCCCTTCCTGAGCACAATCAGCGTGTGTGTGTGTGTGTTTCTTTGTGTGTACCTATACGTTAAGATCATTTACCCTTTTGTACCCCACAGTAATTGTACTCTCATGTCATGGAAAAATGTGGAAAACCCAATGTTGTGTGATAACACATGTATTTCTCAATATGCAGCAAAACCACCATTTTACCAGTTCCTCTCAGCTAACTCTCTCCTCTCAACCCATGCCTATTAATGTTTGGTGTCATTGTGATGCTCATGAAGAGCTGAATGCAAAGATGAGAATCTTGAAAAAATATCTGGTATTTCCAGATATTTGGCTCGAAAGGACAAAATTAAGCCCTGGAGAAACTTCCAGGCACTCCCCAACCATAAAATTAATCATGCGTGGGTCAGGGAGGTGGAGAGAGCTTCTTCTTAAGTCAGGCCTAGAACAGGCCTCTTGGCTCAGTCTTTTGTCGTTGCTCAGTTTTGCCCCGCTCAGTTTTTGCCTCAGCTCAGATAGACGCTCAGTCATCTGTTCAGTCATCCAGTCCGTGGCTCAGTTTATCTTGCAACTTTTTGCTTTTTTTTTGGGGGAGTTTTGCTGCTATCGTGAGGGGGTTCTGTGTTCTTCCTTGGAAGAGGTAAACAATTGGCTTGGGTAATTTTCTCTGCACACATTCATTCACCATTCTGTGATCCATCCATGTTCTTGTTTTGTTAATGTCTGTATGTAATTTAGTGTCTGTTATGGTAGTGGACCAGGTCTGTAGCCCAGACTTTGAATTTTGTCTTGTCTTAGTGTAACTGCTTAATAAACCTTTTTAATTTATTCCAGTTGTGGCTCTATATTTCTGGCAAAGGTTGATCCACCAGACTGCTCATCTCCTATCAACGAATTCGGTGATTTAATTGATAGTTAATATCTTTGATAATAATTATTAAATTAAATCATTTTTATTATTATTTTACATGTTGGTTAAGTGAGGAGATTTAGTAATTGACGTCATTTGTGTCCGGTATTCAGAGTGCCGGACGATAAACAAGGGCATTAATTTCTAAGACCGCTGGGTTCAGACCATTGAAGTTTTATTAAATCCTCACTTCCCTGACAGTGGCTAAACTGCTACCTAGCTGTTAACGCTAGGTGACATTACTAGCCTACTGTTTCCCCATAGAATCATGTGGTTTTCCCCGAATCGGACACGTTACCTTTACAACAGAATTGTTGGATGATAAAGTTGAACAATGGCATATTGGAGACTATATTTTTATATATATATATATATATATATATATATATATATATATATATATATATATATATATATACATATACACACACACACACATACACATATATATATGTGTGTGTGTGTATGTATGTATATACAGTGTTGGGAAAGTTACTTTTCAAATGTAATAGGTTACAGATCACTAGTTACCCTGTTAAAAATGTAATAAGTAATGTAACTATTTTAATTACTTCATCAAAGTAATGTAACTTATTACATTTAATTACTTTTTGATTACTTTTCTGATAAATGTTTTGAACTAGGCAATAAAGCTTAAAAATTCTAAAAACATAAATTTAAACCAGGCAGTGTAAGCCTCAACACTGATTACTGTCAAACTTTAAATAAAAGTTCTTCAATATAACTTGAATTAAGATTGGAATGTTTTGATTTGAAAGCACAACCACCAAAACAAATCACAAGCATGTAGATCACAAACAAACAGGACAAACTGGCAACAACTACCGTTGTGTGCCCAACAAAAAGCAATTAGGACCATTAATTTAGTCTGTTGGTGCCCTGTAGAAATTTCACAACCTAATGTCCTCTCCGAGTTAATATTTAATGAACACACAATGCTGAATTAAGTTAGTGAGTGTTATTAGATCTCACATACACTACCTACATCACAAGAAGGCCTAACGTTAGCTAAGATTTTCTATTAAAGGGTTCATAGATGGAGGTGCGGCTATGCAAAAGGCGTCTGTTAGCTAGCTAGCAATTAATTTGTCATAAATGGAGATTAAACATAAATATGTAGCCTACCGGACAGGCACCGAGCAAAATATAGAGCTAAATTACGTCTTGAATACACATAAATTTTGATGCTTTGTTCGAAGCTTCGTATCTTTTTCCGGCACAATCAGGAAGAAGCTTCAAAAGCCTCACAAGGCTTTGTCCGCCCATCACTAATGGGTGGAGTTAATCGCGGCGAAACTGCGAGTGACGTGAAATGAGCGATCGCTTGAGTTATGTTCAACTCGAGCGAAAATTTCACCTGGCGCAAGCCAATCACCTGCAAGTAGGGCTAGAAACCACGCCCCTTTACACTTTTCCTTTTCGAACTTGCTAGCAGCGTTGGTGTAATCAAATATGCTTGCTCTGACCTGGCGTGAAATTCGCTTGTTTATTTTTCAGGCAAGCGATCAAACCCGCGCAAGGTTAACACACACCTAAAAGAAGGCATTCCTGCACGGCGAAAAGATGCAAAGCAACAGAATGAATGTTATATTCTACATAAGCTTTTCACCGAAAAGAATATATTCGGATGTAACCCCTTTGTGATCACCAACATTTTGATTAGTAACTGTAATTTAATTACATATTTTTTCTCAGTAACTAACGGATTACAATGACATGTATTATGTAATTTAATTACGTAACGCCGTTACATGTAACTAGTTACTCCCCAACACTGTGTGTATGTAATTGGAATGGCTTTAAGACTGCGGAGAAGATGGGAGAGGTTAAGAGGGGACCGAGAGCTGACACTGGTGTTGCGCTTGGTGGGTGTCCCGCGAAAACTCAAGTTCACGTTTGTATGGAAGCGCCGCAGGCGAGGCAGTGTGAGACCTCATTCATTTGGTATGTTCTATCCTTTTAGCTAGCATTATTATAAATTGTTTCGACAGTATTTTTAACGGAATCGTTGTACATTATAGATACGGCAGTGATAAGTCTTTCTTTACATAACTCTCCCTTGACCCTACGAGCCTGCGGCGTGCAGAGCGGGCTGTGAGAGGCCGCCGGTGTGTGCCTTTTTAGGCAGGTGCAGCTTGATAAGTGGTAGGTGAAATAAATTGGCGTGCACAGGGTTTTATTATATTAATTTACGGGTTTCTCCGTATGTTGTTGGTCTACTCATACGCTGTAATCTATGTTTTAGCCGCTAGTCAGGTGCTGCTCCCGCAGGAGAGTGAGGGGGAGATTTTTGGGAAGACCGCCATCTCAGGTAGTAAACTTGATGGGTTAAAAGTTAATGCTTGAAACACATCGTATAGTGTATTGTCTTTGTTTTAAGATCACGTGTGCTGTTTTTCTTTTCTGGCGCAGTTGGCCAATGTGTGAGAAATAAATTGCTGCTTGACAATACGGATGCTACGAAAGAGGTGGCCCACTAGCTTGCCACTGCTTTTCCCACTGTAGGAGATAAAACGATAGTGCCTATTATCCGTGCGGGGCTGGTATTCGCACGCTGGGAATCTATGTAGTCTCTTCAAATTGACGGGTAACACTTAGGATATTTGCGGATCATGGCGCTTCGGTTAAAGGGAGCATTCTGATCGCTCTTGACAATTATTGCACTTACTATCAGCCGTGTGGCTATCGTCTCCCAAGGCTATCTTAGTTTCTTTAAATTATAGGTAACGTTAGTACGATCCATCTATGCCTAGTTGTGCTAGCTGTTATGTGTGTGGCTACTAGGAGCCTACATGTTAGTTTCTTCAAATTACCAGTTGCCTTCTAAACGTTCTGGGCCAATTGTGCTGTTAATGGTGTGCCTGAGAGGCGCTTACATGGTAGTTTCTTGAAATTGCTAGCAGCCTATCCAGTGCCTTGGGTGAACTAAGCCTACGGTTAATGGTTTGTTGGGCATATAGTCTTTCTCCTATAAATTAGTCTCTTCAAATTCTAAGCAGTGTTGTGGATTCCTGGGGATAATTGTGCCTACTGTGCTTGTGTGTGGCTGATATATGGGCTCCTATAGGATAAGCCAGTCTTTCTAGTATAGAAGACAAAATTATGTTTGTATGCTGGGCTTAGTGTGGGCATTCAGGCCTAACTGTACATGTGTGTAGTGAACACGACTTGGGTTTTGCCTTTTGTATTTATTGGAGTGTAATGAAATTTGTGGTGTTTCCTTGCCACCTGATGCATGAGCCTAGTGTGTAGCGTGGAACACAGTTTGGTCATGATAGGCCCTTTATGCCGCCCGTTTGCCTAGTTCGATAATATGGGAGCCTGATTTGATGTTACTCTAGGTCTAGCCCCATGTATTAGCATGTGTTTGGTGCAAAAGTCTCCATAGTAGTCTCCATGTAATTTTTTACAGTGTCGCCCATGGCCCAGTGATTATTTCCTTTCTTTAACAAAAACTTTGTGAGAATAAAGAATGTATATATTTTTTTTGATACACCAGCCTCTTGTCCTGGTTATTCTGGACGCTTGCCTGTTGGGGGACCCCGTTTTGGTGATTAAGAGGGCCCCTTGCCCCTCCACGCAAGGGTGGCGTAGTGTAACTCTCAGCTATTGGTATCTATTTTATTTCCTGCTTTTAATTGGTGCCACGTGTGTGTGTGTGTGTGTATGTATAATAATATATATATTATACATACATACACACACACACACACACACACACACCCGCACTACCAGTCAAAAGTTTTAAAACACATCCATTTTCCAGTTTTATTGAAATTTAAGCAGTTGAAGTCCAGTGAATGACCTGAAATGGAACAAAAGGAAGCGCTAAACTTCCAGAGGTTAAAAAAAGTTTAGGTTACCAAAAACTGAAAAATAATGTAAATTTCAGATTTATATAAAAGGCTCTTTTCAGGGAACAAGTAATAGGTTAACAACTTACAGCTTTTCTGCAGCAATGGAAGTAAATTAAGCCTTGAAAGTTGATGCAAACAATTCCTACAGGTGTCCCGACTTTTGTTGATTACTTACAAACCCTCTGTCTGTGTAAAAGCAGTGTTAGAACAGACTGTGTTACTACACCCTCTGAAGCATTATTTGGACAATATTGCACTGCAAGAAGTAGTATATTGCTATCATAATGGCGAGTAAAAGGCAATTAACAAACAAAAAGACAAACAAAACATTATAACTCTTAAAAGTGTTGGTCTTTCCTTTACAGAAATTGGGGGTGTTCTAAAACTTTTGTCTGGTATTGTGTGTGTACCACAAACAAAATTGTATGTGGGGATATGTGGAAGAGGGAGTATATGGGCTGCATGCATGTAGCATGGTTTTGTGATTGGAAGGACAAAAAGGGTATGCATGCATGAAAACTAAAAATAGATGTTAAAGAGAGAAAAAAGGAAAAGGGGTGGACAGTCATTGAGTTTAATATTGATCAAACAAATAATCTCTCATTCTTCTTGTTCCAAAATCTAAGGAGTAGACAAAAGAGAGAAAAAATTGTCTTTACCAAGGACATCAATTTTTGATTGCATTTTGGATAAAGAAACTTTCAGTTCAATATTTTCAAATATTTCAAATCAAGAATCTCTTATTGGCTGATTTCAAGACTCTGTGTTAAGTCCATAAATCTGCCATTAATATACACACATATGTCTAATTAATCATTCATGCCCTTCAGAATAATCCATCATAATCCACCTCAATAAAATGGCTATTTTCAACATCTAGTGTTCCAGCTTTCTTCTTTTTAGGAACTTTGGGTTTAACAGAGATGATTTTTGAGGACTTTAGGTAGTCCAGTTCATGTTTGTTTGGCATTGTCCTACCTGATGTTTGTACATCCTCAAGTTCTCCACTTGCAGTCTCTGCCATTGCTTGCTGTGAGTTCTAACAGTTAGGGTTATATTAGATATTTCTGGGCTCCATTTTTTATACTTCAGGAACAGGTTGCATATTCCAAAGTTTGGGGAGAGCTGAGTCAGAGATTCAGGATACAGCCATGTTAGTCAGCCATATTGTGGATCTACTCACTACTGGCTTCTCAGTCACTCTTTGGTCAATCCATTCTGGAATGTTTCTCTCAAGCTCTGCTTTTCCTTAGTAATGTGTTCTACAGTGTTCTGCATATTTACCATTTTACTGGGTGACTCTAACAGTGACAGAGACAAGAACTTGAAAGAACTGAAGGAATTCAAGCCTGCATACCCAAAGGTGGAAAGAGTGAGAATCCTTCTGCATGGACCAGTTGGTGCTGGGAAGTCCAGCACAATCAACTCTATCAATAGCATCTTTCAAGGACGTATAGCAGTTGGAGCCCTGGCTGATTCCACTGGGGGACACAGTTTCACCAAAACAGTATGTACTCAAGACTGAAATAACACGTTTTTTATCACCATGTCAGCAACATGATATAAAGTAATGGTGCTTTAATACATCATTATTAGGCTCTGTGTGCATGTACAAATGTTACTCTGGCTAAGAATATCTCCCAAATGATTGAACAATAATAATCAGTTTCTTTGAAGGTGCACACAGAATACTCTATCTGTAGTAGTATATCTGCATTTGGATCCAACAGATTTACATTGTTATTGATACCTTAAACTTTTTGGTAAAAATTTTATCAGGATGATCTCACCAAGATAGCATCTGTCTAGCAGGTAGATATTATTCACAGACCACATTACAAACTGGCATCTCATCATGTTTATTTGGCTAAATCCATAAGGTTTTCAATTCACTCTTGAACAGTTTCATTTAAAATTAATACAGACCTTTGTAATGTTGGGGATAAGTTCTTGAGGGGTTTGGAGATCCCCACTGTTACATTTATGTTTCTTTTGGCAGACACTCTAATCCAGAGCAACTAAGAATAAGTGCATTCAGTAGCATTAGCCACATAGATACTGAATCATTGATCAGATCAACTGAGTCATCTGTAAATATAGTGCCATGGCAGGAAATGCTGCCACAATGGAAGTGCTGATGTAAGGTGCACAACCTTAAACTATTGCACCAATTTCCACCCATCAAGTGTGTATCTCCACACGTCTGTATTGTCACAACACATTTAACGCTGACCTTATGCTGCTGCAAAAGCTTGAAGTGTCACCAGGCTTGTATCTTTTAAAATCATAGTGCTGTAACAGTGAGCAGGAAGGGCCCAGATGCAAAGATACTTCAAAACACAGAAGGGTTTCAAAAAACAAAGAATCTTTACTAACAACAAGCAGACTTGGGCAGGGGAAGGCAGAGGCTAGCTCAAGACTGAGCAAGGAACACCACAACAGGCAGGGATTAAATACACCAAATATTCAAACATGTGAGAACAATCGGACAATGATTAGACACAGTGCAAACACAAGCAGGAAGTTAAGTCCCTCTGGTGGATGTTCAAAGAAGCAGCAGACAACTGGGAGAGATAGGCTGTAATGAGGATGCCTGCTGGTTGTTGCGGGAAGCCGTCCCTGAAACCGTGACAAGTCCATTTTAGAATTGCTACCTTTTAACACAGTGTTAGGCGGTGACGGTTCCCCCTGTTTTGACAGTTGTGAAGAGCTAATTCCATTATTTGAGACCAAGAGTAATGAAGGGATGTGAACAAGATGAGTAAACTTTCCAGGATGGGACTAGTAGGTGACCAGAGGTAGCAGAGCGGAGTGATTTGGCAGAAGTATACAATGTGATGATAAGGGTCTGCAATGAAGTTTATAGTCTAGTATATATAGTCTAGTCTCTTATAGTATAGTTTATAGTTTATAGATAAAAAAGTCAACAGCCAGTTGGATTTTTCACCAAATATTTTATTTCAGACAAAATAATTTATTGCAAATCAAGCTAGATTTTAACTGGATCATGTGAGGCATGCATCTATATGGTAGCAACATTGTTTATTATGATTGCATTTTGCCAGGGTTCTTTGAATAACATAGGCCCTGATAATTTCTTTAGACAAAAAGTGCCTGGCTAATGACCATCCAACTTTTTCCTGCCAAAGGAAAAATCAACCCATATTTGCAGGTTTGCAGGTATTAATTTCAGACCTTCCATAATAGGTTGTAATTGTGGGGATTCAGTTTTTATTACTGCTCAGTGGGCTAGAACCAGATTATTGAATTGTATGCTTGCAGTAACAAGTAGACAGTGTAGAGAGAGGAAGAAAGGTGTGATGTGACAGTATTTTGGCTGGTTGGAGATAAGCTCAGCAGTCACATTTGGAGAGCACAGTGGCTTAAACCAAGAGATACATTGAGTTGGTAGCAAGAATAGGCATATTCTTCAGATGTTAGAGCAGGAATCTGCAACTCTGTATCACTGCTATGTTGTTTGTGAAGGACAGGTCAGTATTCCAGCACCTGTTCTGGGATGATGACACAGTCATGTTACCAAGGGTGAGGAAGATGACATATAGTGATGACAGCTACAACAAGATGGGATTTAGAGGGACTGAGCCTGAGATGTTTCCTGATAATACAACTGGATAAATTGTTGGGGGAAATATGCTTATCAGAGGATAGAAAGGACAGAAAGAATTGTGTATCATCTGCATAGCAATAAGAGTCAGTGGGAGCATTCTGGAGACTTTGGGTATAGGGAATAGAGGAGAAGACCACAGATGAATCCAGAGAGACTCTTTTCATGAGATGCTGAGGCTCTGAGACTGAGTAGCCATGTCACCTTGCAGGAGTGGACAGAAAAGTAAGATGAAACACTTGTGAGCAGTGCCTGAAATACCCTGTTCAGACAGGGTTGCTCGAAGGACCAATTGGCCACCTGTATCAAATGCATCAGATGGATCAAGGAGGACAGGAGAGTAGCCTTGGAGGTAGCTCTTGCAGAGTTGAGTGCTTCAGTTACAGAGAGAATATCAGTTTCTGTGCAATGTGCTTTGAAACCAGAGTGGTTATGAGTGTCCTAAATTATTCTGAGCCAGCGAGCTGGTTGGATAGCTATTAAAATGATAAAGCAACTCATCCAGTGATCAAAAAATAGGAGGGGTCCTGGAGGATGTCAGTTTATTCATCAGAATGTTTAAACAGCAACTGTTTAGTTCAAGCAGCACATTTTAATAGTTTTTAGTTGGCTCTTACTCAGTCAAGGGAGGGTAGCGTCAAAAACTACAAAAACGATCTGGGTCCTTAACAGTGAATAAACAGATTTTGTCTTCAATGACAATCATGTGGAAGATTAAGATCCTGATTGACACAGGACAGGTCCAGAGAAATGCCATGTAAAATCAAAAGACTAATAACCTTAAATTTACAGATTAAAAATACAGACTAAGAAAATTTTGTAATAGGACATAGAAATGGATGTTGGGAGATAATCAACAAAGTTTATTTGAAACAGTGAACAGAGCTGAAAGGTGGTCGATATACCATAACTAGAAGAGCAAGAGTCAGACATGCATTAAGCTGATTGAAATTAAGTGTCCTAAATTAGTCTTGGCAATACTAGCCCGTTTCTGTGTAGAAAAGAGAAATTGGGAGGAGGGGGGCCTCATTAAGAAACATTACACAATTTATTTCAAGTGATGTCTGCTGCATAATCAGAACCAATTTCAAATTAGTATTTTCTGAGGAGGAAATTGAAAGAAAAAGGTTTTCAGTTTTAATTTGTTTTATAAGTAAAATTGCTCAACCAGCAGTTACTGTATGAAATACCATTTTAAGTTCATGAAACTTCTCTCTTTGTTGTGATTTTAGTACAAGACCTACTACATAACAGATCCGAGCAATTCTACATCCAAGTACGCGTTTGTCTTCAATGATACCATGGGCCTGGAAAAAGATGAAGGAATGTGCCCACAGGACATCCTTCTCACCCTGAAAGGCCATGTGAAAGATGGCTACAAGGTACAAAGGGTGACATAAAATTATGAGGCACCAGGATTTGGTGACTGACATTTTAGGAGATTAACCAAAAGCTGATAATATGTACATTCTTGGGAGTCCTTTATAATGCATATTGAAGTATTCCACCAATGTCAACAATGTTCACCTCCATAGGTGGGCATAAGACACTGGGGATTCCATAGTTGAAAAGCATGAAAGAATCTGTCAGGGATGCGGGGTGAGGACTCACACGCAGACCCGGAGGTGAGTGGCAGAGTGGCTTTATTAAAGCCCCAAGACAGGAGCAGACGAGGACAGGGTAAAAGACAGGCAGGGTCAAAACCAGGGAAGTCAGTCCAAAAACAAACAGAGAGCAAGCACGTGGTCTGGACAGGCGAGGGTCGGCAACGGGCAGGCAGGCAGCGGGGCAACCAAAACAGAGCGGCAGGCAGAGACGAGATCCGAAGGCCAGGCAGGGGGTCACAAACTGGGCAGGCAGGTCCGGAGCAGGGCAGACGAGAAGCGGGAGTGAAGTCTGGGAAGGGGCAGAACCAGGGAGACCGGCAACAGGGAGCTGGGGCAGAACCACGGGCAACCCAGGCAGCCGAAGCAGAACGGCAGGCTGGACCGGGGCTGAGCAGGCAGGAAGCAGGGTCTGGACAGGGGCAGAACCGGGCAGGCCGGCAACAGGGAGCGGAGGCAGAACAGCAGGCGGGAGCAGACTCGCACAAACAGGGATACACAAAGACAGGACGAAACAGAAAACAGACTAACAGAACTCACGTGACAGAACAGCGGGCAAACACAGAGACCCAGGGCGGGAGACAGAAGACCGTGGAAAACCCGAGAAACAGAAGGCAAGGACGAAACAGGATACTGCGACGAACTGGCAACAAGACAGAGAAAAGCAGGGTAAATATAGGGTAGGGCTGATGAGGTGATGGGAAGCAGGTGTGCAGGCAGGCGGCGAAGATGATCAGGTGGGCGGAGACAGGGCGGAGAGCGGGGCAGGGCCGGAACACAAGAAAAACAAAAGCACATGGACAGGGGAAGAACACAAACACACAGCCAGGGGGCGGAGCACTGACAGTACCCCCAACGGACGCCACGGGCGTCCCAAACAAAAGGCCCGAAAAAAAACCAAACCCAAGCCGGGGCGGAGGGGGCCCGGAGGCCGGGCGGACAGGCGAGGCCGCTCGGGAGGCGGCCCGGAGGCCGGGCGGACAGGCGAGGCCGCTCGGGGCGGCCCGGCGGCAGGGCGGACAGGCGAGACCGCTCGGGAGGCGGCCCGGCGGCCTGCGAAGGCGGGACCGCTCGGGAGGGCGGCCCGGCGGCCTGCGGCGGCAGGCGGGACCGCTCGGAGGGCGGCCCGGCGGCCTGCGGCGGGACCCCTCCGGGGGCCGGGCAGGAGGCCTGCGGCGGAGGCCGGACCCCTCGGGGGCCGGGCAGGAGGCCTGCGGCGGAGGCGGAACCCCTCGGGGGCCGGGCAGGAGGCCTGCGGCGGAGGCGGAACCCCTCCGGGGCCGGGCAGGAGGCCTGCGGCGGAGGCGGAACCCCTCCGGGGGCCGGGCAGGAGGCCTGCGGCGGAGGCCGGACCCCTCCGGGGCCGGGTAGGCTTCATGGCTACCCGCCCAGGAACAGGAACAGGCCCGGGGCAGAAACAGGAACAGGCCCGGGAGCAGAAACAGGAACAGGCCCGGGAGCAGACACAGGAAGGCGGCTCGGGGCGGCTCAGGAACGGGCGGCTCAGGGCCGGCTCAGGAACGGGCGGCTCAGGGGCCGGCTCAGGAACGGGCGGCTCAGGGGCCGGCTCAGGAACGGGCGGCTCCGGGGCCGGCTCAGGAACGGGCGGCTCCGGGGCCGGCTCAGGAACGGGCGCTCGGGGCCGGCTCAGGAACGGGCGGCTCCGGGGCCGGCTCAGGAACGGGCGGCTCCGGGCCGGCTCAGGAACGGGCGGCTCCGGGGCCGGCTCAGGAACGGGCGGCTCCGGGGCCGGCTCAGGAACGGGCTCAGGTATAGGAGACCCAGAGGCGGGCGCGGCCTCTGCGGCGACAGGGACCCTGACAGGGGGCCCAGAGGCGGGCGCGGCCTCTGCGGCGACAGGGACCCTGACAGGGGGCCCAGAGGCGGGCGCGGCCTCTGCGGCGACAGGAGCGGGGACTGGAGGCCCAGAGGCGGGGGCGCGGCCTCTGCGGCGACAGGAGCGGGACTGGAGGCCCAGAGGCGGGCGCGGCCTCTGCGGCGACAGGAACGGGACAGGGGGCCGAGAGGCGGGCGCAGCCCCTGCAATTCCCGGAACAGGAACCCCTCAGGGACAGGGACCGACTCAGGGACAGGAAGTAGTCCAGGAGCAGGCTCGGGGACCGGCACACACTCAGGCACACACTCAATGCTCCGAGCAACTGGCGGGGCGTCGGACGACTCGGGAGCAGCCTCAAGGACAGACAGGGCAACAGGGAGACAGAGGACAGACTCAGGGTCCGGTGGGGCGCTGGGCGGCGGCGTCGACCAGGGCGCTGGGCGGCGTCGACCGGGCGCTGGGCAGCGAGGCGTCGACCGGGCGCTGGGCAGCGAGGCGTCGACCGGGCGCTGGGCAGCGAGGCGTCGACCGGGCGCTGGGCAGCGAGGCGTCGATTTCGACCGGGCGCTGGGCAGCGAGGCGTCGACCGGGGCGCTGGGCGGCTGAGAGGCCGGGCGCTGGGCGGCTGAGAGGCCGGGCGCTGGGCGGCTGAGAGGCCCGGCGTCGTCGGGAGCCACGCTTTCCTCTGGGGGATGGCCTGATCGCCAGGCAGTCCCCCAGAATGGTGACTCCTGGGGGTCAGGGTCAGGAACAGGCTTGGGAACAGGAACTGGAGACCCTGGGTTAAGCACGGCGTCTGCCCTGGTAGCCGCCAGCATCAAAGATCCGGTGGTGATGCGAACTGGGGCCAGGAGAGCGGGATCAGGAACAGAATCGGGCCGGGTGCTAGCATGACAACGGCTAGCTGATGCAGGGACTGGGTTGGACAGGAGGCTAGCAGGCCGGAGACTGGTTGGCTCAGTCACCAGATCAGGCAGGTGGTTAACTGGCCCAGGAACAGGGTCAGGCGGGAAGCTAGCAGGATAGCAGCTAGCTGATGCAGATACTGGGCGTGGGCGGCGGCTAGCGGTCCCAACGCTAGCTGACAAAGAAACAGGCCCGGGCAGGGGACTGGCAGGCCCCAGGCTGGACACGGATTGGGGACCACCGTGAACGACCTGAAGGGCCTGCAGGCTCTCCTTGAGCTTAGCAGTCTCTGTTGTCAAACGGGCCATCTCCGGAAACCCCCTAAGCCCGGGCTTAGATGCCAGCGTGCTCTCCATGAGTGTGACAGCAGTGAGCTTACGCTCTATGTCAGAGGTGCTGCCCACGACCAAGCACAAAACCGAAAAAATGCCCCTAACCTCCTCCAACTCCTGAAGGAGGTCTTCCGTGTCCGCAGGATTCATGGTGGCTTTCGGGCGGGGTGGGTCCGCTGAGTCCAAGGCTGGCCAGTTCGTACTGTCAGGGATGCGGGGTGAGGACTCACACGCAGACCCGGAGGTGAGTGGCAGAGTGGCTTTATTAAAGCCCCAAGACAGGAGCAGACGAGGACAGGGTAAAAGACAGGCAGGGTCAAAACCAGGGAAGTCAGTCCAAAAACAAACAGAGAGCAAGCACGTGGTCTGGACATTCGGCAGCGGGCAGGCAGGCAGCGGGGCAACCAAAACAGAGCGGCAGGCAGAGAGGCGAGATCCGAAGGCCAGGCAGGGGTCACAAACTGGGCAGGCAGGTCCGGAGCAGGGCAGACGAGAAGCGGGAGTGAAGTCTGGGAAGGGGCAGAACCAGGAGACCGGCAACAGGGAGCTGGGGCAGAACCACGGGCAACCCAGGCAGCCGAAGCAGAGCGGCAGGCTGGACCGGGGCTGAGCAGGCAGGAAGCAGGGTCTGGACAGGGGCAGAACCGGGCAGGCCCGGCAACAGGGAGCTGGGGCAGAACCACGGGCAACCCAGGCAGCGAAGCAGAACGGCAGGCTGGACCGGGGCTGAGCAGGCGGGAAACAGGGTCTGGACAGGGGCAGAACCGGGCAGGCCGGCAACAGGGAGCGGAGGCAGAACAGCAGGCGGGAGCAGACTCGCACAAACAGGGATACACAAAGACAGGACGAAACAGAAAACAGACTAACAGAACTCACGTGACAGAACAGCGGGCAAACACAGAGACCCAGGGCGGGAGACAGAAGACCGTGGAAAACCCGAGAAACAGAAGGCAAGGACGAAACAGGATACTGCGGCAACTGGCAACAAGACAGAGAAAAGCAGGGTAAATATAGGGTAGGGCTGATGAGGTGATGGGAAGCAGGTGTGCAGGCAGGCGGGCGAAGATGATCAGGTGGGCGGAGACAGGGCGGAGAGCGGGGCAGGGCCGGAACACAAGGAAAAACAAAAGCACATGGACAGGGGAAGAACACAAACACACAGCCAGGGGGGCGGAGCACTGACAGAATCTGAGCATTATAAAAGGGCAGTCCTACTTCCAAGACTAAAATCAAGGCTTCACATGTTTTTAATGATATGTATCGTAATCACATGCGCAATTGTGTATATGCAACAGGAAACTATCCCTTTAAGACATACATATGAATGAAAGCTACATGGGGATTTTTGCTAGGTCTTTCACCTTTTAACTTTGCCCACAAGTCCTTATGTATTGTGTTCTCCTTTTTTTCTTTCTTTCCCTCTTTGATAGTTCAATCCTGTGACCCCTTTGTCAGAAGATGATCCATACTACAATGAGAACCCCACCCTGGGAGACAAGGTTCACTGCCTGGTCACAGTGTTGCCAATAAATACACTGTCCTTGATGCCACCCGAATTGATCAGGAAACTGAGAAATATTCGGCTGGAAGCCAGCAACATGGGCAAGTCTTGGGTTGATGTGGGCAGATCTATTTAATCTTTTCAAGGTGCATTTACACACACTTAGTTTGGCTCAACAAAGGTGGTAATACTCACCATGAGCTTACATTTCATATGACTGAGGGGGTTGTAATAATGCAACTTAAAAGCTGCGCTGATTTGAGAGAGTAGTGCACACAGTTGCTTACACTTCCATCCATTCACTCTACCTACTGTAGGAAGAAGTCAACTGGCAGTTGGGGTTCTTTGACAAACATTAGCAAATTAGCAGTTAGATTATAGGAGAAGGTGAGTTATGGGATATATTTGGACAAGTTTCTCTTTTTCTGTGAGAACCTGAAGAAGGTGCTTATGACAGAGTCCAAGTCAGTAGAGTGGAATGGTATAGCAAGGCAGAAATTGCAGCTTGAGTTACTGGTCGCGGCCTACCATCATTGGCAATTTGTCACAGGGGTTCAGGAAGAGGTGTTCCAGGAAGAGTGCTGATAGGGTAAAAACCCAAGGAGCTTTATTGAATGAGGAGAGTCAGAAACCCAGCCAGAGACAGATTTCAATCAACAACCAGAGGAGTCCCATTTTCCCTGAACTCCCCCACCTTCATGCCTAACTCATCTTTTGTTGACTAGATGATGGCTCCAGGCTCTCATGGCCTTTAAAAATGACGTTGGAGAATTACATATTGACCTGTTCCTGCCAGGGGAGGGCTCAGCCATCTCCCTGGGGTCCTTTCAGAGGGCAGTTTGTCTGACCTGGCAGACAGGAGAAAGGGTGCTACCTTATAATTCATTCGTGACACCTAAAATTACCCCATACAGAGTAAAACATGCAATATCTATAATCAGAGGAAGTTAGACAAAGATACAGAAAGAGAGTGTCAGTTGAATTCAAAGAGCCCAAAGACTTTGCAGAGGGACTCTTCATCTTGTCTTTTTCAGACACTGGGACTAGGTTATAACTGCTATTAAATCCATCATCGAAAACCTGTAGCATGTTGCCCCAATTGCATGTCCAAAGATTCCTCAATCCTGGGGAGTGGACAGGCATCCCTATGAGTCTTGCTGTTCAGCTGCAAGTAATCTACCCATGTGCAGAGATTGCCATCTTTCTGCTTTACCAGGACAATAGGACAGGAATAGGGGTTTGTACTTCTCTCAGATAGCTCTCAGTTTGTTATCTACTAGCTGGAGTATATGGGCATTTTGAGCATCAGTGTCAGAGGGAAGGATGCATGAGTATCTCTGCCAGACAGGTATGCATCAAGCCGAGGGATTTCATATGAAACAAGACTACAAATTACGGACACTAACTTACTACTTCCCTTGCTGGGAGATGTAGCAGTTCAGTAAACTCTTTGGTTTTCTGCAATGGTTTAGCCTGGCCATTCTGAGAGGAAACAGTTGCTAAAACATCCCTTCTACTAGTTTCCTGGGTGACTTCAGTTACCCTTGCCAGTAAACTCACTATTTGTGCTTGTCTCAAATACCAGCTGAACTGTGTGGGTAAAGTGTGGCATCTGTGACCCCTACACTGACTACCAGGATGTAACTAATGCCTCTGACCACCTTGACTTCTAGGCAATGCAAGGCAAGGGCAAACATTGTTCAAAGATTGGAGATTGGTCTCTGTATTACTGCCATGTGACCTGGTGACAAAAACACAAATTAATGCCCATCTGCACAAAATACAAACATAAGGTTAATAATTTCTAAGAATTTACACATGAAAAAAATGATGTCCACCTCTCTTACAGGGATTCCTCAGGTGGTTATTTTGACCAAGGTGGATGAGGCTTGTCCGCTGGTGAAGACGGACATCAAAAAGGTGTACACAAGCAAATACATAAAGCAGCAGGTAAGCTGGAAATTTCTTCTTGTGCACAAGTAAAGGCATAAAGCAGAGCTCACAGCAGGGGAACAAACTGGTTTCATTCCACTGAGGATTGGGGTCGGTAGGTTGGCCAGGGTTCTCTTATCTCACTGCTCTCAGGCACACATCTGACACCATTGAGTTGGTAAGATGGCATCAGCAGAGTAGTGGCTGTCCTTCAGTCAGTATCGACTTGATTGTGGTGCGCCTTGTGACCTGTAGTGTGAAAAATAGCTGTTGGCAGGGTACACACCAATAAGTTAAGGTGTAAGGTTATCAACCTGTACATAATCACCCTTAGCAAGAAAAGTAATGAAACCAACATCCTGAAAGCACAGCTCTGTATCATAGCTAGCTTTGATGTATTTAAACACAGTCTAAAAGTTTGCTTAGCAAATCTTACTAGAACACCCATGCACGCATGGGTGGGCATGTTTGCACATGGGACTGAATTGGAAAGTGAAAGCTAATTCAACAAGCTGCGTGTAGTAGGAAGCAAACATTGCTAACTACGTACTGATGTTGATGATAACTCTTTTTGAAATGTCTCTTTCATCTAATTAAATAATTCCCAGATATCATTACCAAATTTCTTGGTGCTAGTATATAACCATAGTGATAGCCTAGTGAAGTAATGAAACAGACACTGACAGAACCCTCAAATGCTCTAGGGAATGTCAAATGAGTCTTTGCAAATTCACTTTCCACGTCCTGACTGCTTGCTTCCCTTTTCCAGGATCTAGCTCCCAACAATTTACAGTCATTCTCCCTGATGAAATCCCTAATTTCAATGACATAATCCAGTTTCTTCAATATTCTGTTAATCTATTTGAAGTTGCCCCCTGAACCCTTCCCACAGTTTTGGTGTTATATAACCTGACAGCAATTATTGACAAAATGTATCTGTTTATTTTACACTGCTTGCTAACCTAAAGTGGCTACTTAGTGGCTCAGTCAGTTTAGACACTTGCTCCAAATGTAGACTGAGCCCTACAGCCTGTGTTCAATCCCAGTTGTGTCATCAGAAGACAGCAACCAGAAGTTGTTGGCCTCATTCCAATGGGGTGGGTTTTGTTGGCAGGGTACCCTCATTGCACCACTCTGACCACCATGCAATTTGTCAGGTGCCTGTATGAGTGGCTGAAATGATGTCAGGGAGATGCACCGACCCTATGTTTAGCATTCATTCTTCCTCCACGCTGTAGCGCCTGTAGTGTAAAATCGGTGTGCCCCAGCATTCCTGAATGAGTGCAATGAGTATGGAAAAAATATACAGGTTGTTTTTCAGTTAAAATTGACAATTTGCATGTACATGGCCATTTTGCTTTGACAATATTTTTTAAAAATGCATTTCAGTAGCAGTTTCTGTTTCACTCTCTTGCTATTTGTTTGCAGATGGAGAAGTGCAGTGCTATGCTGGGTACACCAATGAACTGCATCCTTCCTGTGAAGAACTACCATGATGAAATTGATCTGAACAATCAAATTGATGAGCTGTTGCTGAAAGCCCTGAAGCACATTGTCAACTTTGCAAATGACTATGTAATGACAGTGGCTGAAAAAGCATGTGAGAAAGCACTTTGATATGATTTATAACATGCATTGCATGTTTATATTCAGGTTTAATTGCACTGATCATGTTACATGCATGTTGATTCTGGTACCTATTAGCATGATTTGTACACTATATCTTTTGGTAAATGCAGTGGTGGCTTGTAACCGATGTAAGTCGTTCTGGATAAGAGCGTCTGCTAAATGCCACTAATGGCTTGCAGCCCAAATCTATGCTGGCTTAAGACAGAATGCTAATGTTATGATAACACAATTACTACAATGTTAAAAACAAATTTATGCAAGGAGTAGACCAAACTGTGCACCTCCAGAACTATGTATTGCAGTGATCAAGATTATTGAATGCAAGAATAAAAAATAAAATTCCCAATTTCATCATTTGTTCTGAGAAGTAGTATCTGGAGTGCCATTAGAATTAGGCACTATACGCTAGAATGTCATCCAGACAGATCAGACATTCCTGCCAAGGGATGTCATTCCTGCCAGGACTCTCCTCATCCAACTCTCACAGGCTGCTGGGGCACTGCAAAATCCGAAGGGAAGAACAAGGAGTTGCCACACACCCCCGCCTGTGCAGAATACAGTTTTCTCATGAAAGGCCTTGGCATGCAAGGGGTTAAACATCTATTTTTAAACATCTACCCAGCCCAAAAAAATTCCCCTTTAAGAGCAAGCCAAAACAATTTGACTCCAGCACCTCCTGCAAGGTCTGAGGATGAAACAATAAGACACACTTGTCCAAAGGCTGAGATTTGCATCTTGCTGTTCTCCATGTCCTGTGATTCCCAAGCCATCAGGCAGTGAGCAACACTTTAATGTCAGAACATTTATACAGTTTTAATATTTCATGAATATTGTATCATATGCAGTGTCTCATAAAAGCCAGCTGAAAAGCTCCCAAGTCAAATAGTCCTCTCACTGTCACAATTACAATGAACTGCCCATCTGCACTTGTCATAAGAGCTGCGATACACAATAAAAATCAGAGGAAAATGCTCATTTAGAACATTCTATTACAAACATACCTCCCCTTCATTTCCAAATGACTGCACTTTAGCTGCTGGGTTTTGGTTGTTACTGCCCTCTTTTGGCTACAGTGAGACATGAAACTTGCTTCCTTGGGGTCAGAGTTGCTTTACTTCACATACATCTTGCCTTGTACTTCCGTGGGTGTGTAGAGGTCGAGGTGAGACTAACCTAATGTGGAAAAACTAGCTTCACAGGATGGGTGAAGTGGGAAGAAAAAAGAACAACCAAAAACATACAAAATATATTTTAATCCCAAAGCTTATAGAATTGATGCATGTTACTGCTTCATTGTAGAAGTAGAGTGTTAAGTCTTAATATAAGTTCACTGATTTAGATTTAGATTTATACGTATGTTATTTTTGTTTCATTTTGTAATTAAGTAACATTCATTGGTAGTATTTAGTAAATGTGTTTCTTGTTGAATAAAGCATATTTAATTTAATACAGTGATGGAGAGAAACACTGTGAGGGAGACAGAGAGACAGAGAGCATGTAAAAGCTATTGTTTAGGAAGTGGGGGTCTGGGAAAACTCAGCTTCCCCTGGCAGCTGGGGAACACTTGCCAGAGCTGTCACCAACTCCTGGTAGACCTAGATGTTGTGCTAGAACACCTGCCTTTTCAGGATATCGTTGTGGACATGCAGCAGGACAGGGGTGTGGTTTATCGGGAAGAAGCTGATGGCAAGGAGGCCCATCAGTGTGACCAAAGACATACATCACTTCCTCTTGGTAACACTTCCTGATTAAGATGAGGAAGATTTTACTCAAAAATATGGGCTGCACTTAAGCTGTTTAACTGAACAGTACTGTCTGCTGTGGATGCTGTAAGGATCTCCTGTTGTGTGGCCTGGGGGGCTATTGTAGTGTTGTGAAATGTTGAGAGAAGGGGCTGAAACAAACAGTTGTGTTACATCCTGGTTGCTGTGTTTCTGGAAGAGACACTGATCTGGGATGAACTGCATAGTTCCATACAGATTCCGAGAAATCCTCTGTATTGTGAATGAACAAAAGCGGCTACAGTCTACCACTCTTGGTCTTTTTACAGAATTTTACAGTTTTACCAACAAATGATAAACCCAAGGGTAGACAGAGGGAACAGGAGCAATCAAGCCCCTATCCTGCATCACCATGGCAACACTCACTTGGGCAAACTCATATGTAATGCCATCCTTTGCCTCTTTACACCAGTGGAGTGTCGTGAGATGACCGAGAGGCGATAATAAAAAAAACTGATGAGGTCGAAAAGGTTTTGATGAGGTGATGGTGGTTTATTTCACCCAAGCTGTGACTGGTGAAAGTGACAATAAATAATACTAATTTAACAATACCAAAAAGAAAAAACAAAAAAAAAACAAAGAATAACACAAACAAACAAAATGCAAACAATAATTGCCTAAGCAGGCCAAAAGAGAACACATCAATTAATCTGTGATTCTCACTCCACTCTTTTCCCCCTCTACTGACTGAGAGTTGCTTTATAAAGGCAACCAGCCATCTTGGAGTAAACTAATCAGAACATAAATCAATTAACTCAACAAAAGTCATAATACAATAAATACTTGCATACAAATATTATTGAATCCCATCTAAAATGGGCCCCGGATATTTTCACCCTTCACCAACCAATACAATTAAATTATAAAAGATTAGCCAGCCATCACTGAAACTCCCCATTGTCACCTCCCATGTTGGTCAGCCCCATTTGTCTGCTCTCCCCCAAACCTACAAGTCCCATCAGCCCCCAGCCCTCGGGTCCTTTGGCTGATGGAGTCAAACCTGCTGGTGCCCGTGGAATCACAGGTAGGCCCTGTTTCCCCCCAGACCACAAACATTACTTCAACTGAAAATATAAGTGCAATTGACAGAAAAAAATGATATTAGAAATGCTTTAAACATTCAGTTGGCCACCCTGTATGTTAAAACATTCCAACTGTCCTTCTTGGTTTATAGAGTCAGTGGTTTGGATGTCTTTTGGGAGGAGTAAAACCAAAGGAGCTGGTGATACACAATGGGGACATGTTTGCCCACTTAAACTAAACTCATGTAACGGACATGCACTCCGTTACATGGAGAAACAGAGAAAGGAAAAGAAATGATTAAGACATGCCATATATTCTGAACAAGTTGCATTTGATGATGCCCCTTTCAGCAGAAATCACACTGTAGACCACACCTTCACAACAGTAATGTTGACAGTCACCTGACTGTAATGTAATGACTATTAATGTCTGAGTCTATTTTAATGTTTTCTCAGCATTGGGGGGACGTGTCCCCCCATATACATGCCCATGCTTTGCTGTGAAATTTACCTTTGTGTGCTCATTTACAAATAAGTGCTGCGTTCAGCGTCTCTCAGTTTCGTTTACTGATTTTATGTGCATGCGCTGCATTCAGTTTATAGCCAAAGCTTGCGGTGTTCAGGCTATGTCATAGGCCCTTTAGTCTAGTTCGCCCTATGTGTTTGTCCTTGTATTACAGTGTGCATCAAGGACCATGTAAAATTTGTGTATGTTCTATGGAAGTCCTGTACTTTTGCTTATCACACTTCTGACTTGATAATGTTCTATTTAGGTTACTCTAATGCAGCTAAATTTGTGCTGCTAGCATCCCTGAGTGGTTTCACATGTCTCATAAGCTGACATGATGATGATGTCTCATAATGCAGACAGGCAATACTTAGCTATGTTCTGAAAGCGGAGGGAGCTTATTCAAAGTGCATCAAGGTTTAACCTTATGTTACTGTTTGGTATTATATATATATATATATATATATATATATATATATATATATATATATATCATAATAATAATTTCACACAATCATAATTTTGTACCACAGACATTGAATTCAGTTGCAACAGTGTAAGTTACTGTCTCCTCAAAAAATAAAAGAAAACAAAGAAGCATTCTGTACAGTGTCAGTATCAAGGAATTAAATCAGCACATTTTTTATTTTTCTGAAGGCCTTATAAATAAAGAGACATGCATATGCCCTTAAAATACATAGTAACATTGCAGTTAGCAGACTGGTTGGAAAATTACAAAGGTGGAGGCAAGGAGATAGATTTTGTTTAGGCGTTGTGGCATCATCACTTTTACATTGTGAGATGATGATTCGATGACAAAATTAACTTTGAAAACATATGATGATCTATTAGAACAATTTTGCTATCATGTTCCACTACTCCTGGTATACAATTGGCTGAACCGTGATATTGCTTCAGTTACTGTGCTAGAAAAATCTTTGCTTTATGTCGTGTTCATTTTGCGTGGTACTATCACCCAAACATGCATTTAGTATTTGCATCACTTTAAACGTCCCTATGTTAACTGGAATAGCATGCTAAGATGGGGCCAATTTGGACAGCAGCTCTTGGATGTTTTAATAGTTGTTTAAATTTTTCTAAGCAAAATGTTTTCTCCCCCTGTAGAAGTGATTATTCTCTTAATCTGTTGTTTTGCAATAATCCTGATCAAATCTACATGTTGATGTAGTTGTACCACTGGAATGAAGTGACCCCAACAGAGAATAGTTTCATGTGTATTGTACAGGAAAAGCAACCTCCTCCCATCATTGCATACAACTTCAAGACTGCAGAATTTTGAGTGAGAAAGAAATTTTTCCTCAACATTAGCAAAACAATTAAAAAAAAGAAACAGTAAATAATGCAATTCACATACCTGAAGACAGCACATACATAAACAACACTCACACATTTCATTCTCAGTAATAATTATATATATAATTTATGAAGACAAACTAACCAAAATAACTGCTTGCCAGAAACGTGCTCAACTCTTCGTTATAAAGACCTGAAAACTACGTTTCCCACAATCCCATAAAAGCCATGTGTTTGGAGTGCGCACTGTTTTGCCCTGCTGCTTCCTGGCCGTTGCATTCGCTACACAGGTGAGGGAGATGTTCAGTAGAGAATAATTAAAGTATACAAATGTTAGTGGCTATTGTGTATTTAGGTAACAAGATGCTACACCCTTTATCGTGTGCACCCGATAAATTCAGTTTAAATGGCAAAATACGCGAAAAAACAAACATTGCCATTTATTGTTTTTCCTTTGTCTTTTCCCTCTGCAATACACACATGATGTTGCCTGACCATATGTATGCAAAACCGATTAAAAACATTACATAAGTTTTTATTTAGTGCATTATTCAATTGCGCACACAAACATTTGCAAATGTCCCGTGCTGCTTCCCATACTTCCTCAGAGCAAGGCAGCTGCAAACATTTGTGCTGAGAATTATCAGGTCACACCTGGTAATGCAGTAGTGTAACTTTATTTGCCTCCCCTTGTAGACTGCATATCAGCAAGTGCCTTGCACTGGGTGACTGTTGACATGAATGTTGTAAAACTGTTGTGATTGCTGTGTGGCCTACAGTATGATCCATGCTGAATCGACATCAGCTTTCACATGTGGATGGCACACACAGTAAACCATAAGGTCTATGTCACCCACACTGCACATCAGCACATCATAGTCTGCCAAGCAAATTACATCTTTTTCAGAATACATAACATGTTTAATCATCCCTCTTCCTTTTTCTGTCTCTCTATCTTCTGTATCAGTTTCCAGTCCTGGTGTAAAGAGGCAAAGGAGGTCATTATACATGAGTTTGCCCAGGTGAGTGTCACCACGGTGCTGCAGGATAGAGGCTTGATTGCTACTGTTCCCTCTGTCTAGCTTCGGGTTTATTATTTGTTGGTAAAACTGTAAAATTTTGTAAAAAGACCAAGAGTGTTAGACTGCAGCAGCTTTTGCTCATTCACAATACATCGGATTTCTCAGAGTCTGTGTGGAGCTATGCAGTTCATCCCAGATCAGTGTCTGTTCCAGAAACACAGCAACCAAGATGTAACAGAACTGTTTGTTTTAGCCCCTTCTCTCAACATTTCACAACACTACAAGATGCAAGATGAGTCCAGTTTACCTGCTGCTTTATATATCTGCTTGTGTACACATTTATCACGTCCATCTTCACCAGCTCACAAGCCTCATCCACCCTGGTGAGTAGGACCACACAGGGAATCCCTGTAAGAGAGGTAGAAAACTGTTTAAATTTGCAATGGCAAATGCTTTTTCCCTGATTTTCTCCCAAATTTTGGAATGTCCAGCTGTATCATATATATTCCTTGCAGCTGCGACATCAACCATCAGTCAGGGGGGTGATACTAACTTACTCTCATCCAAGTGTTGTGCTGTCTTACAATGCTACCCAGAAGGAACAGTAGTCACTAAGTAGCTACAAGACAAGCCCCAGCCTGACAGACCCTTCCCTATATTGCCAGCTCAACAAGCCAATTTGCTCCACTGCTATGGGCTCGCAGATGACATGGCTGTGGCCATAGTGCTCAACCTTTTACGGGTTTTATAGGAGGGATTCATCTCTCTTGGTCATGTTATGTGTAAATGTGTCATGCTCTTTGAACACAGGAAGTTCATTACAACCACTGCCAAGTCAACAGCTGTGTATGTACAGGAATATTTAAAGGTTTAAAAAGATTTTCCCTCATCAACCCAAGACTTGCCCAAGTTTCTGGCTTCCAGCTGAATCTCTGTCAACTTGCTGATCACTTCTTGTGGCATGAGGGACAGTTTGTCTGCAGCCGCTACTGTGACAAGACAGTGAACCTTGTCTCCCAGGCAAGGACTGCTATTGTAGTATGGATCACCTTCTGACAAAGGGGACTCATGGTTGAACTATAAAAGAAGGAAAGAAAGGGAAGTTACAGATGAAGGAGAATGCATCAGGAGGTGGGGGTGCAGTCCAAGTGTGGCACACAGAGCAACACTCCCTCATACAGTTTTCATTCATATGGGTTTTAAAGGGAAATGTAATCTGTTGGGAATGCTTGATCATGCGTGATATTACTTGACACATCTATATAAACACGAAATTTCAATTTTTGCCATGGGTCTGTCCCTTTATAGAACTGATTTCTTAATGCTTGTCCCTTACTGACCTACCTTTGGAGTCGCCATTGTACAATAAGCTTGCCTCACCACAACATCTTGTAACCTGTAATCCAGTTGCAACTGTCCAATATATTCACATGCAGCAACCTGACATTTTCACACTACAAGTGCTACAGTGTATCACAGGAAAGGGAAAAGCGAATGGAGGATAGGCATGTCACTGAGGCCCCTGAGGAGTCAGTGGAGGGTGCTAATGCTGGGGTGATGGGACACTGGCCAACACAACCCACCCACCAAGGCCAGTTATGTTCTCTTGCTATAGACTCCTGTTCTTTCGTGGCAAGTGAAATAGCCCAGACAAATCTGGAATATCTTGAACTACAGGACTCAGTTTGAGTATTGAATGTATAGCATGTTGTCTGATTTTTAAAATAACTTTATATGCGAGGTGCTTTTTACTGGGGCCAGCGATCCAACAAACTCCTTTTTTTGCAGCAGTCATGTGACCAAGGCTATACTTTCACACCTGGACAAACAATGATAAATTGAACAGCTGACACTGCATGACTATCCCAGTCTTAGCTGGAGCCTTGTTGGGAAAGACAAGAAAGGAAGTGAAAGAAATGGTTGCAGCAAGTCCCTAATTTAATAATAATTTAAGATTTAAAACTCCTCCCTGCCCTGTTCTCGCTCTATAACTCTTTTCAGTGAAATGTAAAAATTAGCTGTCCTGTCTGCACTGTGTTCATCCTGAAAAAAAAATCATGGGGAGAGTCTGCCAGTTAGTTGTATTAATATTAAAATAATAGCTATGGAGACTGAAGGTGTTTTGTGAGATATGTACAATTTCTCTCCTAACCTTTTTAAGAAACAATTACTTTCCACCTGTTACACAGCTGTCACACTGGCAAAATGCTCAGGACTGAAGAATACAGTCCTTCATCATAGTTTCTACCTGGTAGCCATGTTTTACATGGCCTTTCAGGAGGAGATCGACGTCACGTTTATCCACTCCTCCACTTTCTTCCAATCGCATGATGTCAATGAAGGCAAAGGCATAACTGGACCCAGGACTGCTTCTATCCTCTGTGTAGTGGGGTTTGTACTAAAAACACAGTAACACCACAAACAGTCAGAGAAAGTCAGTTGCATCAGCCCAAAACTGTATCTCATACAGCAGCTGTGGGTTAAACAATTTATTCACGCAATAGGTAAAAACCTACTTTTTTCAAAATATGCCATATTTGAGAAATACTGAGTACTTAAAATTTGTTTTGAGTAGTGGAGACCTGTGCTATAGGTTGATTAAACATTTTTGTTTTCAAATATTTATGTGCAGCAGTACTACCTGTTGGTGGCTTGTGAAAGCAAATGATTTTTATTCAATTATCTGGCAGAACAACATTTATCCATGCACAATTAATATATTATAAATAATTATAAACAAGAGTACATCACATTGTTTACATGATAATAAAAAACAAGTGATACCTCTTGCTTGTGGCCTCGAGTGAAATCAGCCAGTGCCTCATTGGTTAAATGTCTTTGAAAGATGCTATTGATAGAGTTGATTAAACTGGACTTCCCAGCACCAACTGCTCCATGCAGGAGGAGTCTCAATCTTTCCACCTTTGGGTTTCCAGGGTTAAATTCCTTCAATTCCTTCAAGGCCTTGTCCCTGTCAATGTTAGAGTCATCCAGTGAAATCCAGAACAGCACTACAGAAGACTTCACTAATCAAAGTAGAGCAAAATGGGCTTGCCGGACACAATATACATTGTGTAAATATCATAAAGTATGTCAAAATAGAAAGTGAAAAATATTTGCATTTTGGATAAGTGAGAAAGCCTCTTCTTAAGAGAGGTCAAAATTGCCTTGTACACAACAAGAGGAAGTAGCAATAACTGGCAGTCCTGTCAGATTTTCTCCTGTTAGTGAAGATGTCAATAACTATTGTTTGTAGCCTTAGTTTTCATGTGCCAAAGGTGCAATTCATTTTTATTTTGTGGAACTGTCACAAAGCACTTTACAATGATCCCAGGCCTGATTCAGCCCTGAAAAACTCCAAATCTGCTCTTGTGGTTTGCTTCTGGCTGGGACTGGGCAGGCAGAGATTGCAAATATGAACAGAGTACTTTAAGTTTGATTAGAGACAGTGAATAATAAGGGCAGAGTGATCATAAAAACTTGAGGTTGTCCAGTTCTTGAAATGCAGCCTTGATCTTCCTGGTTTGACTACAGTCCAGGCAGGAGCCCAGAGCAGGAATAGGAAGCAAACAGAAAACAGTGATTGTGGGTGATTGATGTAGAACAGGGAGGCAGGAGAGGAGGGGTCTCATTTTATGGCAGCATACCTAGGGGACGGGAGGCAAGACATAGTGGGCTAGGCAGTCCCAGATGCACAGAGTCTTGACAGCAATGACCCTTAGTCCATCAGAGACTCTATGAACCACGCCAGCACCAGGCCATGTCCCTCAGCTGAACATTTTATTATTTATTTGAGCCTAGACTTAAAGTTGGAGAAAAGTCTTCATCTCGGAGGGTAAGCTGTTCCACAGGACATTTAAACAGGCTCTGACATTTAAAACTTTGGAACGATGAGAAGCATTTTAACAATTTAGGTGAAGAATAAGATAATGTTAGCCCATTTAAAGCCTTAAATGTGAGCATTTAATAGGTAGCCAATGGAGAGAAGCTAGAACTGGGGTAATGTGAATCTTTAGTTTTAGTTAGCAGTTGCTCTGTACCAGATGAAGGGGTTTTAATGAGACATTAGCACATCCTGACAAGAGGGCATTACAAGTCTAATCTGGATGTTCAAAGGCATGGATTAATCAGCGTCCTTAGTTGATAATTTTCCTATTTTGGCTATTTTCTCAAATGGAAAAAGGCTGTCCTTTTGTATGGGTTTCAAAAGACAGCTCAGGATCTGACAACACCAAGGTCTTTGATGCAAAGAGACACCATCAAGGTCCAGTGTAAAATGAGTGAATTTGCTCTGATTGAGTTTTGGAAGTGCAATATTTCGGTTTTGTCTGAGTTCAGTGGCCATCCAATTCTTTACATCTGTTAGGCTAAATATTCAGGGGGACATCGGGTTTGACTTTATGTCCAGCTAGTTCATTTAGTGAAACTGAAATGTCATGTTTCGGATGATATTGAATTCAACATGTATAATGAGAAGAGCAGAGGCCCAAGCACAGATCCTTTTGATTTATCCTTTGGATCAGATTCATTGTTAATGGAGACAAACTGATACCGTTCTGATAGATAAGGCAAGATAGAGCCTGTCCGCTTATGCCAACCAAGTTTTCGAGGGCTCGAGGAGGATATTGGTATCAAAGGCTGCACTTAGGTCTAGTAGCACAAGGAGGGAGATACAGGCTCACTGAGCACCTTGTGGCGGTTTCTGTTCTGTCTGGACTGAAAGATTTCCAAGATATTGTTAGAATGTGAAATGCCAGAGTTGCTTTGTCCCAGAATTTTTTGAATGGAAGGTTCGAGATGGGCCTATTGTTTGACAGGTCATTGGGATCTAGATTGGGCTTTTTCAGAATGGGCATGGTTTTGAAGGACTGAGGTACATGTCCAGACATTAGGAGGCATTGATAAGATTTAATAGCGGTGTGCCAATTGCAGGCAGTAGCTGTTTTATGATGTTGTTGGTATGGGGTCTAGTTTGCTGATAGAGTTATGGATGAATTGATGAGAGAAGAAAAGTCATAATTCAATGGGTATAAAAGAGTCAAAGCGAGAGGTGGGCCTAATGGACATACCTACATAATCTGGGACAGGACTGGCCAGGCAGGAAGCAGAAGTCGATGAAGATTTTTGTATATTGTCTCTTATCTTTATAATTTTGCTATCAAAGAAGTTCATGAAGTCATTGCTACTATAAATTGCTGGTATATTAGGGTTAACTGATGCGGGACTCTTAGTTAATCTGGCGATAGTGCTAAACAGATTGATTGTCCTTATTTCTCTCAATAAGGGTAGAGAAATATTTGGATCTATTAGCTGTGAGGGCATGCTTGTAGGTCAGGAGACTTTCTTTCCACGCCCAGGAGAAAAACCTGTAATTTGGTGGAGCACCATTTTCTTTCTAGTTTTCGCGTGGCTTGTTTGAGGCCAGTATGGTCATTATACCAAGGTGCAAGCTTTTTGTCTGTAATTTTCTTCCTTTTGATGGCAACGGCATGGTACGCAAAGTAGAGTCAATACTGTCTGCAAGTAGATTAATTTCAGTTAAGCTAAGGTTTGAACATAAACTGGAGGAGATTTCATTGTGCAGGTTGTAAGATGTGGCTTGTCGATAAAGGCATTGGCTGTGATCCTGTATGTCAAGCCCTGGTAAATTTGAAATGAGATAGTGGTCTGATAACACAGGGTTGTGTGGCATAATTTGATGGATATCTGCTCCATGTGAGGACCAAATCTAGAGTATGGTTATGGGTTTATCCACAACTTGTATTGAGTCCAATGGGTTCGATGATGGACAAGAATGCTGTTCTGAACGGGTCATGTTCATTATCCATATGCACATTAAAGTCACCTACTATCACAGCCTTTTCTGTATTGACCCAGGTTCAGATAAAATTGGCCATTCAGATAAGAAGACACTGGTAGGCTGTGGCCTGATGGTAAATAGCTGAAATGCAGTCTTGTCAGGATGTGGTAACAGTTCAAATGAATGAAAGAGCCAGGTTTAAAAGTGGCACAGAGTTTGGAGCTGGTACAGCAGCAACACCGCCACCTCTACCAGTGGTCGAGGGACCTGGTGATTACTGTAACTGGGAGGAGTTGATTCATTAAGATGACAAAGTCATTAGGTTTAAGCCAAGTTTCAGTCAGGCATAAGATGTCAAATTGGTGATCAGTAATCAATTTGATATTGGGAGGTGCTAGTTTTGTGGAACTGTAGCACTGTATGATGAGTCTGATTCAGCCCTGATCCAAATCTGCTCTTGTGGTTTGTTCACAGGGCCCAGATTGGCAATTGGTAAGTCTGTGGTCCTGATGGCATTTTCCCTTCTTCCTGGGGAGCTAGTTGTGTTTGATGTTGTCTCTGATATTGGTGGATCTGTGGTCCTAAGACAAATGGAACAATTTATTATTTATTTATCTAAAAGTTTCATACTAAGTGTCCTGACATTTAAACCTGACATTTGGCATTAACATTTAGGTGGAATTAATGTTTTAGTATCTGTGCAGCCTAACCTATTGAATCTACATTTGTAAGTTGCTCTGGATAAGAGGGTTCGCCAAATGACTCAACATAAATGTCTATAAAAATTTATCTTGTATTTTCCTCTTTTGTATATTCCTCTCTTAACCCTCGTGTTGTCTTCAGGGTCAAAAATGACCCGAGACCATGTTTAAGGGCACATAAAACCCCAAATCATCTTTTTCATCTTGAAATTTGATGACTTTGGCTGTGACCCAAACATTAGAAAAATGGCTTTGTTCTATTTATTGACAGCTGTGGTCCAAATGATTCCTGGTCATTTTTGGTAGCTGTCATTTACACACCACAAAAAAACACAAAAGCACACACAGACACAGCCCACACACACACATTGGTTGAGCTGTGGTCCTGATGGCAGACTGACTATTGGGAGCTGTGGCAATGACCCCATGGACTCCTGTTCACAGTGGCAAAACAATTTCAGACAAAACAAACATTTCAAACTGATGATCGGGTCATTTTTGAGCTGTGGTCCTGACAGCCCTGGTTAAATTTATTGCTCCAGCTGCTTTGTCAGCTCAAGTGCTTTCCTGCAATGCCAGCTAAATCCTATGGCCAGGGTTTTCTGTCCAATAGTTATTTATGCATGAAATAGCCATGTTCTACCATGAATTGTCGTGGAAGTAGAGACCCTTTGATTTTTTTGGATCAGATCTGGCGCAATGCTAGGCAATGGCCCTGATGGCTCTGGTATTGGTAGCTGTGGTCCTGATGGCTCTGGTAGTTGTGGCTGTTGTTCCTGGATCCTGATGTCCCTGATATTTGTAGGTGTGGTCCTGATGGCCCTGGTATTGATGGCTGCGGTCCTGATGGCCCTGATATTGGTGGCTGTGGTCCTGATGGCTCTGATATTGGTATTGGGCTGTGGTCCTGATGGCCCTGGTATTGGTGGCGAAGGCCACGGCCATGATCTTTGTGGATGTGATCCTGACTGCCCTATTATTGATGGCTGTGGTCCTGACTGCCCTGGTATTGATGGATGTGGTCCTGATGACTCTTGTATTGATGGCCATTGCCATGGCCAAGACATTGCTTGCCATGGTTCTGGTATTATTGGCCATTGTCCTGGTATTGGTAGCTGTGGTCCTGATGGCTCTGATATTGGTAGCTGTGGTCCTGATGGCCCTGATATTGGTAGCTGTGGTCCTGATGGCCCTGATATTGGGAGCTGTGGTCCTGATGGCTCTGATATTGGTGGCTGTGGTCCTGACAGCCCTGATGGATGTGGTCCTTGGGTAGCTGTGGTCCTGATGGCTCTGATATTGGTGGGTGTGGTCCTGATGGCCCTGGTAGTGAGAGCTGTGGTCCTGATGGCTCTGATATTGGGAGCTGTGGTCCTGATGGCCCTGATATTGGGAGCTGTGGTCCTGACAGCCCTGGTATTGGTAGCTGTGGTCCGGATGGCTGTAGTAATGGTCGTTGTGGTCCTGATGGTTGTGTTAAATTTGCATTGCCCATTTCTGTATTGATAAAAAAGAAATGATTGTATTCAAGAAAATGGATTTTACTCAATGTTTATTTTTACAGGAAACCTCATATCTCTTGACTAGAAGAGGATGTAACAGAAAACACCATACAACACACAAGCAAAGAAAGGATGTAGGTGTCTGTTCTCCACAATACTTGTGGATTCTCTAGAAAGCTTTTGTGTCTGCGAAACTCTTGCCAGAAACAGGTTAAAGCCAAGTTTGGACTGGCTCTTGTAGGGATGCTGTTTGGGCTGGCTCCTAAAGGGAAGCTGTCTGAACTGGGTCTTAAAGGGTAGCACTAGTTATCGCAGCACAGACTAAGGAACTGACACACATTCAGATGTGGTCATTTGTTTTGTATGTACATGCATCTTTATCAGATGTGCCTGTATTCTTTCTTTGTAAGTCACTCTTGATTGCTAATTGACACAATCTCAAAGGATGTTGTGTAGGCTACCTCTGAAAGGGAAAGCTGGCTTTTAAAGGGACACCTACCCCTATCATAACAAGCTGTTACATAGTCATTTGCAAAGTTGATAATGTGTTTCAGGGCTTTCAGCAACAGCTCATCAAGGTCATTGATCAGTTCAGGCTCATTGTGGTAGTTCTTCACAGGAAGGATGCAGTTCATTGGTGTACCCAATAGAGCACTGCACTTCTCTATCTGCAGAGAAACAGAGAAAAACAGTGTGAGTGAACCAGAGAAACTACACTGGTCAAATGCAGTTGAACTATTGTTAATAACTGTAGTTCATATGCAAATGTCAGTATGAACTGAAAAATGACCCAAAACTATTCTTTTACTTCCTCCTCCCTTTCTCATTCACATGCAATCCTACAATAAACACAGGTGCACACACACACACACACACACACACACACACACACACACAATGTCTATTTTTCACACAAGTCCTACAGTGCACCTGGACAGTGAATGCCAAACATGGGATCAGTGCATTTCCCTGACATCATCTGAACACCTGATGAAGTGCAGGGTGCTGACTGTGGAGCAATGAAGGACTCCTGGTTAAAACATAATATCCCCAGCAGAATGAGGCCAACAACTCCTGGTCACTGTCCACTGGTGACATGGCTAGTATTGAACCCACGTGGAACCCACTTGGAACTAGCACCTTCATAGACTGAGCCACTTGGAAGCCACTGCAGGGCAGCAACCAGTGTAAAATGAATAGCTGTGTTTTTTCCAGCCTTTATGGACTAGCTATACAGCACCAATACCAATGAGAGTAAACAGAAATTCTGTGGTGCCAGATCGTGGGAGAGTGAGAAAGGCAGTCTATTAAGATGTGGGCTGGCAGTGTAGCGTAGTGGATAAGGAGCAGGGCTCGTAAAAGGTTGCTGGTTCAGTCCCCACTGGGGCACTGCTGGTGTACCCTTGGGCAAGATACCTAATCCCCAACTGCCACAGTAAATATCCAGCTGTATAAATGGATAACATGTCAAAAAAATGTAATCTATGTAAGTCGCACCAGATAAATGACAGTAATGCAATGTAATGGATAGCTAAAGCTGACAAGACCCATTTGAAATTTCTTTTGAGGTTTCTTTCAGTGTCTGTTTCACATTACTTCATTATGGAACCCAAAACCGGAAAAATCAGGTGAGAACTTGGAAAAAGTATTATTTTTCTGTACCTAAAGTTCTGTGTGTTTGGAATTCATTGTTCAATATTTCAATTTTAAAACTATGAAATGACACGATAATGCAGATACAACATTGGCTGTCCCTGACCCATGCTATGCTTATGGTTACATATTGTTATGGAGATATTTGGGAATATGACATCTGATTTAATTGATCAGAGATATGTATTAAAAGGACTTGTCACCAACCACAGTAGTTAGCTAGACATAGTAACTTGTTCAGTTAGCTTTCACTTTGCCAGTCTGGCAGATTCCTTCAGAACAAAGTTGCTCTGCTCTAAGACAGATTTGAATCTGTTTGGGTGTTCTAGTAAGATTTTTGTAAGAATTATTTTGACACAAAACTGTGTTTAAACATATGAAAGCTAGCTATATTATATAGCTGTTCAAGTTGGGTTCATTACTTTTCTTGCTCTGGGCGCTTATGTACAGGTAGGTATCTCAGGCATACTCACTTCTTCATTTATTTGCTTCTATACAAGTAGATAAATCCAATTTCCCTGCTTGCTTTTCCTCCATGGCCAACTGTATACTAGGCTTGTCTTACTGCAACAAGCTCTGCACTCTTGCAAGGGCACACTCATAGGCAGCCATTGGCTATTTTTCACAATACAGGTCACCCAGCAAACTATGGTGAGGTAGGCACTCATGAGAGGACATCCAGTATTCTGCTGATGTGATGTGACCAACTCACAGGTGTTGGATGAGTTGCAGGGGGGCTGGTAGCAGTGAGAAAAGGGATTCCTGGCCAATATACCAGGGATGTAAACAGGTAGATATTTCCTGCTTACCTGCTGTTTTATGTATTTGCTTGTGTACACATTTCGCACGTCCTTCTTCACCAACTCACAAGCTTCATCCACCCTAGTCAATAGGACCACCTGAGGAATCCCTGTAAGAAAGGTGAAAATCATTTTTCACATGTAGATGCTATGAAGGTATTTACATTATGCAGATAATGCAGGGCATTAATTGTTTGTCATCACTACACATGGTAGTAACACAAAAGCAGCTCTCCAAGCTTGAACAGTGCATTACCTAAAGATCTTGTATGGATGTATTGTTATGTTACTGCCATGCTTCCAGCCCCTAAATTACTCATCTTTTTTCATTTCCTTATGTTTCCTTTAGTAGTGTTGCTAGTATGGCAGATTGCTATGGTGATTAACTAGCTACTAGCTGTGGAAGCCCTGTGTCTGGATTTGGAACTACTGAGTCTGGACAGTAACTAGATCATTTCCACTTTTAGCAACGCTAGCAAGGTAACTACAGTACAGTAGCTAGCCTAGGAAGATGGTTTGGCTATCATAAGACTCTAAAATTAAAAATGACATTATATTTATCTGACTCTGGACAAAGAATATTTAGTTAGCTATCTGGATTTGCTTATTTTCAGAATAAACCTGCATTCATTTCATAACACCAAAACAAACCTGTTTGTATGATATTTTTATTCATTGTCATCAAGATTGACTAATCAGTTAGCTTGATTTGTCATCTATCTTTCTTGATTAATCTTAGCAGCATAACTTATAACCAGTTAGTTATCCCCAGTTTCCTGTTCTACTCATTAACAACCAGGTTGATGGCACATTCAAATTACATCCAACTCTCAAATTGTTTGCACTGAACTCTCAAATTAGTAAAACCTTATATTATTACAACTCTCTTGGTTATGTGGAATGCAAACCCATGGAGAATGGTTGAGTCCAATCAGGTATGTGTAAAAGCGCCTTTAAAAGGATTAAACTTGCCCATGTCACTGGCTTCCAGCCGGATATCTCTTAGTTTGCTGATCAGTTCCTTTGGCATAAAGGACAGTTTATCTGTTGCCAACACTGTGACCAGACAGTGAACCTTGTCTTCCAGGCTAGGGCTGTTATTGTAGTATGGATCATCTTCTGACAAAGGGGACTCGCTGTTGAACTGGTAAAGAGGGAAAGAAAGTTTAGTAGTCTGTTGCTGCTAAAATGACATCCGTTTGTGCTACTTGTAACAATCTTTCATCCTCCCTATTGTTTAGCTGCATTCAAAACCTAAGATCCTGACCTGCTGATTCAGAATTCATCAGCATGGCTCTACCCTTTATTATTTGATTTTACCATCTCTCTGTCTTAATGCTTACCTGTCTGTGAAGCACTTTGGATTGAATTTCATTGTATGAAATATGCTATATGAATAAAGCTCTGGCTTCTCAGTGAAATGGAGAATTTGCTGTGCTGCGTTAACACTGCAGCATCAAATCGTGGGGAGAGCTTCTGATCTCCCATGTTATCAGGCATATGAAACATGCATATAAGAAATTTTGTTATACACAAGTATGAAATATGCTTCATATATATTTGTGCATACATCTTTCATATGCATATAGATTAGTATGTGCAAGAAATTGTTATAAATGTGTTTGCAAGGCAGTTCATAGATATAATTGAAAATTAATTTGCAAGGGAAATTCCTTATAGACAAAGGCAGTATTTTCAAGGTAAAGTTTGAATTATACACTACATGGTGCCTCATAATTTTATATCACGGTTTGTACCTTGTAGCCATCTCTTACATGGCCTTTCAGGACCAGAAGGATGTCTTGTTTGTTCACTCCTCCACTTTCCTCCAGACCCACAGTATCATTGAAGGCAAAGGCATACTTGGACCCAGCACTTTGATCCTCTATGAAGTAGGTTTTGTGCTAAAAACAGGACAACATCAACAAGATGCCGGCTTCATAAACAAAGAATTGTATCTCATACAGCAGCTGTGGTTTAAGCATGGATTAGGCATAGTGGAACATAGTGCCTGGATCTCATATATAAGATGTAGGTTAATCAGTTTAAATTCTCACTTTATGTATTACACATGTTTACATGAAAACCTTGGTTAATTAAGTTTATGTGTTCTGTAAATTATTTTTTCTGTCAGAAAGTTAATTTCCAAAGACATAAATGATATAACATGTATTACAGGACTTCAGAAAACAGGAGAAGCCAGAAAAAAACATCTCAGATATAAAATATACATTCATTTCATACAAGTATGTGAACATCCATTAACTAAAATGCAGTAACGCTCACATTCAACAAAGCTAGAGCAGTAATCTCAAGGTATTTTGGTCCAGGAATACAAACTTGAGATTTTGTGTCTGAATGAAACATAGCTTGAACAAGTTGTGTAATGTTTCCTAATGAGGCCTCTCATCCCAAGTTCTCCTTTCTACAAAGAAACTGCTAAAGAGGCAAAGAAGGCAGAACCGGAACTTTCATGCTCACACATAACTCACACCTGTAAACAGACTCATTTAGGGCACCTCATTTGAATTAGCTGAAAAGCAAGTCAGTGTCCTGCTAATCTAGTTACCATTTATCGATCACCTCAACCCTATTCAGTGTTTTTAATCAACTTTATCCCTCAATAATTTCAGCATCCTCTGAGAGGGTTCTCTTATACTGCATTTTTAATTTGCATGTTTAAGGTTATTATAGTCTTTTGATTTTTTGCATCATGTATCTGGACCCACACACAAACAGGATCATACCTTAGACTTGACCTGGTCAAAAGGACCACAAATCTGTTAATTAACTGTTAAGGACCTTGCTATTTCAAGTAATTTCAACACTTTTTAAGATACACTCCCTTTGTTGAATAAGAGCCAAACAAAAATAGTTTAAAAATACTGCTTAAACAAATAATCTACTATTAAAATTTCTAAACTGATCAGTGAATTTAGACCCTCTATGACTTCACCTATTCTTCAGTCTATGAATGAGGTGGTACATTGTTTGGTACATTGTTGCTCTAATTAAAACTAAGAAAGTTATTAGAAGAACAGAGGATAAAAACCATAGAAAACTAAAGCAAAGCAAACTTTTGCATGGTAACTCTGTTATGGTAATGGGAATTTGTGGTAAACGTAGTTGCTGGAAATTGGTGATAACAGTTTAAGGATTTGTGCCCTATGACAGCACTTAGTCCCCTTGTGGCAATGTTTCCCACTGTGGTTACAAGAATGGCAATAATGATTCAGTATTTGTGCGATTAACGCCAGTGAACATACCTCTTTTAACGTGCACAATCTAGTGTTCTAAACTGGTGCCGATTAGAACACTAGACTGGAAAAATTCTAGCTAATCTTAGCTTTGAGGAAACAGCGATTTAACATTAAAAACATATAGCAAATGCTAACTGAAAATTATGGGAAGCTTAATAACGCTAATGAAAACATAAATCAGCAAGAGTTTCCTCTAGTCATTACAATATTAATAATTCATTGATTATATTTTTCCTAAACATGAAATGTAGTTAAATATGCAGGGCGAGACATAATGAAAATAGGGTTAATAACAATATAACAACTAGGAATTATTTGTTTAAGACAGGTATAGCAGAGAATGGGAGAGTTCGCTCTGTAGGTAAGTTTTAATCCTCGGATTCGCGATTTGATTTATGAAGTAGGTGCAAACCAGATAGATTTTAAAATAATTTTTATGTTTGTGCCTTTTGGGGCGGGGTTTAAATCACAATGCCGGCTCAACATCGTGATGTCTGTCAGCCATCGGCGATGGACGATGGCATCGTCCATCGGCCCAACTCCAATTGATTTGTGTGGATTTAACCCCTGCATTACAAGCCTCTCCTGTATTCATTTCTAATCAAAATATTCAAGGGTAAATGGAAAGGCTTATGCTCTCACTCAGATGTACTTCATAAAATGTCAGTTTTGTTAGGTGAGGCTGGGTCCATTTTGATGCAACTTTACTAACAAGTAACTAATAAGGATGAAAATCTGTTGGATCCTAATACAGATATGCTACTATGGATAGGTTTTTCCATGTGGACTTTAAAATGAAATTATTATTATTTTATTCAATCATTTGGCAGATGTTTTACCCAGAGTGACATTTATACATGCACATAGAGCCTAATAATGGCCTATAAGAGCACCATTACTTTGTTACACATTGCCCACATACTTATTTTGTATTGCATAAGTACTCACTGTCTTGGTGAAACTGTCACCTTCAATGTCAGAATTAGCCAGTGCTACATTTGTCATTTCTCCTTGAAAGATGCTGTTGAAGGAGTTGATTAAACTGGACCTTCCAGCACCAACTGCTCCATGCAGAAGGATTCTCACTCTTTCCACCTTTGGGTCTCCAGGCTTGAATTCCTTCAGGTCCTTCAAGGTCTTGTCTCTGTCTGTTAGAGTCACCCAGTGAAATCCAAAACAACACTACAGAGCACTCAACTAAGCAAAGCAGAGCAAGGCTTGCTGGGCACAATATACATAATAGCAATGTGATAAAACATGCACCAAAATAGAAACTGAAAACTATATGCATTTTGGGTAAAAGTGTAAGTGAAGCCATGCCACCTTGTAAGAAATTTTCACCAGAACATAGAGGATAAATAGGAATGAGGTTTTTTTTATCAACTGCATAATAATTAGATGCATTTCTTGTGTCCAAGTCTTCCCATCACTTTAAAATACTGCACTGATGGGTAAATACTCAGGTGGGCATGAGTCAGAAAAAGGGCATGAATAACAGCACACACATATGAAATGCATTGTCACATAAAGTGTCCTCTTCTAATGGAAGAAGTGGTAAGGACTGGCACATCTGTTTGAATCTTTTCCTATGGGTAAACATGTTGGTGACTATTATTTGCAACATTCATTTTAATCTGCTAAGACTAGTTTAGGAAACCACTTCATGGTATTTAATGGAACTACAGCACTGCAGGAAGAGTCTGAGACAACCCTAATTGACCCACCTCAGACTCCTAGCATATTTGAATGTTTTTTTGTTGATGTGTTGTCTCATTTCATGCTTACCTCCAAGACATATGCCTCCATGGGTCTTTTAGATCTATAAGACACATATTTAATTTATTTGAATATTGGATGAGAAATAACATAAGTGGTAATCAGTTCTGGGATATAGGGTGGGAGTTATGAAATCTGCCAAATTCCAGATTGGCATACCCCATACCTATAGAGCACTGATACTTACATTAACCTTACTCATTTGGACTGGGATGCAGTTGTAGCATATTAAAGGTGGGATATTTCTTAAACAAAGCTACTGTGAATTTGCCACAAATAGTCTTGATTTGCTAATGATCACCAAAATCTGGTTAAAAACAGATTATCATCTACCCCCCAGACTACAGTTTTCAAAGGCCCAAGCAATGTGGCTGGAATGATGTTTTAGCTGTAATAGATTCAATTTATTCAAATAATTTCAACTGTAATCCTTTATGATGACTTGTCAATGTTTGAGTTGAATTTTCTGTATATAAACACTGTCTTGTTTCTCGACCAAAAGACCAAATGAGTTTTCAGACTTCCTGTCCCTGACAGAGCTGAAACATGATAGGGTACTAATTCTTGAAAATACCACTATGCTGATATTCCCAATAACTCACTTGCAGAGGAGTTTCTAAATGTTACTCAGAACTTAAACTTTTTGCAGTGTGTTGGAAAGCCCACCTAACATTTTGGCCATGCATTTAATCTTGCTCTAATTCATGGCCTAAAGTTAAACAGTCTAGTAAAAAAAGATTTGCTCTTTTTGCTCTTTTTAATTTGCTCTTTACTCTGTTTACCGTAGCATTGTTTTTGATTGCCATTTACCTATCCCTGTTAAAACCCAGGCTTACTCTGTATTCTCTTATATTTGTAACTCCTGGCACTGTAGTTTCATGCTATTTTCAGGTTTGAGAAACACTGCATTACAGGGCCTATTTGACATTCTCTGATTACAATATTACTGTATAGACATATATTAGCATAGAATATTAGCAGTGGTTATATTTTCATCCATGTAAACAGCTAATTAGATCAATCATATTGTAAATCCCTCATCTAAAGGGATTCTTAAGTCCTCTCCTGACAAATGCTTGTCATGTTTATTAAAAAGATTGATAACATAAACATTCAGATTTCACCATTTGTATATATTCTAAATGACTGCCAGAACAGTGATTTGTTCAGATCTTTTTAGTTCCTATCAACAAAGGATCTTATGTATATAGTGCTGCATATGAAATCTAAAACTAATCTTAAACTAATGTTCTACCCATTAGACTCCTAAAAGAGGTAAAGGAGGTCTAGGAACTTTAGGTGCAGTCATTTTCTCAATCATTGATAGTTCTCAGGTTACTGGGTCAGTTCTTTCATTCTACCAATGGAAGTCCTTCTCCTTAAACCACATTACAAAGTACTGTCTTTATTTAGTTCAACTACATTTTTATGAATGCAGACATAACTGAGTGTTCTGTTTTAGTTCTGCTAGATCTCAGTGCTAATTCTGATACTGTTGATCATTTAATAGACCACCTTTGTAACTGGGAGGGTGGGACAGATATCCCTATGAATTGAATACAGTATCTCTTTTCTCTCAGGCAGACATTTCTAAGCTTCATGGGTGATTCTCTGTTCTGTTCAACTCCTGTAGAGATCAACAGGGGTCAATATTTTGGGTTATTTATTGTTTTCTCTTCACATGCTCCCACTTAGTCAGCTCATATGGAAACATAATATCTCTCTTCACTTTTATACAAATGATACTCAACTATACTTCCAACATAAACCTAGTAAAATTAATGAATTAGCTGTTCTGCATTTTCTCCACTCACTTTAAACCAGGTTGCGTAATTTTCAATAGGCTGACATAGTACTTTCTCAAAGCTTTTAGGGTTTCTGGTGACTGAACAAATTTTTTTGAACAATAAACCAGTACATATAATAAACTGAAAAAAAAAATTATTGAACTGTGAACTGCAACCTACTACTACATGTTGTACCAATGCTAATAAATCATGACATCTTCCTTTCATATGCTTGTTAAACAATAACATGTAACAAACACATACACTCAAAATTTCTCTGTACCTACACACAAAAGCAAGGTAACTCACCTGGACTAGGTGGTAGTGCTTGTGGTTTTGATCGTGTGGGATATGGTTTTGAATTTGAACTGCTCATTTCTGTAGTAAAAAAAAAAAAATTCTAAAAGCTATATTTTGTCAGTTTTGCAGGCAAATCAACATTCTGCCTTTGTAATTTGCAAAAAATGGGTTGAAGAGCAGCCCTGGAGAAATTGTCACATTTAACACTATGTCAGTTTGTGGTCACCAGTATAACAACTACACAGAAATTCTTATTCAAGTACAGAGGGGGCAAAAACACTGGTACAGGGAATATATAAAACATGAACAGAGACTCAAGACAGTCTCAACAAAAAGTAGAGTGAAGGGAAATTTGATTGAGGCAGACTATAGGACTATAGGCTGTTTTATAAGAAGCATGTAACAGACAAATGCATCCAAAATTTCTCTGTAGTGACACAAAATAAACTTTTCAAATGTGTGGAGTATTTTTCAAATGTAGGATAACTCACGTGGAACAGATGATGATGCTTGCGGTACTGGTGGTGGGTGAGGTGTGTTTGAAGCTGTATTGCCCATTTCTGTAGTAAAATCAAAAAAGAAACAACTGTGTTTTTAAAACCTATATTTTACTGTTTTGCATGTAAGTCAATGTTGCTTTTTGTGGTTTCCCAAGACTGTAGCTCTACTACTGCCACTACGAATAAAATGACACTTATAAAGTGCCCAAAGTACCCTGCACAAAAACATGGAAAACAAGAGATACATGATCAAGAGAAACAGATTTATGAAATGTAATAATCTTATCTGGTCTATGCTTGGGGGCAGGGGTAGAGAGAAGAGATGGATGACCTTGTGATCGGAGAAGGTGAACTAAGAGGCATTAATACTTGCGAGATTAAGTCCAACAAAACATACAGGGTCAGCTATGCGACCCTTAGAGTGTGTGGGGAAGTTGACACGTTGGAGCAAATTAAAGCAATCCACAAGAACCAACAGAATCAACATGGATTTTAGAATCGCCAAGGAACCGTGCACTAGAGGACAGTGAACATGCAAGATTGAGCAATTCATGTAGTTCAGACAGGAAGACTGCGTAAGATTTTTCTGTATGGTAAACAATAACAAGCACAGTGGCAGATATTTTAAGAGGAGGTGTGGTGTTTGTACTTTGTGTAAAGCAAAATTAAACAGGAGAGCAAGCATGCATGTGAACGTCTTTATTTCACTTGTTCTCTCTCTTACACTTGCATTATAGTGTAATCAGTACACTTCACTAGAGCTCCACCTAGTATCATCCAGGACACAACATTTGGCTTTTACCTGAAGCAAATGCAGAAACAGAAGAACAAAAATCAAAGAATTTGTGTAACAGTATTGCTTCAGTATGTACAGTGCCTTGAAAAAGTATTCAGCCCCCACCCCTTTTTTCACACCAATGATTTTCACTACGCCTCTGGACAGGAAACCAGAGCTCTGTATTCTCTACCATGCATGTATGTTCCACAGAGAACACGCACTGCGGGTAAACGACAAGCGGTACAAACGCCCAAGTGCATGTGCAGCAGTACCTGGATGCAGCAAACGGGTATAAAATAATCTGCAAGTGGTCATTTTTTCTTGGTCTGCAGTTACGCGAAACGAAGCAAACGCTTGTTTGACAGTAGACCTGATGTAAACCAATAGTAAAGTTGAAGTTGTGAAAGTGCCATCAAATCTGGAGATTTGTTTTATTCACCTTTCACATCGCCAATAAACGCACATCTTGATTTATTGATGGAACTTTGCCGAGTAGGGTTTATACATTTAGTACGCAAACCTGTCCCTCGCCAGCTCCGTCACGATACGAATAATTTTTATAAAACTATTACTTTTTAGCATGAACGTAGGAAATATCACATTTGTGGTTGGTTTCCCTTGGTTTAATATCTTTTGCCCCTGGACAGAAAAAAGTGTTCATTTTTGCATTTAAAAAGAACAAACGAAGGTGCAGATCACTGCGTGGGATCCTCTAACCTGTTTTACATTCAGTCTTGTAAAGATCGACATTTTTGATAAAATTTCAATAGCTTCTTATCATTTCACATAAAGAATTAACTGTTTTGTCTTCACTTGTTTGTAAAAGTTGCACAGGATTATAGTAATGGTACTCTGGGAAGCTTTTAGACTTACTGTGCGCCTGGTATTCCCAATCCTGAGTTTTTCGTACGTGCGTTGTGTTGTTAAATGCAGTAGAGCTGTGTCATCTACAAATGAGGTGCTTTTGGTAGAGCTATGATAACCTGCACACTTTTACTTTCTTTTTTAACTGCTCTTGTTTATGTAATGAGCTGGAGTGTAGCAGTTTTGTGCCTTACTGACTGTTTTACTTTCAGTTTGCACTGCAGTTTATCAGACCATTTCCCAGAAACAGACCTTGTTCATGGAAAATGCTATTTGTGTCACCATGTTCTTTGCCTAATTATTCTTTTCTGCATTTCAAAAGAAGTAACAAAGGTGCCATAATGTAAACACGAACAGGTCTATCTGAACTTGTCATGTAAAATGTAAAAATAACATTTTAGAAGTCAACTTTTGTTTTAATGCATTAATGCTCAGTGTCAGTTTGTATAATATGTTGACGAACTTTTATCTAAATATGCCAGCCCATTATCCCTTCTGATACCATTTACTTGGCTGCACTTCAAGTCTACCAGACCATTTCCCAGAAACCATTTCCCATTTTTTCACTGAAAAGGCTGTCTGTTTCACCATGTCTTTTGCCAATAGAGAAATGTATTAATTTATTATTTCTGCATTTAACAGTAAGTGCCATATCACCAATAAAAATGGCCATCTGAACTAGTCATGTTAAAATGAAGTTGTACAAGTTCAGTTAGCTTTCATTGTAATGCTCCTCAGTGCTTGTTTGCATAATGTGTTCACCTTCTTTTATCCATATGTGCCAACCTGTTATCCCTCCTGACACTTGTTACATGGCTGCGTATTCATTATTTTGTGCATTTTAAACAACAAAAGACACAAATACAACTTGGCAACAGTTGTGGTTATGAGGTCCTTTAGCCCACAGTCTAGAGCTAAAATAAAGTTGTTGGAATAACTCTTCTTCAATTTAATATTGTGAGGCTTAACTCATGTGAAAGGCTGTTGTGGAGTATTTCTGCACAGATTGTCGCAAACACAAATACAAGAGTTTGGCCACAGCTGTTTCCATTTTATGCCACTGCTGCTAGCAAGGCCATGGAAGAAGGACTGGCAGAGATGCAGGCAGCCTGAGTTGTCCTCAGGAATTTTTACATTTGTACATATCTCATGTCCTCTGGTAATATCCCCTTTCCTTCTAAATAATGCCCTCTCCCCTGTAAATATGTGTGTAAATACACTTACCTTTGTAAATCTAAACTCTACTATTAATTCTTTTATACATATACCCTTATGATAATTTCATGTAGAGGGTTTGTTAATATATGTGTAAATATTTCATACACAATTAAGTGTATGTTAGTGTATGGGCACGGGCAGTGTTCAATTGAATAAATCAGTCCTGAGATTTTTTTCTTAGCAGGACAGCAGGACCAGGTTATCTGTTTAGACCAAGCATTTAACCTCTGTGTTGTTTTTCCCATACTGTATATTTGCTATGAAACAGACAGCAGTCTGACAGTGAAAGCACTAATATAGAAAGTGTCCATGTTGGTGGACATACACAGTGGTCATATACACTTGTCCTAAGAGCTGAGCAGTAAGTGAAGGGTGCCCTCTGATCATGCCTTTAAGCATGCAGAGGCCTGTGGCTCAACAGAGATGCACTAGCTCTTATCATTTTTGTTAACTGCATGGTCACTGTGATTTCTTTGTATTTCAGTATGGGCAAGGTCAGTCAAATATGTGATGATTACCTTTTATTCTGTTCTGGCATTCACATATACACATAGCTTGTTTCCCTGGGCTTGGAAATAGCTAATTATGTGTGGAGGGTTTGGAAATAATCTGAATCATAATATGGGGATTTAGTAGACGTGGTGGAGGCCCCACACAGGTATATAGTGCTGTAGTACATTGGTGTACCCCTATTAACTGTAAGTCGTACAGTATGTGTGCTGGGCCTTGTGATATTGGTGGTGATGTATGCTCATATTTGTATCACACTATGAAACTATGTTCACCCGTGAACTAGGTTCAAGCTAAGGTTGCTGTCACAGTGGTGTGTCGGTCAGAACACAGGTGTCAGGTTTCTGGTTCAGAACTTTATTGAGGGATTTGCGTGGTGTGGAGGTTTTGTGTGTGTGTGTGTGTGTGTGTGTGTGTGTGTGTGGTTTTGTAGGCACAGACGCACACAACACACAACTATCTGTCCCCAAGGGTTTGGTGTCCCCAGTTCTTCACCCCACAGGAACTGGTGCAGTACTGAGGTGGGGGAGGTCACCACTACTTTTATATTGTCCAAGATCCTGTCCTTGGGGGCGCGCCTGTGCCTCGGGTTACCTGTGGGGGTCCTGCTGATAAGGAGAGCAGCAGGACTGGTTTGGGTAGGTTACAACTGAGTTGTAATCAAAGGGTCTGTGAGAGGTGGGGGTGATGTGCACAAATAAAGACAAAGAAATGTGGCCCCTTTCTACACACTATGATTACTTGCATTATGAATCCCTCGCTTCACTGACTTCAGTTGATTGCACTATGATTTCTCCTTGGACTGAGTGACAGTGAGTAAACACACCTGTATGGCCTTGTCCATGTTTTAAAAGAATGATTTGATCTGTTTACATTTTGTATAAAATCTTGGCTTATGCTTTTCTGCATTTTATCCTTAACAGTGGGTATTCCAGGTCTCTCTCTTTCTCTCTCTCACTTTCACTCTCTTTCTCTCCTTGACTTTCTGACACAGTAACTCTGTGTCAGGATAAAGACGCTCTTCCAACACTTAATCCTCCCCCACACCTGTCAGGATGTAGGAGCAGGATGTCAATGTCCTGAAAGAGGAGTGTGTGCTGGATTGCACACTGCGCTTCTCCTGCAGTCTTATATAGATATAATCTGGTTTGTGCTTCATTTTAGGTATCTCCTTGTTGTTCATCCAGCCACTTGAACGAGGTGTATTTCTCTTCCTGAAGTCTTAGCTAATGGAGGATTGTCAGAGATGTGTATTAGGTAGGAAACTAGGTAGGTAGCTTCAGTCTCCATATTAAAACAATGACATTTTCCTCACCTGCTCCTCAATCATCAGTGATAAAAATAGCATAATTTTTAAATTTTATAATGAAGTTGTGATTACTGTAAATGCATGCAGTATTACTGTAAATTTTGACTTTGTAGTGCTTGAATACAGTTTATTTGAATAAAATGTGTACTTTAATCCGGGCAATGATTTATATCTTGAAAAAGAATGCTTCAGTTAAATGCATGGAGAAAGTCATTATCTGGCATATGCTGCCATGCAGAACACATAGTGTTCCATCATGTTATCAAAGCCAAGGAGACCAGTTTTACCGTTGCATTTTTACTGGCTTGTGATTTTCCCCAAATAACACATTCTTCTTTCTCAGGTTGTCAGCTCCCTGATAATGTTGTAACTCTGTTGCAGAAATGTTGTGAACTGGGATCTTAACTCAGATAAGTGTATCCCAATGAGAGCAGGAGAAACAGCCAAAACCACAAATCTGGGCTAGAAACATCACTTGATGTTTGATGAAACAGTCACCATCAAGGAAGGACAGTACTGCAGTTTAGCTACAAGAGAGTGGTAACAGCCAAAATGCATCAGGTAAAAGTTGCCAGGGAAGCCAGGGACGTTTGCACCAGGTGTATGCTTCCTATGGAAAGTTTCAGACGTGGGTTTTTCCTGTAATAATTGTTATTTAAGGCAGTGTTCAGAATATGGCAAGAGCTGAGGTGGTTTATTGTAACTGAGAGAGTTTAGATGACTATTCTTTTTAGAGAGCTTTTAAACTTAAGTACATACTCTTTCCACAGTTCTGCCTCCAGTGCCCTACCAAATTTATGAAACTGACCCTGAGTTTTGTTAGGGGAAGCCAAGGGTTGTGATTTTGTGCTCTAAATTTTGGTACAAATGAACAGATAGTGGTTTTATCACTCTGGGTTAAAATACCACAAAAAATATTTGTGGTAGAAGTAATTTAATTATATTCCTAATAATAATGATAAGGCTGATGTGGAACATAAACGCTTCTTCAACCCTTAGATTCTTCAGCTTATGTAGTCTTATGTGCTTTGGGGCCTGTAAAGGTGGTGACCTGTGACATGAACATCAGATGACAGCCCACTGTCCAGTAAATAACCAGAGACAATCATAGCCCTCCTGATAAGAACTATGACAGTTGATTAGCATCTGGCACAGGCTGGCTCAAAGGCATGTCCGGTAGTTATAGCCCATCTACACACCAGAGATAAACCCACAGCTCTGGTGCTAAGCTGTAGAGCAGATCCCTGAATTTGCATGCCCATTCCCCACCATGACAAACCTGAACTGATCACGAAGAAATCTGCCTCTATGATACATTCCCAATTCCCATTCCCATTAGGTGTCCGCACCACATCTGTAGTCACCAATAAATAAAATTATTTATTTTTTAAGAAAAATGTTTAGAGGGTTAAGTCTGATTTTTTATTGGTTTTATAATTATGGGAAGCTCATTTTGTTCATTACCTTTACTTTGTTACTTTGATTATGACCTTGTGCCATTAGGAATGGACTCTACTAATGAACAGGAGCCATGGAGGAAGTGGCATAGTTCCTGGAAGCTATCATCCACTAGGGGGCAGCACAAGGTTCAGGATAACAAACAGCATAGAATATTCTGCAGACAGCCAAAGCCGGTGTTATATTGCAGTGTTTCCAGTCCTGATCTGGGAAGACTGCTGTACGTGCTGGTGGGACTGCTGTAAATGCTCATCCATCACCAGTGCTAAGCACCCTGCCATTTTGTAAAAGGGGATATAGAGACAAGCATTATTACGCAAGGTCTTGACAGTATTTTCAGAGTGAAGGTAAAAATCAGAGGTCACGAAAGAGGGTGACATATTACATGGGTGAGGGTGCTTTATACCTTTAGCAACTGATTGTTCCAATTCAAGATCCGATTCTGAGTCAATGTCCAATTCTAAAATTTACACAAAATGATAGGGGACTACATAAGAATGCATAACTGCATTCTGCAGGCAGTAAGGGCATGTTGTATATTGTAAAACGACCTCTGGTACATTGACCCTGCGAGTCATGTAGTCTAATGAAGACTGATTCAACCTCCATCACAACACACAGCAGTCATTACTGGGGATTTACCCAAACCACTAAAGGTCTAGGTCAGAGGCTAACACAGCTGGTCTGCTTTGTGAAGCTGATGTTAGCAGCCAGAAAGTATAATTAAACCAACAAGATTGCTGTAACCATTGAAATGATCATACTCAGTGTAGACTGTGTCCAGTCCATGGGAGGGGGGCATATCCAAAGAAGAGAAATGTCCAGTTAAGATGTAATCTACCTAGCTGCGTTTCTGCATCAGCTCACGGTTAGCTAAACTTAACAAAGCGTTTACTTGCGTTACATTTTAGTACAACGACAACACAAGTATGAAGAAGTATGCCAGCGGGAGATGAGCACACCTGAGCCACATCTGTGTAGTGAGAAGTCAGCCAGATGTACATGCTTTAAAATCCCTGTCTTTTTCCCATTGAGTACGAGAAACAGACATGAGAGTGACAGAGGCAACAAGAGAGAAAGTTTCAGACAAACAGATATTTCTTTTTTACTTTGACATTGAAAATGTGACATCTTGCTTATTCCCAAAATAAATGCCATTCGACAGCCTGTGACAATTGCCTCTCCAATATGATCACTCCCAAGCACACAGGAGCTGTTATTATATATAATGTATCTGAATTATGTGAATGAAAATAGATATATAGAACTGGAGAGCAGCCTGTATGCACTCATGGCTAAAATTGCCTTGTCAAAGGATATCCAAGTGGGGGGTTTAGGACTGCATAACAGGATTTGCAGAAAGATGCTGTTAAAAAGATAAATTCACAGTTCTGGAAGAACTGTATGCAGTCCATGAGGAAGTTGACTCTAGAGAATAAAGAGACAGCACAAAGTTCAAGCTGGCATGTTAACAGGTTGTGTTATTCTGCAACCTCCGTTAACAGGTTCACAAGAACGGGGGTGATGGGGACAGAATTGTCACCCAACATGCAGTAAATGAGGCAGTGGGGTGAAAATAGCAAAATATACAGGATCTGTTGTGCTTATTGCTACCATATTGCTAACTGGTCTGGAGTATTCAAATCTCTGAATGGCTGCCATCTGATGCAGAACAGCATGTAGTTGTTGATCTGAGTTCTGGTCTCTCATATCCCTTCACCCCTCGTTTTTTCCAACAAGCCCAGAGAGGCAGAGGTGACTGCTATAAACATAAATAAAACTTTTTTTTGACTGCGGCTGAAGGAGCTCTAGAAGGCACTAGTGGGTGAAAAGGCCAGCGATAGCATTACAGCAAGTATGAGCCATGCCTCTTCAGTTCTTGTTTCACTGGGACAGGATGAGGGTTATCCATTGTGTGTTTATCAAGATACAGGATCATTCCTCTTCTGTTCTTCCTTCTCAGCTCCACTCCCAGTGTCATTACCACTCAGCACCTCTCCAGTGTCAGTCCCGGATCTGGACCATTATTTGTGCTGGTTTCAGTCCTTATTGGGCTGAGATAATCAGCTTTTGACTTTTTCAGTGAGGACTGATCTAGCTTTGACATCCCTATCATAGCAATGACAGTCATCTGCTACTTGTTTACTGCAAAATAAGTGCTTTTGTTTGTGTGTGTGTATATATATGTACACACACAAACTTTGGTGTGCAGTTGAAAATGATTAAGGTTAATTTATTGTTCAAAGCACATAAATGAATACAACGAGTAGAACAACTGATTAATTATAATCATTTACATTTAATGTAATCCTTTTCATTATGAAAGAAACACAAGTTAATAACAGTATTGACAATACCTGTACATTTTATTTACTGCATAAAACAGCTGCATATTTGTAATTCAAAGCCTTATTAATTGATTAGGCTCAGTAAGCATGAATAAAAGAGCACGTGGTGCACCAAAGCTGATAAACAATACATTAAAATGGTGCAAGTAAATTTTAAATCTTACAGGTATGTCAGGTTAACATGTCAAGCAACACTACTTCTGCTAATGTTAGTTAAACAAAAGTTTGACATAAGCACTGATCACATGCCTCTCATTCACTGGCTTAGCAGCAATGCAGGGCTACACACTTTTGCTCATATCTCTTCTGTCACTGCATGAAGAAGAGAGGCTATAAAGACCCCACAGGTCGTAAAGAAACTCTGCCACTGAGCGTAATTCTTCCATTCACATGAGGCTAGTGTCATTAAAATGTGAGTGCAAAGTACTCTGTGATGTTGGATTGGATGGTGTGGGCCAATATTTTTGGTCGCTGTCAGATATTTTGGTAGTCTCCCACAGCCTGGGAGGCTTTCAGGAGCCAGAATAGCAGTGGCCTCACAGGCACCTGCACAGCTGTGGCCACAGCTGTGTCAGGATGCAGGGGATGACAGAAATATCTGACAGCAGCCAAAAAATACTGGAGCAGCCCTCTCTGCTCCTGCACTACAATAAATAGACAGCCTGATAGCTGCAGGAGACTGTGTTTGTCAAAGTTATGACCTGTAAAAAAACTATTATTTAGAAAATAATGCAGTGTGAGTCACATTTTTACACATTTTTTCATATTTTAAACAATTTTAACCATTGCTCAGGCTGATTTCAACAGTGAATGTCCATGGTTGATTGGGGGTTTATTTTAATATTTGTATATTTTGTTTCCAGAGCTCCAATTGAGAGTAGTAGTATTGAAAGTAAATCAAGATGTGGCTGGCTTTGGTTATAAATAAAAAACATGAAGAAAGTGTTTTTTTAGAGATATGTATCAATTTATCAGAAGCAATTATTTACTGTACAATGACAAAACAGCTGTGAGCTAGCAAGTGAAATGTGTAATGAAGGTTTGAGATAAAATGTAAAATCAATGTAGTGACTAGGAATGCAGTGAGTGGAAGAGTAACTACCCAGTAAAGTCTAATTTTATAAAGTAGGTATATATACAGTATATATATAAGTATGGACTGTCTGCCTCTCTGTCTCAGACAGTGTGGTGAGAAGCTGTGTATTGAGATGAATGACTCTGCCTGCCTCCAGTCCAGCTCTTACACGCACAGCTGTGTTCCTCCTTAATCTTTAATCAGCTGCAACGTGTAATTAAAGCCACAGTCTACTCAGAAGCAACACACAAATGATCTGTGCAAGTAATCTGTGCAAGTGATATGCACAAGTGATTCCTGTGAGGGATCCATGTTCATGATCCATGCGTGTGACCCATGTGCTTGATCCATGCAAGTGGTCTGTACAAGTGATTCTTGTAAGTGTTCTATGCATTCAGTCCATGCAAGCGATCTGTGGGATTTTCTCCAGACATTGATCTGATCCCCTGCCTTGGCTGTGAAATTGGAGAGGATGTTGATTGATTTGTTACTATCAAAGCATCTAATGCCACAAGGGAGATAAGTAATTACACTGTAAATGTTTGGCAGGAAATAAACAGATACAGATTGGTGCAGGATTTGAGCCTCAAATGCCTACATAGCATTGCTTTACATGCCTACCACAGTATTTAGGGAAACTACTGGTATATTTCAAAAGTTGTGGTCACTATGTGGGGGAAAATGCAATAATATGATTTTAGGTGAATTATTGAATTGAAGTTCATTATGACACTAATGTATGACTGGATGTATGTATAAAGATCTGTACCACTGTCATTGCGTGATGTACTACACTATGATTTCAGAAGAATTTCTAATGCAATTGTAAATCATAATGCAATATGTACATGGTATTTAACTTTTGGGCAGGGATATGTTTTTGTGGTAAATCAGTCTTTAACAGCACTGTTAAGACAAACTACACAGCTCCATTCCTCCTGGGACTCAAACCTGGAGCCCTGTGAAGTCCATGTCCCTGACCTCTACCCCATATGTCTCCCCCATCCCTGCGTGTGGTGTGTGGCACAGCAGAGCAGAGAGGAGGAGATGTGAAGCCTGACTATGACGCTGGGTTTGGGGGCAGATGTGATTAATTCCTCTGGATTGTCCTAGTTTGGCTTCTCCTTGGAGAAGCAACCCTAAAAGAGCTGGCTGGACCACCCACAATGTCACCATGGACCAGTTTCTCATCAACAGCTCTGCAGCAGGGGCACTGAATTCTCATGGAAAATATTTCAAACAGAGCTGTTGATGTTTTTTTACATTGATATCTGTGTGATGCTTTAAATAAAAATCAAACTGAAATGCCATGTGTGGAGTACATGGATGTGCAGTTCCTGATATATTCATATTTTTACATTGTAGTGTTATGCATTTGTTATATTTGGAATGAACTTAAGAATGTACTGTAAAAATAATGTGTTTACAAACATTTTCCCCTGACATTGTTAAATAACTTTCTTATGGTGCATTGATGACATTCAGCACATTTATGCAAACTCTTGTCCTTCCTTCCTTCCTCGACCAGGACCACTCTCTCCCTCCTAAACTGAGTGATTGGGACCACTCTCTTCCACCTATGCCGTTTGACTGACTGGGACTGCTTTCTCTCGTGCCTACACTGATTGACTGGGACTATTTTCGCCCTCCTTCACTGATGGACTGGGACAGTGCTCTCACTCTTACATTGATTGACCAGGCAGACTGCTCTGTCTTCTTTCAAAGCCACACAGAATTGTATGCCTCCAGCCAGTCAATGCACAAAGCTGATGCACACTGATAAAGTAACTGTGAGATATTGTTGATTTTATAGTCACCTTGGTGTACAGAATCGTCTCATGAGACCTCATGCTTACACAAAGTACATTCAGATTACTCTGCAGCAATGTACACCGCTGGCAAGGCTGCTGCCCTGCCAATGGTGTGTTGCCGTGGGTATTGGTTCAGGATATTTAAAGATTGGTTCAGGATGTTTATCATCATGTTGAATGAACTAATAAGGATTGCATTAAGGATATTTTCCATTGTTGGTTTCCCGTTGTGCGTTCATGTATAGAAGATTTGCGTCAATATCATAATTGAGACAGTAAACTGCATTGTAAAAGTATTAAAGGAACTTGCATTCCCCCAGAAAAAAATATGATGCATTCGGCTTCATGTGTTGAGCAAATAACTAATTTGATGTAATGTTAAGAAATTTACGTTAAGTAATTTACATGGAAATTTGCGAACCGCCTGTAATAGGCAGGAGTAATGGATCCGGAGGTGGCGCGTGCTTCACTTCTTACTGTAGGATATGCAGATTTGAGTGAATATATCCGTTTGCATTCACCTAGTGTGCGTTTGCTGTTGAGGAGAGCCGAAGAGCGAGTGCACGAGAGAGAGGGTGTGAGTGAGAGAGAGAGGGTGAGAGAGAGAGAGAGGGAGGGGGAGACACAGAGAGTGCATCAATGCGTCTGTGAGTCTTCCTACCGCTTTTCTCAGGCTGAATAACCAGCAACTCCACCAAATCAGTGATTGAGATTTCGCACGGGGGATTGTCAAAGGGGCGTTAGAAACGAAAAAGGAAGCGAAGCCTTTTCTATTTTTCCCTCTGAAGGGGAATTCCGCATAAATATATGTTTGTAATACATTTCTTGGATTTTAACGGAAAATGGCGATGTGTGCTCGGTCCTGCGGAATCATCTGCTTCGTCTCAGCTCAGACTATGCTGATTTTGTACATGTCCTCGCCAGGTGCAGAGAGCCTCAGCTTCCCTCAGCAGTACACGTGAGTATCCCACGGGTAAGAACACATCGAGAGAAGAGGGCTGTAGCCCAGCGTGTAGAATTAGGACAATCTGCTCTGATGCTGTCACTGCCACTGAAACAGTGATCACGATTTGAATATGTTGGACTCATATACGTATAGTATTTATACAAAATAGGCTGTTTGATTATTAGTCCATATGATGATCTGTTGCTTGTCTTTCCCTGACAATACGATATGGCTTGTTCATTGTAAAAGCAAATTATCAATCAGTGCGTTGCACAGGTGTGGATTTCATGTTGGGATATTCAGTTTTATGTTGAACTGCAGGCGTGAAGAATTTTCACTCACTGCGTCATCTTTGCTTTAAATTTTGGTCCATTCTTGACAGATGCATACCTTATGCTTGCAAAACGACCTCAGTCACACAATCCTTCTGGAACACTTAAAGTCCTAGACATTTTTTTTTCTTGCAGAATGCAATCTTCCGCCCAAATGCTGCGGTATTCCGTATCTCTCATTATTATTTGCGAAGAGCCAAATTTATGTTCATGGCCTGTGTAAAATCATACTTTCTCATGGGAGGCGTCCTGGAAAAAGCCTCAATATTGGCAAACGCATGTTTTAACTTCGAAGATGCCAGTTACAACATGTTACAACAAAAAATATATGCATTGTTTTGCTTCCAACCTCTGGGTTTTTGGTATTCAGTTTATTTTGTTAAAAGATTAATTCAGCTTTTTTAATTTCCACATGTTTATCGCAGCGGTGTCAACACGAGCTCAGAGTTATCTAGAAGTACGAGATCAAAATATTATTAATCGTATGTTGTTAAAGTTTTGATAATGTATGGATCCCTGCCAGGTGAGTCTTCTTCGCTGTTATCAGGCGTCACACCTTTCCACGTGTGCTGTTGTAGTATGGTTTATAAGCGGGTACATTAAAGAGCTGTTACTGAGGTCATGTATTCAAAATGGCTATGACCTTACAAATAAAGGTGTTGCAGTTCGGTCTCACAAGGATTAGGGAGATACTGCGGATCTCTGCTTACTTATTTGATCGAAAAGTTGGCGTTTGGCGTTGACACCACCAGTCGCCAGAGTTCATTAAAATCAGCGCGAATCCATGTAGGGTCGTATGCCCGCTGTGTGGCTGTTTCCCCAACATTAAATGATTATTTAAGGATTTTTATATAAATCACACTATCAGTGTAATTATTTTTAAGATGATGATATAATGAAAACAACATTTGAAATAACAAGCTAAAAAATGATTACAAGTTAGCTATAATGCACATGTGCTGTGAGCCTCTGCTCGTCATAGAAGCAGCAACGGCGCTCTCAAGTTGAAGCTTGACCCCATTATACAGAATTCGAATGTAGACTAGTTCGGTGCAGTATATCCAGCATGATGCTGTTGGACATTTGAAAGTATTGTGTTTCCACTGATTGGAACTGGTGAATATATACTGCACATCCCCTTATTTTAGGATAAATCGTTTGAACAACACTGTTTAAATTATACTATGCCAGCTAGCATGCATTAAACTACATGGCTGTCCAAAGTTCTTGATTGTGTTTTTCCAGAGGTTCATTTTGTAAATCTAACAATGATTTCATGATGGCATATTTGTTCATGTGTGTGTCTGTGCACCCAAATATGCTCTCCAAATGACACTGTGGTCTTTGGTCTCTTTACACCTGCCAGGAATCTGTTTATTCAAGGTTGTTGGCTGCTCTAAAGTTATTCATTCAGTACATCTTGTGCCTGGAGTGCTGGGGGCCTGGCATGCCTTCTCTCCCTGCTGCTGGGGTCCATTGTGTCATCTTATAGGGCATCTACAGGACTGGGAATCAGATACTTTATGTGGCTATTCACAACTGCTGTGGCTATGGAAACAGAGATGTTGTGTGGTTATTCAGTAGTAAACAGAAAGGTAATGTGGTTATTCATTGTGAAACAGACATGTTATGTGGTTATTCACCTGCGAACAAGGTTGTGTTATTATTCATAAGGAAGCAGAAACATGTGGTTAATGACTAGGAAACAGACACGATGTGGCTATTCACCAGGAAACAGTGAGGTTATGCAATTCACTTGAAAGGGGGTTATGTGCTTATTCACCAGGAAACAAGGAAGTTACATAGTTATTAACAGGGAAACAGTGGTGTTACGTGATTTCACAAGGAAACAATTTTGTTATGTGGTCATATACCAGAAAACAGACCATTGTGTTGTTATTTACCTGGAAAGAGATGCTATGTGTTGTATGTATACACTGATAAATGGGGACACTATGTGGTAATTCACAACAAACAATACCCATTATGTGGCTATTTACTAGGAAACAGGGAAGCTATGAGATCTCTCTCTGCCACCCTTAATACCAAAATAGGCACTTATGTCACAGTAGTGGAATCAGACACAGACAAACACTGGGTCACCAAGTCAGCCATAATTTTAATATTAAGGTACCATTATACAACACACAGGAATTATTAATTTATTCTTATTCATTTATTAGTGATTATTTATCATTAATCATTTAATAATTTCACTGTAAACATTGTTTACAATTAAAGAACATTTAAATTTAAATGGCTGTTAGTTAGTTGTAAGTATCAAACAAGTCATGTTTTAAGCAATTGAATGCATTAGCATTCAATTGATAAAAATTTTAAAAAGCAATACAGAAAATGTGCCATTTCTTTCATTGTGTGAGGACATCACTCAGACAAGCAGTGCCAATCCTCCCCATCACATCACCTCATCTATCTGTCTGTCTATCTATCTATCGGTAGTACAAAGTAATGCTTAAAGCAATTGCTGTTGAGTTTGCTATAGCTAAACAAAGAAATTTAAAAAAAAAAAAACAAAACAAAGAAATTATCATGTTAATGCTAGGCTAACATACTAATAGAACAATACCTCCAAAATAGCAAAAATAAAACAAAGTTATTATCACAGACACTGGCACATGTTGTGTGGTTACACAGCCAAATCATATAGTAGGGATCGCACAAAGTCAGATTTCTTGAAGTGAAGAGTGAATTTATTTTTTAGTAACAGTCCCAGCAAGCAACAAAATGTCCAAAGTACCAGTAGTTTGGTGGAACAAAAAATGAACAATGACCAAAAAAAGATAATAAGAACACTATTTACATTGGACATTATATACAAATACCTTTTACAGCTCCAAAATTGTACAAAATTGTACAAACTTGAGCACTTAATAAAAACAACCACAACAGCAGCAACTGCTCACAGAACATAGTTTGATAGCTTGGCATTAGGGCTGTGAGATATGACCAAAATCTCATATCCCCATATAAGTAATTTCATATCCTGATAACGATACATATCACAATATAGCACATTTTCTGTAAATTCAATGAATAAATAGTCTATATAAAATGACCACATGGAAAGGCCCATTTCTTATTACATTTTGAATTATATACTCGACAAATAAAAGGTACTTACTCATATTTGATTATTTTTCTCCTTTTATTTAAATTTTCAATTAACCCTTTTGTGCGTACGGTCACACAGGTGTGATTAGCCGTTTAACGCGTAAGCTAAAACGGTGTGATTAAAAAACAAAATTTAAAAATTAATTAATTTAAAAAAATTAAAAACACTAGATTGGAAAAATTCTAGCTAATTTTAGCTTTGAGGAAACAGCGATTTAACCTTAAAAAAATATAGCAAATGCTAACTGAAAACCAGTGTTGTGCAAGTTCACATTTCACAAGAGCTAGCTCAAAGTTCAGTTCACACAGATTAAAATGAACAAGTTCACGTTCATAGTTCAAAATTTTGAATTTTGAACAAGTTCACAGTCCCAGTTCATTTCTTAAATGAGCTGCTACAGGGACTATTTCATGTGTACATCTACATGCGCAGTGATTGTTACGTGGGACATGGGCAGTAGTGGTGGTAAACTCGGCTCCTTTCATGGACTCGGGTTCCTCTGAGTCACTCACTAAACTGATCTGGGTGTGTCGAGTCCTTTGAGTCACTTGAGTCAGTGTTTGAGTTGTGGAGGAAATAGGATCCACTCAACTCAGTTGTTGAGTTGTGGAGGAAACAGGATCCACTCAACTCAGTTCTGTTCAGTTTTGAGTTGTGGAGGAAAGGAAAGGATCCACTCAACTCGGTTAACTGCGTGAGGCTGAGTCCGTGATGTTTCAGTCAACTCTACTTCGCTGCGGTGGAGGGAGGATCTACTCAAGTCAGTGAATTGGAGTCTTCTGGGTCCGCTGTGTTTCCGACTACGTAGGAAGTTACTTTGATCCGTTCTCAGTCAACTCAACTACATTCAGAGGCGCATATTTGATAATTAATTTTATTTTATTTATTTGAACGTCGGACAGTTGGGTTACTTGCTAAACGCTAGGTGGATGGGCAGAGTATGTTATACAGAGTGATACAGATTATTGTTTCAATGTGCATCGCCTGGTGTTAGCAGCAGCCATAGGACTATAGGATCCGGGTTAATGGAGACCTCAGACTCATGAATCCTGAGTTAGTACGAGGATTTGAGTTAATAACCCGGGTGATTCAGGAATCAAGCAGCTCTAATGGGCAGTTGGTTGCGAGTTGTCGAACTGTCTATCTGTTGAGTTGCACTAATGAAAACGTCTCAGGTATGGAATAACGCCTTCTGTGTTTATTCATCAAGCAGTAGGCTAATTTTAACACACCCAAGGATTCTGAATGTCGCACAAACCTGAACAAACTCAAGTTCAAGTTCTTTAGTTGCAAACGGATACGTTCAAGTTCACCGAAAAAAATGAGTACGTTCAATGAATGCACTCTTTTAACGCGTTCATGCACAACACTGCTGAAAACTATGAGAAGCTTAATAACGCTAATGAAAACATAACGAACCATGTAAAGTAACACGCGCCCTACATAGCAAAAAAATAAGTTACGTGCAAAAGGGTTAAGCATGTAACAAAATATAAAATATTAATGTATAAAATAAAAAGATAAATAGAAAACACTTTTCAACTATAGTTCTGTGTCACCTTCACTCTCCTCCATGTTTGTTTGTGTTGCCTTCATGCAAATTTCCTGCCTGCATCCGTGCTGTGTGGAAGAACGCAAAGAGTCGGCCAAATGACGAAAAATATTGCCATAAAGTGTGTGATTTGTGACAACGAAATAAACGATAGATCATAATATGAAACGATAGACGTTTTTCTATCGTCACACAATATATATCGTCGTATCGCACAGCCCTACTTGGCATAGCATAGCTTGGCAAATGTAGACGTCCTTCTTTCATACCCCTCTGAAACCAATTTCACCCCAACACTACAGGTAAGTTCAAAGTTAACAAAAACACACTGTCCGTTTTATTTATTTTATAGGTTCTTAAGGTAAACCATATCACATTTACACAAAATGAGATTAATGCATGACAATACACATTTGGTCATGACAATATTGAGCATCTTTTGAGCACTATTCTAGGCTTCCACCACAGAAACGCAGTATGCACATACCACCATGCCCCTACATCCAAAGTAAAACAATAAAAGACCATTACGTTAATTTAAAAAAATTCTGTAAAACTTGTCTCTACTACAGTTATGCATGTTATCATCTAGTCTGAGTCTCGATAAGATGATAATGCAAATACACATACGCTCAAATTTGCAAGATGACATTTAGTTGAATTTAACACCAGAAGAGATGGTAATTTTTTGTGGCTGTATTACAGTAATTTTTGTCCAGACATTGCCCATAAAACTGTAGGGGACAGATCCATGTTAGGCATGGAACGTGACAAGGAACACTGACATGTAAGGATGAGTAGGACTTACACATCATTACAGTAACACATGAGAAGATTTTTTTTCCATGAATACGATAAGTGAATTTAAATGTTCTTAGGCTGTAATGGCTATGCTCATAGATTTTATTCACCTGACTTGAATCACCTGACTTGATCGACATTCCACTCTTTCCATTTAACATTTGAAGTCAGACATCTTCAACAGATTGCAAGGAGTTCACCTTGTAGCCTTAATGAGGCTTTTGGTGTGTTCCACTTGAATTTTAGTTGCCTAGATTGCAGGTTGCTTGTTGTGAACACGTGACATTTTTGGAATAATGCTGGACAGAGTCACAAGGTTGGAAGAAGAACCTTATGTAGGTGACTGGCCAGAGCTAAACCATGTTTTGTATAAGGAAATAGTGTGGTGTTTGGATTTACCCCCTTCCCCTTTGTCCTCTCTGTCCCATTATAGGATGATGCACTGGGCCAGACGCATTGAGCAGGAGATGGATAGAGTGCTCCAGCATGCTACTGGAGCCCAGCAGCTGAAAGGGGTGAGTATCCACCATCTTCTCTTTATGAATTTGTGTTTCTGTTTTTACAGATACTGTGGGCCAGGAGCAGACATGCTCCATGGCCTTCAGCCATGTCTGTGTTTAGAAAGGTCTGGCGGTTTTCAGCTACAGCACTGCAGGATCTTGTCCCTGTGGGCTGGGCTTGGACCTAAGGCCAGAGCTGGAATAGATTGCATCTTACCTGTAGTTTAGGATTGCTCTGGAACTTTCAGCCCAGTTTTGATTGTTTGTTTTTAGTTCTGTGGAATCTCTACCAGTGCTACTGTCCTTATTTATGAATATAATGAGATGTTGTGAGGCCTAAGTGTCACATCCCTGACAGTAGGATGCAGGGAACCTTTGCGCTATTTCAGACTGTGTACAGTCAGTACTCAGGAGCCTCCTTACAGGCGCCCCTTGCTGTTGGATCTGATTTCATGCGCCGGCCTGACAGATGGCTTGGCAGTGTGTGAATGAGAGCTGTGGAGATGCATGGTGAGAGCCTTGTGTTTATTTTTCATTTAGGTGCAACTGGTTCTGGAGGAATGTTTCAGGCACATTGCTGGGAAAGTCATTTTAAGGTTGCGGTTCTTTGGGAATGTTTCCGGCACATTGCAGGAGTGGTTATTCTGAGGTTGCGGTTCCTTGGAAATCAGATAATACAAATAAATACTATCTAGATCTTAGTTGCTTAGTATGTGGGAATATATGCATGTGTGCCCAGCAGTTATCTAATATGATATAAAATATCCAACTGTATAAATGGACAATATGAAAAGTGTAAGTCATTTAAGGATACCTGCAAATATAATTTAATTACAAATATAATCAGGTTGTGTGTCTTCCATGGTTGTGTGTGTGAGCAAACCTAATTCCCAGCTCTTTCAGTCTATTTTGTGCTCTGGCTGCATGCAAAAGTTGAATTAAATGTACTGATCAATTATATCTCAGTGGAGCATTGTGCCATGTAGTCTTTGGTTTCAAATGAATCTCTGGAGATGGAGAAATAGAGTTGAAGTAATCCCTTCTGTGTCTTGTTTTCTCCCCTGTACAGCTGTGGAATGTAATTGTACAAATCTCAGAGTTGAGTGTAAACAATAAAGACAGTATGGATGTTCTGTCTGAGAGCCTATTTTTCAGTCTCATAGATGGTGATTGGTCTCATGAGTCTTCTTAATATTATAAAGCAATTGGAAATTTACATTAACATTGTAGTAGCTATCCAAGTCCCGTTTCAGTAGCGCAGGTGGTTACAGAACCTGTTTTGAGTGCAGGCTGATCCCTACAGCCAGAGACATTTGAAGTTTGAATCTGGGCCATTTCATTAGCTGAGAAAGACCAGCAGTCTACAGTTGGATGCATAATTGGCTCTGTTTCATCAGGGTGGGTTATGTTTGCCAGGATCCTATTAAAGCACCACTCAATAGCAATAGAAATAAAAAGAACATAGAGAGATTTGAAGCGCCATGTATGGTTCTCCTTTGGTGAAGCTGGAATCTGAACTGGAGTAAGCAAAGCAAGAATACATAATGTTATTAACATTCTCTCTGTGAATGCTACAGCATATTTTCTGGTTTGAAACCAAGTAGTGCAATGTACAAAACTGTTGGAATGGTTGCTGTGCTCTGTGTTCAGGTGCCTACCTCAAAAGCAGTCATCCCTGTACTTCTTTCATCTTTTCTAAAAGACCTCTGTCCCTAAAAATGAATGAGGCGTGCATTGACCTGGGGTATTTTGTGACAAAAACATCCTTTGAAAAAAGTGACTTAATTGTGACTTTAATGAGGAAAATAAGTCATCGTGAACTTACAGGAAATAAATAAAACCTTCAGATTTTTGTACTCTAATCTTTACAAAGCGGAACACTTAATGCAGCACTACAAAATTAAATGTTTTTTCCAATAGTATCAGCATTACAACTATATCTAATGTGGATCCAGTTATTTTTGAATCCACACTTTGCATCCAAGCAAATGCTAAATTGAAAATCATCCAGTACTAGAGGATTTTCCTATAAAATTCTTCAAACAAGAACAGGAGCAAATCATTATGCACTAGCTGCCAACCTGTATCACTTCTTAATTGTAGTTTTAAAATGATATGTGAATCCCTATAAAAAAAAATTAGAATTAGTATTAAATACAATAGTCTGTTTGGACCAAAATGGGTTTGTTGAGCATAGTCACTGAAACTGTTTAACCTAATACATGTCTCTAAGCATACTGCAGCACCCTCTATTGTCATAACACTGGAAGCGGAGAAGGCATTCAACAGAATCAGGTGGATAGGTCTGTAGGAGTTTACTCATCTCGCCACTCTCAGGCACCCTGTAGCTTATCAAGTGTCTGTAGGTTACTCAGATGATGTCAGCGAAGCCATGCTTATTCTACAGTTGAGGCCTACTTGGCTTTGGAGTGCTGTGTAACTTGCAGTGTGAAAAGTAGTCACTGTTGGCATTTTAATGTCTTGAAGGATTGGATTATGGCCAGTACTCCTTTGCAAGTGCTCAGGGTGTGGCCATGGGATCAATTTAGCATGATTTTAGGTGGGAAGCATTTTTTTCCCCTTAATGCAAACCTGCTTTGAATGTTGTGTTGGGCTTGTCTCACAGTGACAACAACTGCATTTGCTCAGGAACTCCTGGAGGCAGGCCCAGTGTGAGCGAGAAAGCATACTGTAGGGAAACTGAGCATGTGGACAGAATACAGATAATTAACTTCTTCTGCAACTAGTAATAATAATATTATATTGCGTACATGATAATATGCTATGTTTTACATGGGTTGAAGATCTCTGGCCCCACGCCGCAAATCCGGCGTGGAGAGATTTTAGATCAGGCAATAAATTATTACTAGCGTATACGGGCTCTGATATTACCAGTCCGGAACACAATTTTATTAAAAACAATCACTGACATGGTGTTTTTTTTAGATGAGTTATAACCAATGGTAGCCTGTTTAGGCGATGTACTGGCACGGGAGCACCGTTCTTATCCAACTGTATCGGTTGATTACTGCACTGTAGGCTAGCATGCATTCTCGTGGTGTTAAAAACGATTCTTTTTAGTGATTTGGTTCCTTTCGTTCAGTACAATAAAATGATTCGAAACTTTGACTCTTTGATTCGTTCATTTCCATATCCAGTTGGCCGTCATACACGAATCTGTAAACAGTTTTATTGCATTTTAAAAGTTACTCTACATTGTTCCAAACATCATGTCCATTATTAGCCTGCTATGCGGCAAAACAGCATGTGTGAAACCAAATGTCAATGAAATTAATAATAATTAAATCGTAATATTAATTACGTGACACTGCACCATGCTATTCAAACAATCATGCAGCCGCAAAGTATACTTCGTCTTTAGGAAGGTAACAGAACCCCACATTTTAACGTGTATAATAGCCAAAGTACATGTCATTCGTTAAAACTAAAAAAAGCAGAGGAAAAAAGAGCCACGCTTATATCCGAAGCGAAAAAACTTCGTATTACAAGTTTTGAACTTACCGAGCCCAAACATTTTAATATACTTGTAGGCCTAGTCAGTGATGTATTTTTATTTGTTGTTAATGTAGACATAGTACGCTACAAATGTAATGCATAGGCATCGTATCACGGTTTTTGAGTCACGGATCGGATCATTTTTCGGATCAGCAAAAAAGGGAGACAAATATAACTTTGCTTTCCATTTATTACTTAAAGAACTTAAAGAACACTTAAAGCAAGGAACTTTTACCCATGGTCTTAAATTAAAACAACATTCAAGATGGTGTAGGTGTAGGAACCACCGGAGTCATGAGTTGACGTAATATTACGACAGCTTCGAGCGCGACGTAAATTCCCAGCGCTTGTTCTGCTGTTCTTCGGCTGTGTCCGAAATCGCTCCCTATTCACTATATAGTCCATATGTATACATTTTACACTTGATCGTTGGACTTCACTGCCAGCTAGCTAGCTAACGTTAGTTTTAACTAATTTGAACAGATGAAGCTGGGTTCTAGTTCCTTCATTAATTTAGCTAGTGATAGCTAGCAGGTAGCGGTATTATCTAGCTAGCAGGTTAATGTCAGTTGCAACTAGCTAGTCACTTAGCTAGCTAGTTGGCACAGTTAGACACAAAGATGCTCAAACAAATGTTCAAATAAACTTGCAAACATAAAACTATATCCAGAAAATTATTAATTTATTGTATGACTGAATAGTGATTGAGTGAACGAGTGAGCGATTTCGGATGCAGCCTTCATCTTCGGGCTTCTGCTAAGTAGCCTAGGCAAAGGTTGCTGGCTTTTAAAATGGCAAACATCTTTTCACTGCAACTCTGCATCGAGATTTAGGGAATTGTTACTTTAAAAAGTAACAGCGGCGGTAAAACTGTATTTCACACTATTATGGTCAAACTTTGCAATTTATCCGCGGTTCACATGTGTGCCGAACCGGGGGGTTGGGGATCCGGATCATGGATCAACTACGGTCCGTAGACTAATAGTATTGTATTGTATTATTATAATATAATATAATGTATTATATTATAGTATTGTATGTGTCAGTTTCTAAAGTGAATTAATGAAGATGAAAATAAAATATTTGAGATTAACAGTATTTGTGACATTGTGTAATGGCAACTGTCCAGCCTGCAGAAGTGCACTTATCATATATGTCTTGGGGTGTATGGATGAACTGACAGGGTATTCTTCTCTTAACTGATGTTGCCTATACATAGATCGGAGCCTGCATGTCCCAGAGGAAGTTGTGACTATTCAGAAGGTTAATGTTCTGGCATAGAGCTGATTAGATCCGCCCCCAGTAACTGACTTTAATTCCAATAAGTAACCAGTATCATGTTCAATTTCTCACGTTTATAACAAACCAAATATCATGAAAATCGGTTCAGAATTAAGCGAGTTACAGTTGATTTTGTAGAGAAGTCTGCATCTCTCAATACACATTGTATTTATTTACTATCGGATCTTGACCGCTCCAATATGGCAGACATGCAGACGCATGGCGGCGACATACAGCAGCGGGCAATGAGGTATCTATACGTATCGACGTGACTGTCAAGCTCGTGGGAGCAACTTCCGGGTCACATCAAAAAAATCAACGCAAAATTGAGAAAGAAGATTTCCACACATGTATTTTAATTCCCGATTTCCATTTATAAGCACATCAAAGAAAATCAGATAACGGGTCGTTTTTTCGTTTTCTATTATCAAAACAAAAATCAGAAAATGGGTCGTTTTCCGTTTTTTGTTTCCCTATTTCTAAGTGGTAGTCGGGAAACCGCTTGTTTCTCATTGGTCTACTCATTTCAAAACGAAAATCCGTTGGCCGCCAAGTACACAGACCCAGATCCCTCACACAAAGCAGCTGTTCGGGCTCTTTGTTATACGTCAACATTGCCGGGAGCTGTGGCCACTGTAGCTGCTGCCGCTTCATCCATCCAAGACCGCGTGTGCAATCATAATGTCTGCATTTATTGCGGAATATGACCTGTCTTTCAGGATAGCGCCAGCGCTAGTTGACCTGTGCAAAACATCACAGGACAGAACTGCACTCTCCAAACTTAGCATGTCAAATAGCCTACACATAGGCCCGCTACCTATCCACTCACGACATTGCCTGCCACATTAGGCAACGTTTAGCGCACAAGGTGTCAAAACAAATGTTTTCACAGAACGTTGACGAGTCCACAAACCGCTACATGGCAGAATTTTCAATGTATTGGTCCGATTCTGTGATGATGACTTGGACAAAGTTGTAACAGCATCTTGGTATTCGAACAACTTTTATTGAAGTTGCACTTTTCATTTTTAATAGCATTTGAAAAAAGGAAGCAATTTTAATTTGAGCACGGTAGTACAAAATTGTAGTAATTTTTTTTTTTTTTTTTTTTTACAATTTCGAATTAAAGCTGTTGTGGTAACGTGCGTCCCATTTTGTCGCCCCGCCCCAAAAAAAAAAAAAAAAAAAAACATTTCAGGCTCAGAAAAATTTGTTGATTTAAGCCCTGGTTTTAGTTTAGTCTTTAAAAATGAAGGCCTTGTATTCACAGCACAATATTCGTTCTAAATTATGGTATTTGTATATTTTGCAATAACTAATTTATGTGTGAAGCCAGTTTACAATCAACAATTAGTTCAGTAACAAATTTTCACCCCTTAAGCATGCTACATCTTCTTGAAATTGGATATGTTTAGCTGGTCTACCCCATTATGATCTAAATATGTAAATATTAATACATTTTAATACATGATTTGGTGTATTTTTAAATTTTAATGCATTTAATTATGAGGTTTTTTCCTCACATAATCATCTGCAAAGTTGACAATGTGCCTCAGGGCTTTCAGCAACAGCTCATCAACATCTTTGACCAGATCAATTTCCTCGCTGTAGTTCTTCACAGGAAGGATGCAGTTCATTGGTGTACCCAGCATAGTATGGCCTTTCTCCATCTGCAGACAGAGGGAAACGGTGTGAGGGAAATATAATTTTTCCAAGAAACTTCATTAATGATACATGAACTACATAGGCAATGGTCACTTGGGGTGGGAAAACAGGCCAGGTGTATTCTGCAAATGTTCCTAACTGTTTGTAACTGAGAATGTAAAATACAAGGAAACACATTATACCAATTAATAAGTTGCTGTCAGTAGAGAAGACAATAGCAATCAAGTTAAAGAGCATTAACAACATATACAATTCCTAAAGAAGTTCCATACTTAGCAAGAAAGTTATCTGAATTTTGTTTTATGGTAGGAGTCAAGAAAACATGACCCTCAAATTAATCAACAAGGAAGATGACTCCAAAATTAAGCTGCACAGCTGACCAAAATGTGCTCACCTTCAGAGAACTCTGTTAAATATTCTATTTTCTTTGTAAATATTCTATTGCTCAGAGTATGAAAATAACCGTGCATTAAAATTTTATTGCAGCATCTGAACCTTAATTTTTACAAAATTCTTATCCATAAAGTAGTTTTACATTCGGCTCACATTATTTTGAAATGTATATGATGAATGAATCGAAGTATCAGTTCTATTCTGGAAGCATTCCCTGTGGATAAATTGCCCCTGAATACTTCTAATTTTCTTATCGGTTCTGGGGGCAGTTTGGATCCAGTTTATAGATGTACAGATTTGAGTGGACACAGCACCTCTGTCACAGATATAATACAAAAAATTAATAAATAAAAACTCAGACATTACCTGCTGCTTTATGTATTTGCTTGTGTACACCTTTCTCAGGTCCCTGTTCACCAGTTCACAAGCCACATCCACTCTGGTCAACAGAATCACCTGAGGAATCCCTGTAAGAGAGGTTGAAATCATTTTTCATCTGTATAAGACCAAGACGTTCTGTATGTCTTTGGTGCATAGTGGTAAAGTGCAGGGATTGTAAAACATAAGTGGATTGATTCCCAAGCAGGACACTGCTCTTGTACAATACTTAATCCCAAATTCCCTCAGTTAATATTCACCAGTACAAGTTGGTACAAAAATGTAAGATATTTGCTCTGGACAAGAGCATCTTCAGAGCAAAAAAAAAAAAACATAAAATACATTGGATTATTAATGCATGTAATGGTCTGTATTTGATGGACATAGTTTGCTTAATTCAATGGATATTGGTTTTATGTTATGTGGTGACATAACATAACCATATATCCACATATGTTATATCTACTTAAGGCCAGTTCACTTATTAGGGAAAGACCATAAAAATCAACTCGTGAATGGTTGGAATATCATTCTTTCTTATATCCCTGTTTCTGTTTAATGTTTCTTGCTCCTGATTTCTTCTGACACACTCTTTGCTTAGACAGACATGCTATACTTTCATATCTTCTCTTTACCACTTGTCATCTTTTTAAGAGCTACCTAAAGTTGATAGGTGAAATTGTAAGTTTTCCTCTGGATGTTTTACCAAGGAAAGCCCATAGTGATGATGTTTCTTGATGGACTGAAGGAAGACACTGATTCACATAATTCCGTCAAGATGGAATTTTTTTGGTGCTTGCAACTTGATACTTCTCGCTTCAGGAATGGATTGATGTAGATCTGTGATTTGTTTGGAGACTTGAAATTCTACCCAGAAATATGACCCGTGAGTGCAGTCCTACTCAGTAAGACGTTTTTGTGATCAAACCCACGTCAACCCAATACTTGCCCATATTGCTGGCTTCCAGGCGGATCTCTCTCAGTTTGTTGATCACTTCCTGTTCCATGACGGACAGTTTGTCTGCTGCCAACACTGTGACCAGGCAGTGAACCTTGTCTCTCAGGCTGGGACTGTTATTGTAATATGGATCATCATCTGATGTGGGAGAGTCAGGGTTGAACTAATAAAGAGGGAACGAAAGAAAATAAAATATGCAATGTATCAATTTTGCAGGAAAAGTCAAAAGGTTCAGAGCAAAAAACCCTCATACAGCTTTCATTCATTTGTGGGTTTTAAAAGGTACTGTGTCCTGTTGGGTATATTCACTCATGTATGCAAATATATATCATACATGTCATTAAAAAAAGAAATCTTAACTTTTGACAAGGCCTTCCTTAGCAGTCAGATTTGAAATATCACTATATGGCACACCACCTTGCTCCAACAGCTTCCAATTTTCACACATTGGTCATGTGACTAGGACTGTGGTTTTTGAGTCTTGTCCAAAAATGTGGTCTCCATGACAAGTACAGTTTTAGTCATGACCAGTGCAGTCTTGGCTTAGTGATGGAGTAGTGATGGCTTTTCTTTTAGATTATAAAATAATAACCTGAAACAAACTATGTAGACTTTGTAAGTCACTCCTAACCTCCTAAGTATCACACTGCAAAAGTTACACAGAGCCTTCACACCAGTGAATTTCTCAGGTCAGAAGGATGCATTTATGCATCGTTTGTACCTTGTAGTCATCTCGTACACGGCCTTTTAGGGCATGAACGATGTCTTGTTGATGCACTCCTCCCTTTTTTTCCAGACCCATGATATCAGTAAAGGTGAAGGCATAACTGGACCCAGAACTGCTTCGATTCTCTATGTAGTAGGTTTTGAGCTAAAAACAGGACAAGCACCAAAGACAGCAGTTTACTCAACTCAAGTTATAACTCCTATAGCAGATGGAATAAACACTTTGGTTTCAATAAGATATCTGTGCAATAGGGTCTCTTGTTACCATTACTCTGTGGAGGTAAAAGACATGCCCTCTATGCAATCTGTAATAACATCATAATAACATTACAGTACTTTGTATCACTTTGTTCACATGAGGCCATAAAAATTAATGCCTCAAACTTGTAACACAGTAGACAAGTACTTACTGTTTTGGTGAAACTTTCACCAGCACCAGCAGAGTCAGCCAGCGCTTCACTCGTTATATGTCCTTGAAAGATGCTATTGATGGAGTTGATTGTGCTGGATTTCCCAGCACCAATTGGTCCATGCAGGAGGATTCTCACTCGTTCCACCTTTGGATTTGCAGGCTTGAATTCCTTCAGTTCTTTTAAGGTCTTGTCTCTGTTACTGTTAGAGTCACCCAGTGAAATCTTTATGCACAGAACAGTACTGTAGATCACTAATCAAAGCAGAACAAGGCTTGCTGGTCACAGTTTACATAATAGCAATATAATAAAAATGTAAGTGCCTCTCTGAAAACTGGTCATGGTGATTTTTGACCAGAGATTTACCATTGTCCTGGACACTCCTCTGCTCACACTATGAAATATATATATTTTTTTCATCAATCCACTTCTGTCAGAATTGTTTACATCTCTGAATCAGAGAAAATATCTTCCTTTTTTCCCCTTTCAGCAGCATGAATCTGATGTAACTTTTTCATATGCACTTTTCCCAAGAACAAAATACAATTGTTTCTACTAACATTTTGATGAATGAGGCTCATTGTGAGTATACAGAAAGAAGCAGTTCCTTCCCAAGGAGGAAAAAGTGGCCTTTTCCTCCAGAGGAGGAAGTGCTGAGAACTGGCAGTCCAGTTTGAAATTGTTTCTTGTGAGTAGTGATGTCAGTGATTATTATTTGCAGGTTTGATATTTTGATGCATCAAAAGTGCTACTTTGGGAGACCAAATCATGGTTTTTTGTAGAACAGCACTGTTCCAGCCCTCATTCAAGTCTACTCTTATGGTTTGTTCACCGGGACTCCCACTCTTTCACATCAAGCTGCGTTAGTCTGGAGACACTAATCTAACATGCACTGATTTACATTTTTCCTTTTTCTTGGTTTGGTATAAACACTGTTAACCTGCCTCAGACTCCTCACACATATGAATGTTATTTTTGTGTTTGTTTCTTTTAGATATTTGAATCACACAAAATAGCAAAGGAAAGGAAAGAGCACAGGGCCTGTGGCTATGGGCCTGCAGACTGAGTGGTGAGACAGGGGCTGTTCTCCTGGCTGAGTCTCTCTGTCTTAGTGGGGTATAGAACTACTTTGTTTCTGAAGTGCTAATTCAATTGTTTCATATTATTTTCATTACATACTTGCGTAGGTAAGGCCTTACCCATTTTACAGCCATAGCTCATGTTTGTACCTCTCTCACTCAATGTGAAAGGGATGCGTTATAACGTTATATGTGTTTTGTATATGCTTAACAGTTATGATGATTTTGTATCATTTCATACTTACTCCCAAGACATGTCCCTCCATGGTTGTTTCAATTCTAAAAGAGACATAGGGTATTAATTTTAATACTGTAACAAAAGTCTGTTTACTATGTTTGATGCTTAAACAAAAGTGCATTTTGCATTGTAGATTCAATTTGAAATTGTACACTGCAGAGTATTAATGATCATACATAAAACATTTTTAATCTTCATTGAGCTTGGATTTCTATCTTAACAATTAAATAATTTCATTTAAACCATTACACAGCAGCAAATATATAATTAAGATGTATTCATTTACATTTGCAAGCTGTAAATGAATACATCTTAATTGGCTCAATACATAAACTGAGTTGTTCATGCACAATGTATTTTTGATCATTACTGCTACTCATAGAATACTGTATAACTTACCGGGACTTGGTGGTGGTGGTGGTGATGGTGCTGGAGCTGAATTTCCCATTTCTCTTTTCATGAAAGAAGACATTCTTGCATTAAAAACATTTGTTTCCAACACAACCCAATACTTAAGACTTAATTTTGCTCGGGTGGGCATCTCTTGTCAAAACGTACAGTTTTATAATTGGTATGTTTTATGATTCAGTCTACTCAGTAATGATTAACAAAGGGCTGATGGCTATCAATATGAAAAAATGCGCTTTGTAATTAGCAGTCCTGGACTCAATCTGTTTCATTGTTGATGTCAGTGTTTTACTTGTCTTAACAGTACTGCCACTGGTGTTTTTAATATTACTGAGGGTGGCTGCTGCTGAAACATGTCCGATTTACTTTCCCCTCCAAATATTAAACTGTTCTGTAAAGTACACTTTTCTAAATGCCCTAAACTGGGAGCCCCTGTGTCACTCGTTCTGAGCACAGGCAAAGCCCTCTGGTTCAGACTCGGGTTCAGAAGTGACGTGTGTCATTTGCTGACAATGACCGTCCTTCGATTTAAAACAGTAAAATAAATTAACCAAAATGACAAATAGCGTCAAGCCACAAGACAGATGTCATGCCATTAAAATTCTACCGAACACACAGACGTAGAAAAATAAAAAATGCAACTATTAAAACAATATAATGTCATCGATTGCCCTTCCTTAATTATACCAAGTATTTACAACAGTGAAGATCCTGAATGATGGTGGTTACTGACGAAAGAGTGATGCCTCCATGAATACAAGTTTTACTGGGGTGCACTTCTTTGCATTTAAAAAACACTGATGCACTTTAGTAGTATTCGCAGCAGGCGAAATACCTCAATCACCCTTGGGCGGGAACACACTGAACGATCAAGTTTTTTTTGATGTAAACAATCTTCGCACTTTCACTTTCTATATCAATCTGTCACACCATTTCCCAGAAATAGACCCCGTTCTTTGCAAAGCAATTCGCAAGTTTGTGTGTGTGTGCGTGTGTGTGAAATCTTCTCGCTGCCTGCATCAACAAGGTAGTACGGGTGATAGAGTAGAACAGAAAAATGGTCCCAAAAGCATGTAAAATAACGAAGCTCTTCGCGCTTAAGGTAAACGAGGACCAGAGCAAAAAAAAAAAAAAAACATAGATTTGCAATAAACATACAGTGTATATTACAACACAGACATGATAACACAGACATAGAACTGAAAGAAAATACTGAATACAGAATAGGTACACAGGCAGACATGTGCACATGAATGAATAAATATATGAAGAAAGAAAGAAAGAAAGAAAGAAAGAAAGAAAGAAAGAAAGAAAGAAAGAAAGAAAGAAAGGAAAGGAAAAGAAGAATTCAGAGTATTACAATAACATAGTGAATATATGCATGCTTACAGTTCATTTCAGCTAGTTGGAAGAACTAGTTAAAAAGCCTGACATTCATCCCAGGGCCTCAGTACTAGTGAGTTAGAGGGCATTTAGACTTACTGTGTTGTTGTTCTTGATCCTGAGTTCAGTTTGAGAGGTGTGGTTGCATCTTTCCTTTTATATGCACTGAGACTGTATCAGATATACGAGGTTGTGCTAGAAGCAGTCTCCTCACTTTCACTTTCTCTTTGGCCACTTCTAATCTATCACACCATTTTCCAGAAAGAGACCATGGCCCTTTTCTCTCTGTCAGAGGAGAGTATTCATTTGTTGTCTGTGCATTTTGAAGTATGGGATCTGATACTAGTTTCCACATACATTGTACAGTTCTAATTTTACTCAGACACTTTCCTCAAGTTGTGTTGTGCCTTGTGTCTGCACTTGTGTGTACACAGTCTTATAGTACTTTATACTACATAATTATAAGAGCAATAAGAATAGACAATTTTGCTGCTTTGCAAGTGCTGACCTTTCTTTGCTCTGTTGTCATGTGTTTTAAAAATAAAATGCAATAGCTCATTTGGGGCGGCAGTGTAGCATAGTAGTTAAGGAGCAGGGCTCAAGACCAAAAGATTGCACTGCTGTCGTCCCCTTGGGCAAGATACTTAACCCCCAACTGCCTCTGTAAATATCCAGCTGCATAAATGGATTTGATGCAAGTTTCTCTGGGTAAGAGTGTCTGCTGAATGTAATAATTTGTGTCATAGTAGTGCTTGAAGTGCTGGACTCTGGACCTGAGGGTTGTAGGCAGCTGTGTGGAATAGTGGCTAGAGTTCTGGACACTGGACCTGAGGGCTGTGGAAACAAAGGAGAAATGAGGTCTTGCGTAAAGTTGATCACATTGGTTTCTGCTTTTTAATTGGTTCATAGAGTGTGTAAGCTGTAAAATAGTTATCATATGTACCATAAGTTACCATGAATAAGCACACAGGAAAATAAGTGGTAATGATACTTACAAATACAAGGGCATGGCATCAAGCTCAGGACAGCTGTCAGTGTGTGAATCTGTTCCCAGCCAGAACATCTGATGGCCAGTACAGATGACCCTGGTTAATTTCCCCCGCATGTCTGGACTAGTTTTATTTTTAAATCACTTTCTAAAGGTTGCTCTGGTCACCATCATGTAGGAATTAAGGTTTTATTTTGAAGACCTGAGTGACGAGAGGGTTTAGGCCCAGGGCAGGATGCATTGTGGCCAGGGTTTCATGCCCGATTTCCTCCACAGATGTACAGTGAGAAGAGAAGGCAGTTCAGTGTGCTGAGGAACACACCCAAGGAAGTGGTGCAGAAGGTTGCCTTAAGCATCGACAGGCTACTGGCGAAGAAACGGCAAGCACTGGAGGTAAGAAGAAAGAAGCAACACCACAGAACTTCCTGTGAGAGGGGAAATGAAACTGGGGAGGTTTTTCAGGTTTTTTTGGCTGGTGTAGAGAAGAGGCAGGGGGTGGCTCCTACCCAGTGTTGGGAAGGCTACTTTTGAAATATAATAGGTTACAGATTACTAGTTACCCTGTTAAAAATGTAATAAGTAATGTAACTATTTAATTACTTCATCAAAGTAATGTAACTTATTACATTTGATTACTTTTCTGATAAATGTTTTAAACTGGGCAATAAAGCTTAAAAGTCCTAAAAACATAAATTTAAACCAGGCAATGTAAACCTCACAACAGTACTCAACACTGATTACTGTCAAACATTTAATAAAAGTTCTTCAATATAACTTGAATTAAGATTGGAATGTTTTGATTTGAAAGCACAACCACCAAAACAAATCACAAGTATGTAGATCACAAACAAACAGGGCAAACTGGCAACAACTACCGTTGTGTGTCCAACAAAAAGCACAGTATGCACAATTAGGACCATTAATTTAGTCTGTTGGTGCCCTGTAGAAATTTCACAACCTAATGACCTCTCCAAGTTAATATTTAATGAACACACAATGCTGAATTAAGTTAGTGAGTGTTATAAGATCTCACATACGCTACCTACATCACAAGAAGGACTAAGGTTAGCTAAGATTTTCTATCAAAGGGTTCAGAAATGGAGGTGCAGCTGTGCAAAGGGCGTCTGTTAGCTAGCTAGCAATTAATTTGTCATAAATGGAGATTAAACAAATATGTAGCCTACTGGACGGGCACTGCAAAATACAGAGCTAAATTACATCTTGAACACACATAAATAACCTGGTGGGGCGGGTGGTACTTTAGGCTATTTTATGTGACTGATTGCTGTTACATTAACTAACTTGTGGATGTTTCCTCAGATTTGATATCGAACATTTCGATGTTGACAGCATTTTCCCCGCTGGTAAACAAGCTTTACACTGTACAGTAATGTTAGAGCCCTTCTATGATTTCAGAAGGAAAATATTGTTGTATTTCCAGCACTGAAAGGCGTTCTTGTCCGACGATATAGCCACCCGCCTTGGCGTGATCGTCTGATCGCAGGCATGGCAGACTCAGGTTGACTCATGGCTTTACAAAGTTGCGACTGGCAGACGAGAGGCGGTGCAAATTCAAACAAGAGAACCAGTCAAAAACATCGCTCAAAACTTGAGCGCATACTGCCAAATGAATGGAGCCTGTCTAGACGTAGAGACAGCTCCTTGTAAGCCATCCTACCCTTGATGGTTTTGCACTCAAATTTGTCCCAACGGCTTTGCTGACCCGCGTTGTCCGGAAATATGCCAAAAGGTGTGTTTTAACTGAACGCGACGCGAATGCATGAAAAGTCAATGGAGTTAATCGCGGCGAAACTGCGAGCAACGCGAAATGAGGGTTCGCTTGAGTTACCTTCAACTCGAGCGAAAATTTCACGTGGCGAAAGCCAATCACCTTCAAGTAGGGCTAGAAACCACGCCCCCTTTACACTTTGCCTTCTCGAACTTGCTAGCAGCGTTTGTGTAATCAAATATGCTTGCTCTGACGTTTCGCGAAATTCGCTTGTTTATTTTTCAGGCAAGCGATCAAACCCGCGTGAGGTTAAAACACACCTAAAAGAAGGCATTCCTGCACGGCGAAAAGATGCAAAGCAACAGAATGAATGTTATATTCTACATAAGCTTTTTACCAAAAAGAATATAGTCGGATGTAACCCCTTTGTAATCACCAACATTTTGATTAGTAACTGTAATTTAATTACAGATTTTTTTCTCAGTAACTGTAACGGATTACAATTACATTTATTTTGTAATTTAATTACATTACATGTAACTAGTTACTCCCCAACACTGCTCCTACCTTTGTTACTGTTTAAGGAAACTGCCACCCAAATGTGTATCTTAAAATGACAGGATAAAGAAAGTTGCAGGGAACGATACACTGATGTATGTTGTTGCTTTACGACAGGGCAGCAGGTCACCACACACGTTTCCCAAGACAAACCTCATCTCAGCTTGGCTTTGTACTTGTACCTATATAAGCAGGGTTTTCACAGCCACCTGTCTTATGACATCCATAATTACCAGCATACACTTTCAGAGCTTAATTCATCTAGAGTCTTCTATACTCAATTGTATACTACCCAGCAGTAAAAATTTTTGCTGACACATTGAGGGCAGAATTATCTTCCATTTTTTTTCTGTATAGAAAATTAAAGACCCCCAGCTGTCTTGGCTAAAGCAACTGTCGTTACCCTCTTACAGACATTTACATTTTTAAGAGCACAAAGCCCCTGTATTTGTGGCTATCCAAAACAGGGAACTTGTTAAACATTCATATCAGTGAATCTCCAAGGACACAGAACAGAAAGGCAAGCAATACATTTCTTATCACAGGTCCCCCATTGTTCTCTATGCTGGGCTTTGATCTGTGTGGCAAAGCATCTTAAATCTCACCTCAAAACAAAACAAAGTAGTAGTGTGCCTGTGGAAGGCATGTCACGTCTACATTATACAGAGGATCAGACCTATACGTACATAGGAGGATAAGGCCAGTAAGAGGGATAAGATGTCCTCTTGTAAAAATATGGCCTGTGCATCTTCCTCATTTGTATCCTGTCACAGGAGATGAACAACAATGTAGCCCTGTGGCCCTCTTCCTGTAGTGAGGGGTAGTGAGGGGTACTTAGGGGTGTGGTGTAGTCTAGCGTAATGTGAGGGAGGGAGGGGTGTGGTATAGTGTGGGGTGGTGAGATGTAGTGAGGTTGGGAGGACTGTGGTATAGGGTGGGGTAATGAGGGGTAGTGAGGTGGCGAGGGGGGAGGGGTAATGAGTGGTGTGGTATAGTGAGAAATAATGAGGGGTAGTGAGACTTGTGGTGTAGTGAAAAACAATGAGCGATAGTGAGGGGTGTGGTATAGTGTGCATCTGTGCTCTGACATGTGGAGAAAGGTGTTTTCCCTGCATTCCTTTGCCCTCTGACCTCTGACATTTGACTATATGTGTCCTGCAGAAGCTGGCCAGAGAGGCAGAGAGGCTGCAGAAGGAGCACTTCTGGCAAGATGGTATCAAGGTAAGTCTGCAGCACTGTGGACTGGAAGAGAGGGGCACTCTCCTAGCTCTCTCTGCTGGAAACACAGTGAAGAAGACTTCCGTACATAATGAACTGTGTGTGTCATGAACATATCCCCTTCACCAAGGCCTCACTATGTATTGGGAAAACCGAGAGTTGGAATAGGAACCTCAGTAATAATCATACCGAAGGAAAATTTGAAATAAACCCCCACCTCTTGTTGTTTGTGGCATTATGACTGTTGCTATTGGCTGAACAAGACATAAGGCGTACATCAGTTATTTTTGCCTTGAGGATTGAATTGAACTGTACAAATGCTGACACTCCACCTGTGCAGTTAATCAGCTCCATTAGCCAGCTACTGGTAAAGGGTTGGGTTTTAGCTCTCTGAATCAGGACTCAGCCGACCAGCTGGAATCTAGTGCACCAGCAGGCTGTCTCTGGAAACTCCAGGGGACACCAGGGGAATTTATCTTATTGGCAGGCCTGTCTCTGTCAGGGTTTGCAGCATCTGGGAACCCTACTTACCTTTTACTGGTATCATCTTTAGCTATGCATCTACTAACAACATTTATGTTTATTTTGTGTTTTATTGCAGGAGGGTGACATGCAGTACTATGATTCAAAGGCAGAGTTGGATTATGTAAGTGTTGTGTATTAATGTGTGTGTACGCTTGTGTGTATTTGTGCTTGTGTCGTGTATAGTCATGTATGGTCATGTATCGTGTGTGTGTGTGTGTGTGTGTGTGTGTGTGTGTGTGTGTGTGTGTGTGCTCTTTTTTGTGCTTTGTTGTCTGTGCAGTCAGAGGATGGGGAGAACCCTTACAACCTGAAGTTGGAGTTTGTTGATGATCCTAATTTCAAAAACAAGGTCAACTTCTCCTACACGGCAGTGCAGATCCCAACAGACATCTACAAGGGCTGTGAGTATTACTGTTGTTGTTTATAATTACTGTTTATTTTCCTCTTCCTCTTATCATTATTCTTATTGTTACTGGTTATGACAAGTTGTGACAAAAGCCTAATTTTTGAAAGATGAATGTGCAAAATAAATTAAGGTCAAAAATAAGACTGGCAGGCTTTAGGTGTTTAAAAAGCTTATGTTTATGACAGATGGGTTCTTTTCAGTGCTACCAGCTATTGGTGTATTGAAAGTGCTTACATGGTGTCAGAGTGCTTGCAGATTTATACAGTTTATACAGTATGGCTATATTATGGCTGTCAGCAACACATTGATAAGAATGCCTGAATTGATTTCTATGATAAATTTGAACATATTTGAGTCACACACACATGTACTCATTTCTTGATTGTGGCAATGAGCAGTGGGAGATAACTCAGTAATGAAATGCTTGTAATGCGTTCATAGCTCCTGTGATTTTGAATGAACTCACCTGGACACAGGCACTGGAGAAAGTCTTTATTGACAACAGCCGTGAGGACCCCTCCCTTCTGTGGCAGGCATTTGGCAGTGCGACAGGTGTCACCAGGTATTACCCAGGTATGCCACACTGATGATGGGCCCCTGCTTCACCTGCGACATCATCTTCCTTCCCAGAATGCCTGTCCCCATCAAAACATAGAAATGTAAATACTAGAATGGCTCTTTTTAGTAAAGAAAGTGGCTTAAGCCAGCCAGTTATGCTGGTAATTAGAGAGGCATTCACTCTAAATTTTACAGCACCTTAAAAAATTGTGGAATAACTTTCACATGTATTCACATCATCTCCACCACTTCTCTGCCATTCATGATTGTGATTGTGTGTCTCGTTTCCAGCCACACCTTGGAGAGCACCAGATAAGATAGACTTGTATGATGTGCGAAGACGATCGTGGTAAGCACTTTCTGTTTCGCTTTTGCCTCTTCCTGTTTTCCCTCTTTAGGGCCATGTTTTTTACTTTTCACCCACTGATTGACTGGCTAAGGCACAGGAGGTGCAGTTTTCAGTGATTCCAGGCACTGCTGTATTTTCCAGATAGCAGACAATATGTAGATGTTATGGTCTGGCTGCTGGACATGAACCAAACCTACTTTTGTTAGGCTTGCAGAACAGCACTAGGGTTCTACAGACCCATGTACATGACTTACTGAATGTGCCAGTAATACATTTTATAAAGCCATTTGTGTGTTGGATGGGTTACAGCAATATCAAATACCAGGCATAAAATACCATCATGACACACCTGCTTGTTCAGGGTGACTCATACTGCCAGCAGATTTACATATAACCCATTTTATGTGGCCGGATTTATGATAATGTGATAATGTACCACCTACAATTATGTTTAGTCATTTAACAGATTCTCTTATCCAGAATGACTTACAAATGTGCATACAAAGAGGTTAGGCATGTACTTTAATTACTCAGGTACCACCTGGACAGTGAACCTTCCTCAAGTCCAGACTAGTACTCTACACTAACCCACCATCCTCAGGTTCTGTGTCCATTACTCTAACCACTGTTCCACACTAACCACGACCCTCAGGTCCAGAGCCCATGGTCTAACCACAACTCCATACTGCTGCACACTGCTGCCTGACTCTTCTTAACTGTGTTAAATACCTGTTGTATATCCACCTGGCCCTGATATGAATGGTCTTCTTTTTACCTCAGGTACATCCAGGGGGCGTCCTCTCCCAAAGACATGGTTATCCTGGTTGACGTGTGAGTTCACAGAAGCCCAATGCTATGTCAGGGCAATAAGTGCAGAAGACAGCTCTATTTTGGTGAAAGTTGTCATGGTGACAATAGCTTGCTCGTTTATCAAATGCTCATTTTTCAAATTGCACTGCACAGCTACAAAATAATGTAGTTTAGCAGCTGCAGTGCTAATTCAAGCAGCCAAACTTGTGAGAAGTAGGGAGTTGTTGTTAAATAATGGAACCTAATTCAATGAAACGTCTTCAGCTCTAGTTTGCCTTCAAGGAGAGTCTGGTTTGTAGGCATTATCTTGCTTGGGCAAATAGTCAGAGTCAGTCAGTCGATGTGTATGTGTCTGTTACTATGTGTGTTTCCAGGAGTGGTAGTGTGAGCGGTCTCACTCTGAAGCTGATCAAGGCATCAGTGGTGGAGATGCTGGACACGCTGTCAGATGACGACTACGTAAATGTGGCCCGGGTGAGCAGCTGGAATTGGCCGCACAGGCTTGCCGTAGCTGAGCTGGTGATTAGTGCAGCCTTGCAGGCACTGCTGTCACTCGTCGTCCTACATGTTTTACAGCACACTCTTCCCTCCCAAGCCTGCATGTGAAAATAAATTTGCTCATTTGCATGTGACCTTTGGGAAAGTGCACCTCTGATGAAAATCTGATTTAGTGGAAAGACCCAGCGTGTTGGAAAGACAGCTGTAAGCCACAGTTCACCAGACTGAGCACCAACAGAAATTATAAAAGCAGAAGCCCTCTGTGGTGTCAAATCTGTACACATCCCTGGAGAATGTCATTGTCAGCAAATACGGTGTTGATGTTATGGGGAACTCCTCTGCACTCCCACACGGACCGGATCACAGAAATGATGTGTCTTAAATGTGACACAGTGCACATATGATGCTGATTCATTTCTGCATGGTGGGATGGCATGCAAGTCTCCCTGTAAAATATTGCTGTCTCCCAGTGACCATACAGCTGCTCTCACAGCAGCCATAATTTTCTTAACAGCCTCACATGAGGGGCTGTGGTCAAAAAACCAGTGCCTGATCAGGATCAGCCTTTGCCACGGACAGTGTTAATATACTAAATTTCTCTCTCTCTCTCTCTCTTTCTCATTGTTAGTTCAATGAGAAAGCCGAGGTGGTGGTTCCATGCTTCAAACACCTGGTCCAAGCAAACGTTCGCAACAAGAAGATTTTTAAGGAGGCAGTACAGCACATGTCAGCCAAAGGCACTACTGACTACAAGTCGGGCTTCCACTTCGCCTTCCAGCAGCTGCTCAATGTAAAGCAGGCCCTGCGAAGGCAGATACTTTCATGTAACTGATGTAAAAGAGTGTAAAACAGGACAAATATTTTCATATAATTTGAATGTAAGAGAGTAATACATGGCAGACACTTTCATATAACCTGTGCATAACAGAATAATATATAGTATTATGTATCATTAAATGGTAGGAGTTTTGTGTGGATAGATGAATAGAAAGTGAGAGACAAAGGGATAGGATACCACTATACTTTGCCTTTAAAACCCATGAAATGATATTTGTAAATGAAATGACAAACAAGAAGACACCCAACAGTGTTTTAAGACACTCAATCAACCATCTCTTCTCCTGTCCTTCCAACCATCCCCCCCACCACCACACCCTAACCTGCAGGAGACCAAAGTCCCTCGTGCGCACTGCAATAAGATAATCATGTTGTTCACTGATGGAGGCGAGGACCGTGCACAGGACATTTTTGAGTACTACAACTGGCCCAACAAGACGGTCAGTTTCTCTAGCTTGTATCGATTTTTAATGCCACTATAAGGATAGGTGTTGTTATGTTACATTTTTACATATTTTTGCCTTTGACTGTTAGACAAATCTGTTTTCATGGATTTGAAAAGAGTGGACTTAACAGACTTGACCCCCTTTTAGGCCTGGGCTGTTTTGACCATTTCTCTGGACATTACTGCTGAACTGGGCTTTGGGCAAGTGAGGAGCCACTAATCTATAACCCTGCAATGAGATTAGGGGTTCTGAACTCTCATTTCCTAAGTGCTGCATTGGTGGGAGCTTGTTTTACTAAGGCTTTCCACCTGAGGACTGAAGGAGGATGGTTGCATGGAGAGGACGGCGCACCAAGGCCTGGGTTCAGGTCCAGCCGAATAGCTCAGATACTGTTGGTTGAACTGATGAATGCTATGCCTCCTCACTTAATGACCCTTGAGAGGGGGGGCTCTCCCAGGATGGAGAACAGTTCTGCAGATCTGTGGTGTGGAGGCAGCAGTTGAAGAGTCACAGGAAGGAGCAGGATTGCTTCTTAGGTCTGACATACCTCAGCTGAGTGACCTGAAAGACTTGAAGTGGCAGGCCTTGGTGGGGTCAGTCCTTTCCCCCCTTAGTAGCTGACTAATGCCCCATTTAGAAAAGGGTTACTAACCTCTAGTTGAGGATTATACATAGTGCAATGGACAAATGACACCTGGACAAATGGACAAATGCACAAATGGACACAAACAACACCTGGATTCTGGGATAGAAGAGGGGTTTCTTTTCTGTGCAAACCCATGGATGCTGGCTTACCTCTTTGCTGAATGCAGCCACTTATTCTTATGCTGACTAGGAGAGAATTTCACATAGGGTTTATACACTGTAGCCCCAAAACAAAAAATATATAAGTAAAATATAAATATTTTAAATCTAAAATATTTCAAAATGTAAAGTATAAAAATAAACTTTTTGTTTGGCCAGGTGAAAATGACTTTTTGGCTGCGCCATACTAAGATGCCGGCTTTCTACCAATATAAAATTTCAATTTGCCTACTACAGAGTAACTGAAGACATTTAGTGAGGGGGCACTTGCAGTTTCATTTCAGGGCACTTTTCTTTAGTTCCTTGTTGGTTGTTTTAGTTCTGTTCATTTGAGGTGGTTTCAGTTCATTTTTTTCTCTCTATGTTTTAATGGAAAATGAGGCAATGGTTTGCAAGAATCTTTTTCATTGTTAAATAAACGGGACCTAAAAGTCTCACTCTCTCTCTGTCTCTCCAGGTGCGAGTCTTTACATTCTCTGTAGGGCAGCACAACTATGATGTCACCCCCTTGCAGTGGATTGCTTGTGCCAATAAAGGTAAGAGTGTTTGGCACCTCTGTGCAGCACATATGTCCTCTAGGTGCAGCACTGAACATTTACAACAGCAAAAACTTGTGGACAGACAAAACTATCACATTGCTGGGGCTATGTAAGTTGACGATACCATAACACGCTCCTTCTCTCTCCGTTTCTCTGCTCCTCTGTCCCCCTCACTCCTTCTCTTTCCATCTCTCCCTCTTTCCCCTCCATCCTTCCTTGTCCTCCCTCATGTCCTGCAGGTTATTATTTTGAGATTCGGTCCATCTGCGCCATCAGGACCAACACTCAGGTGACTGACTCTGCTGGTTGCTTTGCTTTTAGAGTGGAAATCTTCTGAAAATATCAGAAAAGCCTCTTGTTGCACATTATGTTTCATTACTGTTCATAACAGCATGGCACACAAAGATTTACCGGGGTTCATCAAGGTGCACAAGGGGTCATCATGTGTCATTGCAATACATACTGGTACATCATGGTACATAGTGGTTTATCTTGGTTTATTATGACAAATAATGCCATATCACAGCCTGTCAGCATTTATCAAGGGCCTATCAGGGCAAAGTTTCATCCCCAGTGGATATGAGGAAGGCTGTCACCTAAATTCAGGATTGGAACGTGAAGCAATTTTTTTTGATTCCATAAACAATGTAAACCATGAACACTGGAGTAATAAAGTAATTTGTAGTTGTTTCTTCTTAGAAACATTTGTGAAGTTCAGTGTAATGAAGTGAATTATTGCTTGGTCTAAATTGTGTCAATATGTGCTCTGGGGGTCAGGAGTATCTGGATGTGCTGGGGCGTCCCATGGTGCTAGCAGGGAATCGGGCTAAGCAGGTGCAGTGGACCAACGTCTACCAGGATGCCTTGGTGAGATGATCAGTTGAACTCCCCACCAGTAACCACCCATGGGATAATAGTCTCTGAACATAATCTAATGAGCACAAAACTACTTAACAGTTCTTTAACGCCTGTTGTAGATTTTACTAGAATGACATCTGTCTTGGACTCAAAGTGGAGGAATGGGGACAGTTTAGTTTATCTCAGTATAGTTGAAATCTCAAATTGTTTCTTATGCAGAAATCTCTCTGGGTTTTTGCAGGGCCTGGGACTGGTAGTCACAGGAACCATGCCAGTCTTCAATCTCACTGTGGAGGGAAACTCACAGGTAACAGAAATATGGTATTGTGAAATATGGTATGGAATTGTGTTACCACACTCTCTGAAACTAGTAGTGGTTATACTCTTTTTTAAAATCAGCTGCTTAGTGGATTTAATCATCATTTTTAATCATTAGGTTAATCTTACCATTCAGGGAACATCACATGATCAAAAATAAATTAAAATTCCTGACTAGGCTGTACATGTACTGTTGAAAGAGGTTTGAAGTATGTGTATTTGCATTTTTGCCCTTCCAGAACCAGCTGATCCTTGGAGTGATGGGAGTGGACGTCCATCTGGACGAAATCAAGAGGCTAACGCCACGGTACAATGTGAGTATACCTCACACACATACACACAAAAGACATCATCACCAAGACACATCATGTGAGTATATCCCATTTTGCTTTGTTTTTTTATAGCTTGGTGCTAATGGATATGTGTTTGCCATTGACCCAAATGGCTATGTTCTCCTGCACCCAAACTTGCAGGCCAAGGTGAGAACCCCACAGCCGTGCTACATTACAGTGACATTACAGTTTAATCGAATGGTTCTTTCATCTGTACTATTGCTATAATTATTATAATAATAATAATTATTATTATAGTAGTTTTCTGAACAAATAGCCCTATCGCTAATTATCATTTCTACATATTATCAGTTTATTCAGCTGCATATGTCTACTAAATTAATTCAGCACTTTGCTCAAGGGCACAACTGCATTGGACCACCAGGGATTTGGATCTGCAAACTCCTAGTTATGTGTCCAGTACCATAAGAACAACTCCATATCTTCCTAAAATGTGGGTAAACTGGGCTTGTAATCAAAAGGTTGCTTGTGCAACTCCCAGGTGAGGCACTGCTATTGTACTTGTAAGAAAGGCACTTAACCTGACCTGCTTCACTAAATATCCAACTGTGTAGATGGACAATATGTGGAAGGTAAGATACACAGGCTACTCTCTGTGAGGTTATAATGGTGCAGGAAGATGCTGCAGTACTGTGGTTGTGGGGCACACTGGTTGGGTCTCTTCTCCACAGAGTGTTAGTGTCCCAGAGCCAGTGACACTGGACTTCCTGGATGCTGAAATTGAAGATGCCAACAAGCAGGAGGTAAAACATCTGAACTTCATATTTATTATTTATTTAATTAAACAGGTACCACAAAGAAACTGGCCTTCCCAAGTGTTAATGTGGTATGAAAAGCAGTCATGTCAAAACAGCACATTGTCAGATTCTCCACCTTTGTCCCTCCTGTATTTCTGTGGTGGCTGTGGTTTTGCCAAAGATCCGACGGCAGATGATCGATGGCAGGGCAGGGCAGAAACAAATCAAGACCCTTGTGAAGTCGATTGATGAGGTGAGTCATCAACCTGAGGGCTTCTCTGTCTGCAGGGATCCCTGCAGACTGGTGTGTGCCACTGCAGGGGAGGGCAGGGACAGCTAGAGCCTCTGTTTGGGTGTTGTTTTGGCAAGTGGCCTGTTTCTGTGGCACAGAGGCTGCAGCAGCTTTATATTTCATTCATAATAGGAACACAAAAATGGCAAGGTACTTGTTCACTATATTGTAAATCAGAAAAGGGCAGTTTTGTTCAGTTTTGACAACATTACCTCACACAAGGGAAAAAACACTGTTCCTGTGTTACCAAATTTCTCATGAATTCTTTTTGTAACTTGGCCATGTTTTATCCTATAATTTTAAGAAAATGTGGTCTTTAAAATAATGTGTTGAAAATGTGAGGAGGTATCAGCTGAAGGTACCAGGACATAGGATAATTTTAACACACAGTATTTGATGCACATCCTTATTTCAAGTACACTTCAATTTGATGCACAGTGTAAGGAGTTCAAGATTTAATGCCGTCGTAATTGTCTAATTTACAATTGGTTTCAATGAATACATGTGGCTGTTTGCTGAATATGAAGAGAGATCAATTATGAGATGTCCTCTTAGTGGTGCTACAGGATTTGAAAGAATATTAAGGTGGAAAAGAAGAAGCAGAAGGAGATAAGGAAGACAGTGAATGGTCCATGTTTGCTTTGTATTGTGGTATCAAGCTGTAACTGAATTCTGTGTGTTTAAACAGGGTTACATCAGGCAGAGGTAATTGTCTACAAGGAATGAGACCTTAGGATTATTTTTTTTCCTCTGAAAATTCTAATTTTCTGTGCTGTTTAAAGTGGTTTGAAGTATTCCACACCTGCCTGCAACCTGCCATCAGAATCTAGCCTTAAAATGTGGAACATCATCCAGGCTTATAATGGTAGCTGGGGAGAGAAGGATATCTGCAGTGATTATATTGTTCAGAAGCTGGTTTCTTTCCGGTCTGCAGCGATACATTGACGAGGCTTTGCGGACCTACTGCTGGGCACCCATCAATGGCACAGACTACAGGTGAGAAAGGGGGGGGTAGAGTCTACAGGTGAGAGATCTTGGATAGGGTCCACAGGTGAGACCGTAAATGAGAAGTGTGTAGGTGATCAGATGCAGATGGTGCCTATAGGTGAGTGGGATATTGGAGATGGGGTTTATAGGTATAGAGGATTTTGGTTATGGTGCCTATCAGTGAAAGGAATTTTGGGGGTGGGGTCTATAGGTGAAAGAGATTTGGGTGGTGTGGTCTGTATGTTATTTAAGTGCAAGAGTGTGTGTAAGTTCATACATGGCAGGTCATCTAATGCATTCCATTGAAAACGTTTAGTTTGAACTAAAGCCAGTGTGTGGTCATGTTTTGATAAATGTTTGCATGAATGACCAGAGATAATGGGGAAAGCTGTTACTTCCAGCTGTGGCAAGTTGGGGTGGTTTCCACCTCTAATAGTTAAATACACCTTTTTTACAGACACTGCAATGTTGCATATGAAATTGTGAATTTATTATCAGTTTATACTGAATGTATTGTTTCATGCAAAAAACAAAAGCAGACACTTCTTGACGGTTTCTTTACCTTTTGTTTGCACATGCTGCCCCCTGCAGTCTAGGTTTGGTTCTGCCTCCCTACAGTGAATACTACATCCAGGCCAACCTCAGTGATGTCATGCTGCAGTTGCAGTGTAAGTACTTGCACTGAGGAGGTGTGTCTCCCCTCTCTCTGTTGTGCGTTAATTATAGTCTTTAGTCTTCCACAACCCAAAGCAGTCCTTTGCCACTGATGTGATTTGCTACGCCATCACCTGTCTGCTCTATCTGCCTTGGAATCCCCAAATATGATAGTTACTGCAGAGTTATTTGTAAGTATACAGTAGAGATAATGTGTTGCCCATCCAGTTGAAAGTAAATATCAGTACCAACATCCCATCGCATTACATCACATAGGAGATGCCCTCATCCAAAATGACTGAAGTGGGTGTTCCTTCACTGACATCATCCAAGCAACTCAAAGGTGACTGATGAATCAAAGGGTGCCTGAGAGCGGTGAGATGAGGAAACCCTGGCTGACCTACTCACCCCTATCCCTGGTAGAACTACACCGATTTGTTCTGCTGCCATGACAGGGAATAGCAAGACCAGTTTCGAACCCAGGCCAAAGGGTCAACTTGCACTCAAGATGAGCACCTTGCTGACTGATTTCAAGCAGTTGGATATGATGAAATATTGATAAAACAACTTGCTCAGAAGTAGGACAGCAGTGTTCCAGGATGTGAACCTGGTTACAAGCTCTAGATTCTGGTTTTAAGCTCAGCTACGTAACTAAAACACCAAACTATGACGCTCTCTCTGGTAACACCAGGCCATAACAAAAAGTTGAAGGTACCTCAGTCATAGTACCTCAGCTGGAGCTGGACTGCAAAACAACCTTTTGAAATCAGAAATTGTGATGCTGTGATTCATCTATTGGAGGCTGTTGTGAACAGGACAATCCCTACCCTATCTGCCTGCTCACTGAAATCCCTCCCCTCTCCTTGTGCTATAAACCCCTTCCCCCACTCGCCATAAACTCCAACCCTATCTATCTGCTTGCTGTATACGCCTCTGCTCACTATAAACTCCTTCCTTCTTCTATTGGTGGCTGTATTTCACTCCTCTCTCCTTGCATTGTAAACTCCTCCCCACTCCTCATGCTGTTGAGTCCTCCTATCACCAGCTGCTCACTGTGAAACTGGGTCCATTGAACTTGAATGGATACACTTATGTTCTATTTTGCTGGAAGTCGCTCTGGATAAGAACTGCTAAATTTAAGGTAATGTAATGTAACCCTGCTCGATGATCACCCTGCCCAGATCATGCTTCTCTGTGTTGCAGATTTGGATTCCCTGCTGCCAACCTCCTTTGAGTCTGCAGGTCATGTGTTCCTGGCCCCCAGGTTGGAAAGTACTTTATTCTATTCTGTACTTGTACTGTACACCACACACCCTGGATCAGGTTTCATCTTAACTTTAGGCATTGTGTTTAAATTTGTGTTAGCAGATATCTGATGAGCTGTAACCTTATTTTTGGCATTGGGTCAAGATTTGTGTTAGTGTATGTTGTATCATTGTCTCTGGGCCCTGTGTGGGAGTTGTGGATTAAAGCATGCTCATAAGATTTGATCTGGCTACTCCACAGGGAATATTGCACTCAACTGCAGCTTTCTGACAACAACACCCAGTTCCTGGAGAACTTCCTCTCTCTCATGGTGGACATCACACCAGACTCCAAGCAATGTGAGTCCCTCTGTCCTAGTAACATACTAAAATCCCTGGTAACACATCCTAACCATAACCCTCTCCCGATGCAAAGGGCACACTGAAGTAGAGATCACATGTAATATTTTCTTGAAATGTTTCTCTTGCCAGTCAGATCAGATCTAGTTGTAGGTCGGTATGTCTTTATTTATTTATTTGTTTCTAAGACTCTTCTGTTTTGTGTGTATGTGTATGTGTGTATTATGTTTGTGCGCGCACCAGGTAATCAAGGCCTCCTCCACAACCTCATCCTTGAATCAGACATCATCTGGCAACTGGCAACAAGGGTGTGGAAGAACAAAGATCTCAACACGTGAGTGCATGACCTGACACACACACACAAACAGACACACGCACATACATACACACACAAACACACACACACACACACACACACACACACACACACACACACACACACACACACAATGTTTAAGGGTACAAATATGCAAGCACAGACAAACACACAGTCACACGCACCCAGGCACAGCCATATATATGTATGCATACACACGAATATACACAAATAAAAACAAACACACACACATACACCATCAGCTAGATGAGAGTGACATGATTGGAGCATTATTTTCTTCTTCCCTGCTGTTTACTGACAAGCTTTCCTCCTACTCTGTTGTTAATAGTACTGACAATGTCACCACGTCTTAAAGACAACATGAAAATTACTATGATCACATTTGAAAGAACAAATGGTTTCTTCCAGTGAAACTGTGCCTGCAAATACAATCGGATCCTTGGGCTGTATGTGTGTGTGTATGTGTTTGTCTGTGTGTTTGGGTATATATATGTGCTCGTGCATGTGTGTATGTATCTGTGTGTGTGTCTGTGTGTCTATGTGTCCTCTATCACTTGTGATATTGATACCTGTGCTGCAGATATGGTTTTCTGGCGTTGTTCGCGGCCACAGATGGAGGGGTAACACGAGTTTACCCCAACACGTGAGTATGACTTTGATGACTTGCTGTGTTTTACAATTTTCTGTATTCTCCTACTGTGATAGCTGATAGCTGTCTGTGTTCCCACTATCACTGCTTATATGGTTTTAGCACATCCCTTTCAGCTTGATTTAAACGTAGCACAGTTCCACAGCCACAAGGGGGCGCATGGTAACAAGTCTGAAAACTCTCAGAATTTATTCTTACCACACTAACAACACATCCCTTTATTTAGAGAGATGATGTTTGTGTTTGTACCCTTGTATCGTTCCTTGTTTCTGCATGTATGTGCATATCTGCCTTTGTGTAACTGTGTGTATGCCTGTTCATTTCTTAGGGCTGCTGAAGCTTGGAAAGAAGACCCTGAGCCCTTTCATGCCAACTACTATCGGCGCAGTATGGACAACAAAGGCTACATTTTCAGAGCACCGCCCAGAGGCTGTGAGTGTGTCACAGTGTGTTTGGTATATTATCACTGATACAATGCAACAACCGCATTACAATCTGCTTTTGGAAAGACAGAATGACATGTGTACAGTATGCTCAAAACAACAGACCTTTTGAACTCTAACCTCTTGACCTCCTGCAGCTGCCGATGATGGGCTACACTCAGAAAACGCCACTGCTGGCATCCTGGTCAGCACTGCAGTGGAAATCAATATTGGCGGCAAGAGTATTAGACCTGCAGGTAGGGGGTGCTCTTGACCTTCTGAACAGTGGTTTCTTTACTGTCTTTTGATAAAGATTCTCTGGTCACTGTGGAGAGCTGACAGTAAAGGGAAGCACCTTATAGACTGTGCCTGTTGGACCTTTCACACAGGACACTAGTCAATGAAATGCTTACGTGTGTCACATAGGCCATGCATGCCAACCAGATGAGTTTCAAAATTGGGTCATAGAGACGGGCAACATGCACATATCTCTGGGCCAACTGCAAAATGATCCCTCTGGCACTCATTTTGGGATTTTGAATGGAGATGCTCCCAACATTAAGGTAGTGTTTCCACAAGAAATTAGGTAGAAATGAGGCAGAGATATGGTATTATAAGTTCCAGGTCAGGGATGTTTTTCTTTATTGCCACAACAATTTTCATACATCACATCAATGGAAAATATTTTTGTTTGCTGCAAATAACATACCAGAGAATAATCTCTCTTGTGCACACCGACCATCAGTGAGAAATCTTTTAGCTGTGGCTGTATTGTAGTAAATTACATGATAGTGTATCACTAGCGATTTGACTATTGATGTTACAGTCATTGATGCCCTTCAGTAATTCTCACTCTAAGCCCTTTTTCTTTCACTTTCATGAGCATCAGAGCCTCCGTGTTAATTAAAACATCCCAAAATGAAAGGTAGATTGTTTTTGATAATGAGTTATAATCATCAAAAAGATGGTAGAAGGTGCCTACGTAGCCAGATTTGTGGTCTGACTACAAAATATGGTCACAATAGAGCCTCACAGATTATGTTGTTTACTGATACATATTTATTTGCTTTAAAGGTTCCTGTGTCATAATTCCTGCTTGTTGTCCCTGATTGTGATTTCCTGTCTCCTCACTCCTGCTTAATGTCTTTGTCTGTGACATCCTGTCTTTGGCTGTAACTAACAGTGGTGGGGGTGAAACTGGACTTGGAGGCCTGGGTGGAAAAATTCAAGATCCTGGCCAGTAACCAGTCTGACAGTCGACAGGGTTCACACAAGGTAGGAAACCCCACCAGCAAAACCAGCCAACACCACCACCAACACACTTGATTTAGTCTATGCACCAACAATTAAATGCAGAAACATGCACACAGACACACATATGTAACTGCAAAACATACAAATAGATAGATAAAAATAAATAAACAGAAATATTCACATGCATGCAGTCATACTCATACATGTAAATAAATGCATAAAGAACACTTTAAAACACAAATATAGCTACATACAAAAACAACCTTTGGCTGATACATCTAACAAGAGGATGCAGGAATTATACAGTAATTCAGAGTGGCTCTACTTTGTCAGACAGCTCTGTGTGTGTGGTAATTAGAGTGACACTTACTTGTTAAACAGTTTGTTAAACAATGTCTGTGTTTGCAGAAATTAATCAGCCCTATGTGTACAGTGACTTTGATTAGCTCTGGTTTGTTAGACATCTGTGGTTGCACAGTAATATAGAGTGACACTAGTCAAGCAGCCCAGTGTGTGCAGTAAATCAGACTGAAACTTGTTTGTGTCAACAGTAATGCATGTACATCATTTCAGATTGATGCTGGTATGAGTAAACAGGTCCTGTGTACAGTAATTCAGAAAGTGCTGTGTTGCGGTTTGTCGTTGGCAGTGTGGACCATCCAGCAGCTGTGAGATGGATTGTGAAGTAAACAGCGATGTAAGACTCACTCTCACCTCCTGATTATAACATCCAACCTCATAGTGCTCCTCCTGGCTTTGTGATTACTCTGGTTATCCATTTATTGCTTTCATCCACCATGACCATCTATAAATTATTATAGAGCTAGAACAAGATTGCATTGATGCCAGTGTAAGTGTCCACACTCAGACTGACCTGAATAACAAAAATGAATTAAAATGTCTGGCAAGGAAATCATGTCTTTGCATCGAGCACCTAATCATGTCTTTGCACCTAAACTCTTTTGCCGTGCTTTTCAATGACAGAAGCACTAAAATAAAAAAAATGTATATTGTAAGGGACTGGATATTGTGTCAGATGTCAAGAGTTAGATCTCAGCACACTGTAACACAGTATACTTAGATATTATTTGCACAACATCTGGGAATTTAACCATTTATCTTTACCAGGACACATCCTTTATTTTTGTATTATGTTCCCTTTTTCTCACACCATATGGCATTAGAGACTTTAGGTATGTCTGTGGTAATGGTTGTGTGACCATGGTTTATGTGATGGATAGATGCATAAGTATTTTTATGGTAAATGGGGGTATTTCAGCTGATGTAATCAGTGTCCATCACTGTTTACAGGACCTGCTTTGTTATCTGATTGATGATGGAGGTTTCTTGGTCATGTCTAACCAGAAGGAGCACTGGAAACAGGTGAAAAGAGAATTTACCAGAATATACAGTACATGTACAATGAGCATATTTCTGTAGCTTACTCACAGCCTGACACCCTTTATACTGACTACATTACAATTTTATAAGACCGGGAATACAGACGTTTGAATTTTGTAGTTATTATCAGTCATCATCTGTTACTTAAAATGAATAATGCATTTGGATATTTCCATATATGTGAATGTTATGAAGAATTTTCTGGTATGAGGTTTGTGTCATAATCGATACAATTTATGGTTTGCCAGAACCTAGAGATCTATTCAGTTACTTAAATACAAGAAAATGGTCTGAATTTAGAGTGTTAGTCTGTTATGTGCTATAGACAGTCAGTCTCATGGTCTGTTGGTCTTTCCCCTTGCATCAGGTTGGCCTGTTTCTTGGGGAGGTGGACCCCTCCCTGATGCATGCTCTGTACAATAATTCCATCTACACCCGCCAGCAGTCCTTCCAATACCAGTCTGTCTGTGACCCTTCCCCAAGTAGCCACACAGGTGGAGCGCCCAGGGGGGTGTTTGTGGTGAGTGAAACTGCTGGTTGCAATGCACCAGTCATGGGGACTAGTGCAAATCACATGGGCGAGTGTCAATCACAGTCATTACTGTCAATCAATTGTACTGGGGTGTGAGTGATGTGGATTGTAGTGTCTGCCATGAACCAAAAACGTACTTTCAATTTTTTTTAATGAAAATATGAACTGAAGACAGTCTCAGTGACAAGGCTCGGGCAGGGACTCAGTCGCAGACCAAAGAATGCCGGCAGGCAGAAATCGTCACCGTAAAAAACCAGGCAGGGGTCAGAAACCAGAAAGGCAGTCCGAAGGGCTAAATCCAGAAGGCGGGAAACGGAGCAGGCAGGGTCAGACACCGGGCAGGCAGAGGTACAGGCAAAGGGGCAGAAACGGCAGGCAAAAAACAGGTCAAAAACAGGCAGGTCAAAAACGGGAAAAACAACGAGAGATAAGCACGAAGCAAATGCGGGAACGAAACGGGCAGAAGCAACCGAGACGAACTGGCAACAGAACAGGGATGAACAGGGAAGATATAGGGCAGGGCTGATAACGGGAATGGGAAACAGGTGCGCAGGCAGGCAGGTGAAGATAATGAGGAAAACAGGCGGGTGGAGACCGGGCGGGGAGCGGGGCAGGGCAGGAACACAGAGAAACAAAAGCACATGGACAGAAAAAAAACAAAAACACAACGGCTAGCGGGCGGGAGTACTGACACTCAGACCCATCTCCTGTGAGACTGTTTACTCTCCTTTCATTAGATATTAGAATATGCTCAGTCTTCTGAAAGAAACACGATTTTTACAGCATTCACCTTGTATTCACCACAACCTCTTCCACCCCCCAGCCTACCCTCGCAGACCTCCTCAGTCTGGCCTGGTGGACGTCAGCAGCAGCATGGTAAGGCCCCCCACTGAGGAATCTGCATGTCACCCACAGGATCCCCAAAATTTAAAGAGAAAGTTTCATATTTTACACATTTCACAGCAGAAGCCCCAACACTCTGAGAGCTAGATTCACATTTTACATATTTAATAGCTACGGAGCCTTGCTAACATTGTGCGCTTTTTTCACTTATGAAATACATGCACACTGTAAAATTTTAACAATGTACTCTGATAATTTTTTTACAGTAAAATCTTAGTGTTGTTCCTCTCAATGACAAGACACAGAAGATTGTAAACAGTGAAACTGGAAATCCCTCTTACACTAACCATTTAGGTCATTGTGTCTAATTTGTTTTGTCAGGTCCCTTATTCAGCAATTGCTGTATGGACTGGCTTACCAGAGTTGGTTTATCACAGGTGAGTTTAGACAGACTGGCTAATCAGACCTGGGTCACCACAGGTGAGTTTAAACAGACAGGCCCATCAGAAGTGGGTCATCACAGGTGAATAGTTGATCCTGAATTAGCCTGCTAACCCAACATTTCTGCAAAACCTCAGTCTGCTCAGTACTCATTGAATGTTAATCAATAAATCAGTTATGAAGTAAGCCACCTTTTGCAGATAATTACCATAATGAACATATTTCAATTTCTTTAATGATGATGCAGAAGAAGGCAATGTAGATTAATCATATTTTGGCATAATCAGTGACAGTCACACATAATTTGAGCAGAAAGATTACTGAAATATGCTGTCTGCTTCTTATCCTCACCCACATGTTTGTCCTCCTCTGACCCCAGATGATGTAGAAGCTGAAGCTGTAGACTCAAGGCAGGCTAGCTGTGTGACGGTACAGACTCAGTTCTACTTCACAAACACCACCAACTTCTACAATGTACTGCAGGACTGTGGAAACTGCTCCAGGTGTGTGGGTTTCTGTGTGTGAGTATATCTGCGAATTACTGTTAAGGTGTGTGTGGACACCACTGCATAGACTGTCAGTTACATTTTCAAAACATGCATGTGTTAAGAAAAGGTTGAAAAAGGAAATGTTTCCGACAAAGGCATTATATTTCATGAAAGCATTAATGTGCGGTTACTTGCCTAATCCTATTAAATGCACTTTTTATAAGTTGCTCTGGATGAGAGCATTTCCCAAACAAATAAAGGTAAATGTAAATGCAGGCAGGTCAAGCTCAGCACATGCTGTTATTCTCCATATACCTTTCCATTGCAGGCTGTTTCATGCCAAGCGTATAGAGAACACCAACCTGCTGTTTGTGGTGGCAGAGAAGATGCCCTGCAACGCATGTGAAATGGAGAAACTGACACAGGTGAAGACAGAGTGTATCCTTGCATTAGCCATCTATGGCAGAGGAGAAGGGACAAACAGTGCCATTCTCCAAAATCTGTTCCATCACAAGCAAGACCCTCAGTGAAGCTCAGACTCAAGACTCCACAGAATCTTCCACCAATACTGAAAGCTGAAATCCCTACACCTTATGGCAGCAAAGAGCACACAGGTTGCAATGACAGTCTCCTCATGTTATTAATGTAACTAATGTTCATTCTGTAAATGTCATGTAAGGCCCTGTACTTCCCCATTTTCAGGTTGGTGCACTGTGCTTAATTGTCCAGCATTACTAAATGCAAAGTTACAGAATGTTCCCACTTCACTTGCTTGACAAAGTGTGTATCGCTGTAGAGTAAAAGGGTGCTTCTTTGTACTCATGATGTTCAGAATCACAGCTGCAAATACCATTCTATAAGCACTCATTCCATCTCCTATGTATTTTTAGCCAAATCTTTTCTGCTAATATTTTCTTGAATCCTTCAGTTACCAGCTGAGTTTACTTTACCTTATACCCTCTCCTTAGACAGTGTCCTTATTGGGCATACACTAATATCAAAACCCTGCTGTGCCAAGGCCACCAATGCTACCACAGACTTGCATGTCCTTCCTTAGCCAACCCTTCCAGTGCGAGAAGAGAACCCCTGTGAGCTGCTGAACGCTGTACGATACCGCAAAGGCCCATCCACTTGCTTCGACTACAATGTCAGAGTAAGAGACAGCATGCCACATACTCAGAAGGGAACAATTCCACATGGACATTATTGCATTGGTCCTGCAATCACAGTCATTGCACTGACAAAATAATGTAATGAGTGCAATTGCAGGACCAATGCGGTACTGCATTTGAGATTGAGCTATGTTTAGAGAGAACCGGTGCTTCCAAAGAACATGAAGTGGTTTTACTCAAAGAAAGTAGAAAATACACTATTGCCAACTCTTGTCATTTTGTTGTGAGCCACACTTTTTCAGGCCAAGTCAATTAATGTCACAATCTCCTATGTCAGCAAGTGTCTGGACCTGTGTTAAATCGTGGGAGGATGAGCAGCCAAAATTCTCTAATAGGTGTGGAACATTCAGATTCTCACTGAAAGCACTGAGCACACTGTAATTTCATTTAATGTGCTGTAATATGCAGCTGAGAGTGAGCTACTGTATGAAAAACTTACAAAGTCAGAGCAAACTTTTTAATGTATAAAAAACACATTTGCTCTTCCCACTAATTATGCCTTCGTGTAGTGTAATATACAGTGTTAGGCTGTGGTCTTAGTCTATGTAATGTGTTAGAGTGCAGTCCTAGTGTGGTTGTGGTGCTAATTTAGTGTAATGTACAGTGTTATGATATGGTCTTAGTTGTTTATAATTTGTGGTGTTACAGTGCGGTCCAAATTTAGTGTAATATATAATGTGGTCATGCATAAATCAGATCTCACACATCTGTGAGCATAGTGATAAGTGGGATCACTTGCAAAGTGTTAATATTCATCATTTACAATGTAAACACAACAGGGTCAGACTTTATGAGCAAACCCAGACTGAAAACACAGCACCATACAGTATATAAAGTGTGAAAGGGATAACTGTTCTGACAGTGCCTCTCCCTCTCCCCTTTAGGAGAACACATCAGAGTGTGGGCGGGGCCATTCTTTCCAGCCGCTGTTTGGACTGCTGCTCTTTCTGCAGCTGTTCCTCCTTTACCTGTCAACAGCCTCCCATGTGGCTCTGCCTCTAACTGGCACACGCTAACCCCCTGTTAACTCTGTTCCCTTTCCTGTCTTCACTTTTGCACAATCCACAAGTCTTCCCTTTTTTATCTTCCATGTCTTTCCACTTATCCCATCCCATGATGTTTTTCTCCTCTGATAATCCTCTGCTCCCCATCCCCCTCTTTTCGTCCCCTTCCATTCCTCCATCTGTCCACACCTCTTCCTGGGCTTTCTTTCAGAGTGATACAGAAACAGCTGGTCTCACAGGTGTGCCATGTAGGGCTTTTCACACCTTCGAAGACTCTCTTCATTTAACACTCTCCTTGTAACCCGGAACACCATGACCTCAAACTAAGAAGCATACAAACGTTACCACCGTTTGTTTGGGTATGCTTGCAAAAGGGATATTGTAAAATTGTACAGACTTCTACAACATCCAAACAAGCATCCATTTATTTATTTTAGTTATTTTTTGACAACAGTTGAGAGACATCTCATCTTATTCCATCTCTAAACTGACATGAGAGTATAGAGAAGCAGAATGTGTTCAAATCATTTAATAAATATAATAGGGTAATAAGCAGAGGACAGTAGCATTGTTTTAGGGGTGCATTCAATAGATACCATAATTGATAACTACCATTCCCCTTTTCAATGGATAATTTGTTTAAGTCGTTGTACAACTCTCTGCAGAGATAGTTCAGTAGGCATTTTAAAATAACAAGTAAAATAGCAGCAATGTGACAGCAATCCCTGTGGGGGCTGTTTGAAGCCCTTCTGTGTTTGAAATTGTTTTAGCTGCTTTGCTCTTCCTGGATGTCAGAGAACATGGATGTACAGTACCCTACAATGAAACAGCTTTGTTACAGATTCTGTACTTTTAAAAATCCCTGTCATTTGTTAGCTAGTGAGCATCAAATACATTTTTAATATGTCCTTAGTGTTCTCTGATCTCTGGACCCTCACCTCCTAGAAGAAACTCTGTACACATCACTGAGCAAAGACCATTGCTGCTGTTTTCCAAACAGATTTGACTGTTGAACGCACCCCAGATGGAGTGCGTGCAGATATTGCTGTCTTAAAAATGCGACGGGCCTTGTCAAATAATAATGATAACAAAAAATAAGTTTAAAAACGGAAGAAGAGGAAGGTCTAAAACCATTCCCATTTGGTGGAAGTTTACGCTGTTTCAGAACACACTCTTACCAGTACAGAGGACCTTTTTGTCAACATTTAACTTCGTGATTTTGTTTTTTGTCATTTATAAAAATATGAATGGAGGCTGATAGTGTAACACTTATGTATCGGTTTTGCTTGTTCCAAAAGGAATGCAGTTTGAATTCTGGCACGGTTCTAAAAAATAGGATTTATGGTTAGATTTACAGAAAAGGGGTTTTGTGGGAGGGAAAGTTTTCATAGTAATATTTAATATTTTGTGATCTGTTTTGAAATGAAAGTCTTTATAAAATCATATCAACTGCCTGGCCTATTTCCCATATGCTAGTCCCTTTGTTAACTTATGCTGAAGGGCCTAGTGATTTCAGAAGTAAACTTTTCATCTCAGAGTTGTGGGATTGTAGTCTATGTTTTAGTAAAACTCCAGGTCTAAAAATAGATTGCAGCTGGTCTCTTTAGCTCTGACACTTGAGGAATGCAAAGTATCAGGTTTTACTGTGTCTCATAAAGCCAGATAGCTGTTTTATTCAGCTTGAGTTCAATCATTTTCCTTTCTCCCTGAAATTCTGGAACAAAAGAACACATATAGACCTTACAGGACTGTGGCTCCATAGGGGTGCAGAGAAAGACAGACAAGTTATAGAACATGCAACACTTCTAAACATTGGAAACAGATTATGAAACCGTAAACACTCGTCTGCAAGACAGGAGTTGGCCTTTTCAACTGTCATGCTCACTGTCTCTAATCTGTTTCAACCTGGATTTTCTGAAAAGTCCAAAGTGCACATGAGTGTAGCAGAAAAAAGGACTGTTGAATTGTTACTATGTTCACAATCCGCTCCCAGTCCATGCGTCAGCTGCCTAAGCTTCATGGCCATCCCCCAGCTCAGAGGTCACAGAACACATCCCCTTACCATCACCACTTGCCCTTCTAACACACAGGAATGTATTGGAGTTCAAAACCAGTCCCTTGTATTGGAGCTGTATTGTAGTGAATGGCAGCTATGTTAGAGCAGTTCTTGTATTTTTTTAATAACAGAATAAGTGTCATTTTTGTCCTGTTACCAGGACAAGCACAACTGTAAGTGCCAAGCCTCCTTTACGCTGTGGGACCTTCATGAAGCATGGTATTTCTACTGGGTTTATAATGTGCTTACAATGGCTATTATTTTATGGGATTAAGTTACTCTTGGCCATTGTGTCAAGGCAAGAAAATATAAATTTTTGAATAAGATTTAACCCAGGGGAAACTGGTAAGGTAAAGATTTGATATTTTAAGAACAACTCTGACTTTCAGAAAGGACTTAACAGCTGTTGCTATGGGGATACATGAGATCATGGGTATTGTCATATAGGCACGTAAGCACAACCTCTCGATGATGCCCCCCAGCTGTAAAACAGTGCACAGTGTGTATCTCCTGGATTTTTAGGACAGAGCACAGGTGTTCTTGGGATTTTCAGTTATGAAAGAAATGTTCAGGCCCAAAAGCAACAGTCCTGAGGCAGAGGTATCCCCTTAGAATACCTGTGACAGACAGTATGGACACCAGTCTGCCCTTTGGTGCCATATGCTTCAATAGGAGATGCTTCCATGGTAGCTTGTTAAATTGTTGAAGTCAGTCATGAGAAATAATCATCTGCACTCATTATGCTTCTGCAGTGTAATCTGCGCTTGTGCCAAACTGCTTTTGATCCAGTTTTGTGCAGACCGTTAAATTTCTCATGGATAACCATGTCAAATCAACATGATCAATAACTGAATATGTACAACAATAATAGTAGGAAGTGTTCAACCTGTAATGACTCAAACTGTAGGAGCTGGCACTATCAATGGGCAAGAATGATTAAGTGTCTAACATCTTGTCTGAATGTGAAATGTATAAACATTTAACCAACTGTACATTGGCTCAAGCTTCTATGAAAATTCCTTCATTGTTTGAAAAATGAGAGACAAAAAAATCAGAAAAAAACATACACTGCCTGAATAAATAACTTTATTTTAAATTTTAAAACACTGAAGAATGTGCTGCCAGTAATCATGTTTGAATGTGTTGTTTTTTCTCATGGCTGTTGACATTGTTTGCAAGGTCATGTCAGCTCTTGTCATTTGATATGTTTACTGTGCTCTTTTGTGATGGCACAAAATAGACAGCACAAAGTAGAAAGGCAAAAGAATAACTTTGTAAGATATTGTGTCTGTCATTTGTAAAATATTTTCAAATAATTTATTACGGAGAATGGGTTATTAAACAATCTTCATATTTTTTGCGGGGTGTGCTGTACATTTTTTTCAAACACACTTATATATACAGTGCCTTGCAAAACTATTGAGACCCTTGACCAATTAATTTTACTGATTTACAAATGATGCATTGACATTTCATTGTGTGATATTTTATTTAAAAACACTGAAAATGACTCATTTCCAGAATACATTGGTTTTATGTTAAAAAATATTTTTAAGCAAAATAAACTGAAATATGCTTCCACCCATATATCCACCGCAACCAAAAAAATCATGTGCCAATAATAACAGTAATCTGCAGTAATCAGGCTGTTAGGTCTCAATTATGGATGTCTGTTGTCTGGGCATGCAGGAAGCAGATGGACCTGTGTGTGTGTATGGGGGGGTGTGTTTGGAAGAGGGGAGAGTCTGCCTGCAGAGCTGTGTGCACTTTATACTTAATTGAGTTGCACATATAAGATTAGTTCTGACCAGGCCTTCATCTGCAATACTGGTGTCTGGATCTGATATTAGCAGCCCACTAGAGTAATCTTACTAACTTTGACTTTGACGATCAAATTACTGCACTGGCTGTCTACATATACTTTCCTTGCAACTTCAGGCCATGAGTCCATTTTTTAAAAATCTTTAACTTTTTATTTATAAGGACTTAGTGCCTACAGAGCATGGAGTAATTCCATGTCCAGTCTGTTCATCAGCTCCACTCCATGTGGCCTATGGTTTCTTATATATATATAAACGCCATTGTTTGGTGTAATACTCAAATCCATATAATTCTAATGGACTTTGGCAGAGAAGAGGAGCCCAGTTTAGCTGTGGAGAAGCACTCAAATGTCACTGGTATACTGTTGCAGGACTCCTGCATGTCTTGCATTCTTATAAAGAAATAAAACAAGGAAAGGTGATTGCGAGAACTTTAAAGACCAAACGCTTCACAGTAGTACAAACAGTTGGGCTGAGCATGACACAGGCATAGCTAGAATGGATCCTGATCCACTCAAACACGCGGTTTTGGGCTTTGGTGCAGTATTGGTGAAAAATAACTTTGTTCCTGTTCATACACCAAGAGAAAAACATGCCCATTTTGAGTATTTCAAATGTCATTTCCCTTCCTTTTTTGTTTAAACTTCTTTTAAAATGTGTACATTATGTGCTAACTCAAGGTAGGAATAAAACAAATGTATTTTGTCATACAGCAGCAATATGGTGTAGAGGTAAGGAACTGGCTCATAACTCAAAGGTTGGTAGTTTGAATCGTCACTGTTGTTATACCCTTGGGCAAGATACTTAACTCACAATACCCTCAGTAAATAGCCAACTGTCTAAATGAATAACATGTTAGAATTGTAACCTATGCAAGTTGCTCTGGATAAGCAGCATTTTTTATATTTCCCTTCCTTGTTAAATAAATTCATGTTACCATTTACATTAGTCATGGAGTTTTGCCATCTCTCATTACCGCCGCTGGTCAAAGAGAACGAAACCCACGTTCAATGTTCTCAGGGATACACTTAATTGCATTTATATTGGTGAATTGAAACATTCCGTTAGCATCTACCTGCTACAGTTTTAGCACAACTGATGGTTCGCTGGCAATACTTTATAGACGGATCTGTGAAAATCTACATGTATTTTAATGGAAACAACAATCATGTCCCCATCTGACAACCCGTCCAAACTGTGCCGTCGCACACTGGTGTGCCTTGGGAGCTGGCCAGGTGTGCCTTGGAATTAGTCTTCTTTATGATGATTTACATAGCTATAATCGTACGTAAAGGTGTGCCTTGGGAATACTTGTTTTCATAAATGGTTTGCCTTGTGACAAAAATGTTTGAGAACCACTGCTCTATACATCCCCCGTAACCGTGTGTAGGAACCCTGCTCCAAAGACCTGAAAAACGCCATGGTACAGCGAAAACGTCAGTATGACTTTCTTTTAGAGAAGAGTAATGTCATTTGGCGCCCATGTTAACAGGTTAGAGCAGCCACACAGCCTGCGTGAGACACGTGTCTCGAGCCACGCTACAACTGCGAATCATCTAGACTTTTGGCGTGGAGCCTATTTTTTCCGCGTGACGAGCGTGGTTCTCAGCAAAAATAGGCAGTGAAAACGACCTGTTGATAATCATATTGACAATGATACCAGCAACATTACACAACTGACACCTTTCACTGTAGTTTCAGTGTCTAGGCTATATGTCACAGACATGAAAAAATAAAAATATATTTTTAAACCGTTTTAGCAATCGCATGTTATCAGTAGGTGATTTGTTAATTTTTAACGGGGAAGGGGTGGCAGATGCACACTCATCACTCTCTCTGCTACTAACTAGGGGATGGAGACGGGGGGATGGCAGGTTAACAAGGGGAATGCCTCAAATTGCCTACTGCATGTTATTAAAGGGGAAAGTGGAGGCTACATGTGTACTATATAGTCAAGGAAAGAATGCTCAGCGCTCATTCTGAAATACTTCCGGTGTTCGTCCTTATCAAGACACAGTTCAGCAGCAAGATGGTGAAAAGCTCCAAGTTGTCTCCTCTGGTTTATTGGATGAACCCACATTCTTCGCCGGTTTCTCCGGAGCATTCGGAGCAAAAGATAAAGTGCGATGGCTTTCCTTCTGTCTACAACTCGCACTAACAACCAACGAAAAACATGAATGAACCACGTTATATACTATTAGGAAATATATTATATATATTATATATTATTTAGGAAATGCGAATAGACTGGTAGCCTAATAAAAAAAAACTATCTAAAGTAACATTACACATGAAAAAGAAGAAAATAGATATTAAGTTGTCCTAGGCAGTCTATTTTCTTCATGATCAACATGCTGTTTTACAAAATATTTTTCAAGTAAACAAATAACAGAGGAGCCTACTTACCCATTTGTAAGGGGAAAATGTAGAACTTGAAGCAAGATATAGTGGCAAGACAAACGCACAACACTTCTGATACAACAGGGACTGAACCCAGAACATCTGTTTATACAGTTTAAGATTTGGTTTGGCGCCTTTAATGTAAAGAAAAGGTCCTGCAATACTTCTCGACAAGCCCACCCCTGGAAACCTGTAGAACAAAACCCCGAAACCCCTAATGGCTTTTAGGGTGTACTCACACTAGGCAATCCGAACCGTGCCCGAGCACGTTTGACCCCCAAAGTCCAGTTCGTTTAACTAGTGTGATCGCTCCGTACCGTGCCTGGGCCCGCTTGAATAGGTGGGCTCGGGCACGGCTCACTTGGCCTCGGGCACGGTACACATAAGTGTGATCGCTAACCGTGCCCGAGCACAGAACACGAACATGACATCAATGATGCCACTGTCCCATTTAACAAATATATATATATATATATATATATATATATATATATCCGTTATATAGAAACAGTTAGCTGGATATCTGTTAGTTATTCGCCAAGTCATAATAAATCCTTTAAACCATTATTTGACTAGCTAGCTGACTTCCTTAAATATAACAAACTGGCTACCTCAAAAATGATGTTTGATTGGTTAGTTCTGTAGATCTACACCTAAAAAAACTCTGCGGATCGCAACATTAGCTTTATTACTAGCAAGCAAAATAAAACTAACCATAATTTACATGGCGATGTAAGCATTGCTGTTGTCAGGGTCTTAGTCAGAGTATCACAAATGAAACAGCCAAACAGTTTAAGTAGCTAGTCTTCAACAATTGTTCAGATAGGTAGCCTGTTAGCTAACTAGCTATGTTTGTCAAATCTATCGCTAGATAGCGTTAGCTCCCCAGCCAGTTAGCATCGATTATGCAACGCAGCGTTTTTCAGTTAATCGTGCTGCATGTATAAGAAGATTTTTACGGAGGCAGCTGACATTAAGGGAGGAATTTGGAGCTTTACTCGCCGACTACAATTCACGTTCATCAATAAGGTGAGAACAAGACCCGTTATTAACCCAAATATTCTCAAATGAACTGAAAACTGTACTATCCAAGTGGTAATAGAAGATGTTTGTTGTTGTAACGATGAGAGTAGCGCACACACAAGTAGTAGCCCTAACTGGTTAACATTAGCTAACATTATTGTGATTAGGCTACTGTAATCTGACACAAAATAGTGGTCTGTCCCTTAGCATAATGACTGAAACGTCAGCTGCCTCCGTAAAGAGCTTCTTATACGTGCAGCACAGTTAACTGAAAATCGCTGCGTTGCATAATCGATAAATCTATAAGGCATGTTAGAGGGCCGTGTGTCACCGCGGCCAAAATTACTCCAAATATGCCATTAAGTAAGTACAATCATGAACTCTATTGTGCTGTGCGACAGCGCTTTTCCTCAACACAAAAAAATCGCATTGTGATGATGTAAGCGTGCTCGGGCCTGGAACGTTAAGTGCAGTGTTAGCGCAGGCCAGCGGGGGAGTGGGGAGGGGGGGACAATCGTGCTCGGGCACGGTACAAGGCAACTGGGCCTAGTGTGAGTATGTAACGGGTACGGTCAGACTGCGTTGTGTATTAATTAGATCAGTGTTTCTCAACCCTGCTCCTCGCGGCACCCTGTCCTGCATATCTTCTGTCTATCCTTGCTCTACCTACCTGACTGAACTCACCAGTGGCACATTTTATTAGCTGAGCACACCTGATTTAATCAAGCAGCAAGGATAGATAGAAGCTATGCAGGACAGGGTGCCGCGAGGAGCAGGGTTGAGAAACACTGAATTAGATGTTACGGGGGTCAGCGAGTGAGCGAGTTTCGAACCAGGGTTCTCACTGGTCGCTGCCAACCCCTTACGGCCAGCGTCGTCGCCAGTTGAGGTAAAGGCAAATAGCCCCTAGCCTGTTGGCAACAACGCTAGTTATCCAGGTCTCTCAGGGAGTGAGGTAACCGCTGCAACTGCTCGGCTACCTGCTACCCGCTACCCGCTACCAAGGCTTTTACGCAAGACTCACATGAGCTACACACTACAGCTCTGCCACAAGTACGCCCTTAAACTGAGCCAGGCCAAGTGAAGAGGGATTGCTGTATATTTTTTTATTTATTTATTTTTATTGTTATTATTTTTTACAATTGAGCACATGCGACGCAGCTGGTGTGGCCCGGGCCTATGAGTGACCAAACACACCAACACAGCTGGCCACATGAATTGGCTACAAATTTTTATGTCATGTCCAAGTGCTTTCATGTTCTCAATAAATAAATCAAATTTTACCAGACTTCCACAACTGGAAAAGTACTGGGTACCGTTATATTTCTCTTCAGGGGGTCACCTAATTTCCAGGTAAACATGCTCTGAACTTGGTTTTCATAAGCCAAAGTCTTTGAAATATTGATAAAATTACTGACCGCATGAACTTGTCGTTTCAACATCAGTCAGAGTGGAATTTGACTTAGAGTACATTTTGGCAACAAAACCTGCTGCACATTTCTTGTGGTCCTGAAAATTGCAATCCACATTGTCAGTGGTACTGTCAAAATTTAAGTCCAGATCAGTCTCAGAAGCACTGGAGAGGGCTGGTACAGATAAAATCTGAGGAAAACTACTCAAATTAGCAACTGGTTCAAAAAGTACTTTATCAGCATGGGAGTGGTTTCTTTTCAAATGTTTCACATAAGAATTGAAATTGTGGTAGGTTCTCTGACATTGGTCTTGACTACAGACTAAAGTGTAATCCTGTCCATCAGAAAGTGCGTGGTATGTCTGAGATGATTAACAAGTCTCCTTACATCTCTAGAAATTTGTCTTTTGCTCTTTGGACAGATGTACATGGTGACTTCACTTACAGCAGCTGGAGTTTTGCGATAAGTTCCACGGTTCTGGATCTCTTCCCACCAGAGATCTGCATGTGATAAACATGCTCCATGAACCCAAAGACCGAGGCAAGCTGTAAAGGATAGGCCAGGTTGCAAACCCAGTACAGCTTAAAGAGTTTGTCCAGACTGCATGTCAGGCCCTCATTCTGAAGTGGAATCACAATACGATCGCTGGCTGCCACAATGACATACTGCGCTGCTGTGCTGGGGTGTCCTAAGCTCACAAGACAGAGTTGGTTCACTCCTGCTGCGGTGTCAGGGCTCTGCAGGAGGCTATTGATGCTTGTTCCTGTCTGAAAAATACTAAGTACATCCAAAACACAAATTTGGTAATGCATACCTATCCCATGGAACAGAAGATAGACACTCAACTGGAAATTTGAAAAGTTTTTGCACATCTTTACTCTTGGTGCTTAGCAAAGTAGCTAACTGTTTCCTGCTAGTGTAATGGGTGTGGGTCAACGAGCGAGCGAGCTTCAAACTGGGGTTTTCACTGCTCCCTGCCGACCTCCTATGGCCAGCGTCGTTGCCAGTTGAGCTAAAGACAAGTTGCCCCTTGCCCCTCGGCAACAACGCTGGTCAACTAGGGCCATGTCCACACGTACACGGGTATTTTTGAAAACGGGGGTTTTCCCTCCTTCGTTCTTAAAAAAATCTCCGTCCACACGAAAACGCAAACACGCGCTGTCAAGAGCAGGCCAAACCAGCAGGCGACGATACAACCCTAATCGTAAAGCCATGTTGGCCAATCAGAAGCATGGAAAAAAGTTACTACGGCGCACACTCTGACGTCACAAGCCAAAAACTCCGTTTTCCCTGTCTACACGTGAACACTGAAAACGGAGTTTCTGAAAATCTTCACCCTGGAAGGCGTTTTGCAAAAGATTTTCCATTTTCAGTGACCTAAAACGCTGTTTGCATTTGGACGAAAGGCCAAAACGCATAGAAAAAGCTACGTTTTTAAAAATACCCGTGTATGTGTGGAGGGGGCCTAGGTTTCAGAGAGTGATGTAATTGCTGCAACCGCTCGGCTACCTGCTACCTGCTACCAAGGCTTTTATGCAGGACTCACACGAGCTATTAACTTCAGCACTGCTACACTAGCATAACGTCAACGTTTGGTAGTTTGCTAGCATGCAACATAATCAATTAAACACGGTATTCTCGGTATGTTACACCTGTCACAATCCCACAGTAAAACTCATAATAAATGCATATTGTTTTCTTTTAACACACAGCAGCATAAATGATAAAGATTCTAACCCCTACTTTATTATACTTAACTTACATTAATGACCTTAATTAAGAGTAGAGGTCATCAACTGTCCACTGGCTGCAGCAGCTCTTCTCACGTCATGTCAAACTGAGGTGAGGGAGGGGCTCTGGCTGATCTGGTGATTTGATTGGCCAATTTATTTACACAATGTTGTGTAGAACTTTGTGTAATTTTCCACCCAGATAATTGCTGAGATTTAACACAATATTTGTTGAAATCATCATTGCACAAAAAATGTGTTGATTTTTAACACATTTGTTTTAAGAATGTACCCTGAACTTCATTTTTAAAATTCATTTAATTCGTTTTTTTCATTTACGGTTGCTCAACCTCCTGTTTTTGGAATCGCAGATCGTATACAAAGTTCGTCTCATTGTGACAACCACTGAAACTGTGCAGGAGGGCTGAAGTGAGGTGAATGCAGTCCTCCAATACACTCAAATGGAGCCACAGGTATTTTCCACACTACAAGTCATCCAGCACACTACACCTTTGGAGAATCTCAGCAACTCTGCTGATGTCATCTGAGCTACTCACAGGTGCCCGGGGAATTGTAGGGTGCTTAAGACAAGTAAAGCCTGGCAGACTTACCCACGCCTGTCCTCGGCAGAATGAAGCTAATTTGTTCCACTGCTGTGGGCTCCTGATCATTGGGCCTCATTCACCAACCGTTCTTAAGAAGAAATTTTTTCTTAAAAACCACCTATGCACTTTTTACGAAGATTCTGACATTCACCAATTTTTTCTTATTTGGGATTTGTTCTTAGGTAAGAACAGAATCTACGCACACTCAGCAGCACTCGTACGCACAAGTGAGTGCTGACATGTTTGAGCAAAATAAGTGATTACATGTTTTTTTCCATTCTGCAGTTGAATAATATTATATCATTTAAATCAGAAAAATATATTTTTGTCACAATATATATCTTGTAATAACTTTTGATATTTTACAAAGCATTATGGTCTTTTAATATAACGCTACACTAACGCTTAAGTTCACACCAATTATGTCAATTGGAAACCACGCCATCAGTCAGTGATTGTCACCCTATTTAGACATAAGCTTTCTGCACCCTAGACCTGCTCAAACAATGATACATATATTGCTGCTGCAAGATATTGCAGATCGTGCCCTACAGAGGGAACAAATCTTCTTTGATCATATGGATTTATTTGCAGAGTGTGATGACTACTTATTGAGACGTTTTAGGCTACCAAGAGCAGTCCTCATGGACCTCTGTAATCATTTGGAGCCAGCACTGCGGAGCCATACACGACGCTCTAATCCTGTACCACCACATGTGCAGGTACTCTCCACCTTAGGCTTTTTGGCCACTGGAACATTTCAGCGGGAGCTGGGAGACAGGGCGGGAATATCACAGCCGTCCATCAGCCGTGCTCTCCCGCGAGTCCTGGATGGAAGAAATTGACTGGCTACACAATACATCAAATTCCCATATACAGCTGAAGAACAAATTCCAGTCAAGAGGGGATTTCATTCTATTGCTGGTCTGCCTAACACCATCGGCGCAATAGACTGCATGCACGTGCGCATCAAGGCACCCTCTCCAGATCCATTCCAATACCTTAACCCCAAGCAGTATCACTCTATAAATGTGCAACTCATCTGCAACTCCCAGAACAACTAAATGTGGCTGCTGGGGACGATTCCTATATCTTGTGGCCATGCGCCTCAAACATTGGTATGTATCTTTGAATATGTATCTTTATCATTTCATTTCCTCCAACAGTGGCCTTCTATTCTTATGACTTGTTTTATCAGGAGATCGAGGATATGCCCTGGCCCCCTGGTTAATGACACCACTGACCAACCCCCAGACCCGCCAGGAGGTGTTATACAATCAAATGCACGCACGCACTCGCTTCACCATCAAGCACACAATTGGCATCCTAAAAGGACGTTGGATGTGTTTGGACACGGCAGGTGGCAAGTTGCTTTACAAACCAGAGAAGGTGAGTATAAAGAGAAAAGCCAACAATTTGTTTCTTCTTGCATAGAGCATTTGGCCCAATTTTAATCATATTTTTTGCATTTTCTAATCTTTGGTCTTCCTTTCATTATTACAGGTTTGTGGAATAATCATGGCCTGCTGTGTATTGCACAACAGTGCCATGAAACATGGTGTACCACTTCCCAGTCAACCACCACACCACGAGGATGTGTGTCCTGACACGCTCTTTGGACCACAAAACAGACTCGCTGTGGAAGTTCGAGAGCATTTAATTGCGCAGTTGTAAATAAATCTGCTTTAAAAATTATTTGACTCTGATTATTTATAGCATAGACTACAATCAAGTAAGAGGCATATCACTTAAACATGGAACAAACGGGTTTCAGAGCGCATCTTTATTTAAATTTGGATTAATTTCTCTGAGTGTATCCGAGATTGTCATGAGTGCTGAAGTGATCCGTGTCAGCGTTGCGGCAATTCTTTCTTGGTTGTCAAGAACCACTTCTGAGATCAGACGTGGGGCAGAACGGGACCTGGGAGCACGCATGGAGGTACTTCTCCTGGATACTGGCAGCGGGGTTACAGGTTGTGCCTCAGAGGGTGACGGGCTCAGCCTCAGCAGATCTGTGAATACATGATAAACCATTTTGTGAACTTGTTTTGGCGATTAAATGGGCCCAGATATCTAAATCTCGAAAACAATCACGTAGGATAATCATTTTCAACACACCATGTTGTACACCTGCCTTCAGGACATACTTGTTTTAAATTATAGCCTTGTATCGTAGGGGAAAAAAATCACCTTCTGTATCATCTGGGATGGGAGATGGATGAGGAGGGGATGAAGGTACCGACTCGGGGCCCAGGTCTGTATCTAAATGATCAGCTGATGGCACACCTGACTCTCCGATGATGGTCCCGATGCGCTGGTCCAGCTCAGACAGGTTTTTGCCTGCTTTCCCCCCTCCAGTGCTCTGCATCTCTCGTCTGAATTTTGCAATGTTTTGTTTGCATCAGATTTCAAATCAAACCACTTCTTTTTAACTTCATCCGTCGTCCACCCTTCTCCAGATACAGCATTCACTGAACTTGTGATTGCGTCCCATGCATCTTTTTTGTGTGTGAAGTTATATCCAGAATTAATGCTACTAAATATTACCGCTCGTTTGCGGCTCACTTCCTGCAGCAGTGCTTCCACTTCAGAACTACTAAAGTTCTTTTTGCGCTTGGATTCCGGGACTCCGTCCTTAGATTTGCTTTTCGGCATTTCCTCAACTTTCCCTTCTGATATCTCTAGGATAGCTGTCGTTTTGCACACAGCCCTTTGGTCTCATGCCCTTTTAAGGGCATTTGTGGGCGTTTACCTATGCTTATTAAGGACAAGTGGCACGCGCTTTTAGATTACAAGAAGATTGGCATTCATCAATCAAAGAACACAGGCGCACCCAATTCCACGGTTTAAGAACATGTTCATGAATCAGACGTAGACTTTTCTTAAGAATTTTCTTAAGAACAACTTAAGAGATGATTTGAGAAAATACTTGGTGAAAATATGGGAAAATATTGGTGAATGAGGCCCATTGTTGGCAGATGATGCGGCTGGGACTGTAGAGCTCAGCTTGCGCTCACAGCGAGCACCTTAACCACTGAGCTGCTTAGGATCCTTGTTCTTAGATAGTTGAAGAGAAATGACGGAATATGATATTATGAAATGTAAAATCAATTAAATGTAGTGACAAAACAGTGGAAAGTTTTTATCAAGACATCACCAGTCTCAGGAAAAAGGTGCTTATTTTCAGGTGTGGAATTGCTTGTACATGGCAAGTCATGTTACACAAAAGTGTCAGCTCTTAAGAACCTTGTAAGGGTTCTACTAATTTGCACAAACAAATGGAAAGTACTACAAGCAGCCCCAAACAGCTACGGAAAACAACCGCAGTGTATTACAAAGTACCAAAAACAACTGCAAAGTACCAGAAACACCCCCAAGGCTATGGAAAGTACACTATGCAAAGTACAACAAACAATTACAAATAGCTTCCACACACAAGCACAGAGAGAGACTCTCACTGTACTCCCCCTTTTCACTCTTTTGGAAAAACCTGGAGAACTCCCTGGAGAATCCCTCCCCAATCCCCAATATTTATTGGACGTAATTTGATTCCCAACAGTGGTTTCCTTCTCTTTCGCATGATAATACCTGACCTAAATCTCATTATGTGACTGCAAACATATTTGCAATTTCATACAAAAATTTGGTTTAAATATTTGCATTACTACTGTGCAGAATGAATTTCATCAACCAAAAGTACAAAACTATTCATTTGGCAAAAACCTAACAGAGTAGGGTTATTTACATAAATTTTGCCATTTATACATTTAGATATTATTTGCAAAAATACTTCTTGATTCAAATATGGTGTCAGCGCTCCCGCCCCCTAGCCGTGGTGTTTTGTGTTTTTCTGTCCATGTGCTTTTGTTTTTCCTTGTGTTCTAGCCCTGCCCTGCTCCCTGCCCGGTCTCCGCCCGCCTGATTGCCTCATCACCTTCACCTGCCTGCCTGTGGACCTGTTTCCCATTTCGTTGTCAGCCCTGCCCTATATCTTCCCTGTGTATCCCTGTCCTGTTGCTAGTTCGTCTCAGCTGCTTTTGCCTGTTTCGTCCCTGCCGTTTGTTCCTCGTGATCTTTGCTGCTTGTTCCCGTTCCCATTTTCTGCTTTTTCCCGACCTGTTTTTGCCTGCCGCTCTGCCCTGTTTGCCTGTTCCTCTGCCTGCCCGGTGTTTGACCCTGCCTGCTCTGTTTACCTGCGTTTTGGATTTGCCCCTCGGACTGCCTTTCTGGTTCTGACCCTGCCTGTTTCTGCTACTTCGATCTTGCTTGTGGACTCAATAAATCCGCCGGAATTCAACGTTCTTGTGGTCTGCGACTGTGTCCTTGCCTGAGCCCTGACATATGGTTGTTAAATGTTAGCACTATGGCTGTGATGATTGCAATGCTACATCCAAGTGCATCTTAATCAATCTATGCTCATCATCATCACCTTTATTTGTCAGACTCAAGGTCTACACAAACACAAGACAGACATAACATACAACATACATAAAAAGGAGTATTGCACTTATTATAAAAGACACTTGTACCAGTATTTCCACATAGATGACTGGTAGCATAGCACACTAAATCTAGGATTTGAGAGCATCAAAACAAGTTCTTTGTCCCCTTTTGACCTACATATTAAGACAACACTCTTTCTAGCATTATATTGCTCAGATCATGTTTATTAAAATTTTGGAGCTTGTAGGATTTAAGATGAGGATTTCTGAAAGTTGGTGTAATACAAGTAAGGTCTGAGTATCTGAATCAGAGGGTTAGCAGTGTGGTAAAATTGTAATGAAATGGCTCAATAAACACCATAAGGTTAAAGGAAATAGCCTGAAAAAGATGACTAAGTACAGAATCTTGGAGGTGGGTGGCAGGAATAAGTGTCTGAAGTCGGTCGAAGACTTGGAAAGTTTTTGCAGTTTAATGATTTCTAAAAACTCATTTTATTTCAAAAGAGGCAGTTCAGTTTCAATATTATCTCCAAGTATTTTGCATTTAATATGCCTTGTGCAAGGGCTTAAGTTTTTCAGTGAAGTACTTATCATCAAGGGGGAGACTTGCACAAGAAAGATGATATGATACTGGTAAAAGTAGCTATATGGGATCATCTGGGCACATGTAGTCAATAAAATTATGACACTCTATCCTCACCTTAAAAGTATGTTCTTAGGAGGAGTGAATACAAATATAGCTATTTTCTTGGCTATGCTCTCTGAGCATTGCTGTTTGTCATTGAGTGCTCTGAGCTCCAGTTGTAAAGTAGGTTTTAAAGCTGCTGTGCGCTTTAACACTGCTCTTTGCACTGTCTGTAAAAGAACGTCTGAAGTAATTACCTAATCAAAGGTAAGTGTTTTTTATTGGAATAATTACTTAAAAATTATAATATTAATAATTATTAGTAATCTTTAACAATAATTAATAATCTTCTATGTAAAATATGTGTATATATAAAATAAAAAATCTAAATTGGCTGAGAATGTATGTACTAGCATGTCTTTAAGGAAGTGTTTATGCACGTGTTTTTACATACATGTGTTTGTATATGTGGCGTGCTGGTTCATTTGTAAGTACTGAAAATATGGATGTTGTTATTGTACACCCATTCCCATTTTACAGTATTGATAAATAAGAAATGTATTGCCCATTCCTAAAAACTAGTAAGGATATGGTGCTGGGAAGAATGAATAGAATCTAGTATGTATGTAAAGAAAGAATCGTTCTCTATTAATATGTGTTCTGAAGACTGCAAGTTTAAGTAGTTTGATCAGCTATTTTTCATAGATATAATGACTGTAGTACAAGAAAAACGGCTCTTGGCTCTCAGCTTGTTGACCTGGGACTCGGCGATGTCGGCACGCTCCTGAGCTTCCTCCATTTCATGCTGCACCTTCCTGTATCTGGACAGGTGAGTGTTGGCTTGCTCCTCCTGTTGAGGAGTCCAAACATTCATGAGCAATATTTTGTTTCAACAGATACATTTGATTTAGAACAAAACAGATCCCTTTTAGTTTTAGAATTTAGATTTTTTATGATGTCTCCTTTACCAGAAACCTCATTCTTTGACTTTTTTATATCCAGTTCTAATTGTTTTATTAATATACATTTCAGGGAAACAGGAAAAAGTAACCTCATTCTTTGACTGTCTTTATAATTGCAGGTGATTGAGATAAATAAAACCCTGATCATTAATTAATGACTCAATATTGAAACTTTATGCTTAATTATTTCCTGAAATATGCAAATAAACTAAAACTGATGCCATGACTGCCAGCTTGATGGTGTTATCTTAGTCCATTAAAATTTGCTTGGAAAAATTGATAGTTTTCAACTTTTAAGTTTAATATAGTCCAGTACTATTTGATTCTCTTAGAACATCTGATTATGAAACACATGGTATAAATTACTGAATCAGTTAAATAATATCCTGATAGAGATTAATGTGTTGACACCTAATCAATGACATGGAATTCCTCCATGAAACTTGCCCCCATCCCCCACATAGAACATTTTACATTGCATTCAGGCTGTAAATGATTTTTTTTTCTTGGAATATTAGACCTACCGCTTCCTCAGCCTGCCTCTTGTAGGCCTTCACTTTCAGCTGCAGTTTGTCCACCAGATCTTGCAGTCTGTGAATGTTCTTCTTGTCCTCCTCAGTCTAAAGTGAGTAGAGATGACTTAGAAGAAGTACTGTGTTGTCATTTTTGAGTGCAGTCTATTTTATAAAGATGGATTGATTTTTACCTGGTAGGTGAGCTCTTTGACTCTCCTCTCATATTTACGGACACCTTTAACTGCATCAGCTCCACGTTTCTGTTCAGCTTCAACTTCACTTTCCAGCTCATGCACCTTGAATTGAGCATTTGTTCATACAAATATTTTAGTAACATTTTGTGAAGCTCAAATACTTGAAGCTTGCAGCAGGGTAGGAGTTAGAACTGGGAAATTCAGATTCTGCACATGGAAAAAGCTGAGTTTCTTAAAGGATGAAAACACTATGCTGAAACAACATGATTTTTCAATCTGGTCATCAAATCAGAAGGAATGCTGTTCAAGATTTCTAGCTAACCAGCTTCACAATATTAAATTTGTTAGACTTATTGTAATTCATTGTCCATGAGCATTACTTTCATCTTAAAAAAATTTTAGGAAGTAGTTATGCCTGTCTTACAATATGTGATGTTATGCTGGTTATGATGAGTAGTGTCATCGAGTATTCATTAAGTTCACAGAAATAAAAAGATAAAATCTGATATCAACAGATACACTACCCTTGTTTCCAGTTTCTGGAGCTGTTTCTTTCCGCCCTTCATGGCCAGGTTCTCAGCCTCATCCAGACGGTGCTGCAGGTCCTTGACTGTGACTTCCAGGTTCTTCTTCATCCTCTCCAGGTGAGCACTGGTGTCCTGCTCCTTCTTCAGCTCCTCTGCCATCATGGCTGCCTGGAATTTTCACAACATGGAGGTCTCTTGATTTTTTTTATCATTTCTTAAAAGAACCTATTTCTCTTTGATCAGAGTATTACTGATCACAGCAATCAAATGGATCTACAGCATTACTGTGATTGCAATTGCAGTTGCAAATGTTTCATGCTATGCAGGGCACAGGCATCAAGGGACTGCTGCTGTTGCATCATTGGGAAGATAATTTACCTCTTTCATTCAAACTAAAATACTGTTGTATGAATGAATGGAGGTACATAAGAAAGAAATACATGGGGGTGAAAGATACAACTTTAAGGTTTGTAGTTCAGTAAAACAATGATCATTTATATTAATGAAAAAGAAATGCAATGATTATAAAACTGAAGTAAATGTCACTCACATCAGTAATAGCCTTCTTGGCCTTCTCCTCTGCATTTCTTGCTTCCTGAATGGTGTCATCCACTTCTCCTTGGACCTGAACAAGGTCACTCTCCAGCTTCTTCTTGGTGTTGATAAGGCTGGTGTTCTGAAAAATTGCATTTGTTTAGTATTAACGTTGCAAGGTAAGAACATGGTAAGAAAATGGAGTCCTTTTTGCTTTCATAAAGGAATGACAGTTTTGACAATAGGTTCCCAATTGAGACAAGGGTCTTAAGAATCATCAATTGTCTTCTTTGTCATGTTCTCAGGAAAGAAATCCAAAAATATAAGGCAAACCATTTTCATCTGAGAAATTAAACAGCCTTTATTACAATGCAATGCCTTACTGTGAAATCCTCTACCAACATGTTGCACCTAATATACCCTTTGTTTGTTTGATACTGAAGGTTGTGATGTACTTCATCATGCTCATTTATACTATATCAGACAAAAACAAAAAGGAATGACTTTCTGTACTTACCTGGGAGTGCAGCAGGGTTACACGCTCGCTTGCATCTACCAGCTCCTGCTCGGCCACTTTGCGGCCTCTCTCTGTCTGCTCCAGGGCAGCCCTCAGTTCCTCTATCTCAGCCAGCATCAGGTTGTTCCTGCGCTCCACCATGGCAACCTGCTCCTTCATGTCCTCCTGTCCTCTGACTGCATCATCAAGGTGCAGTTGGGCATCCTGAAAGAGAGATCAATGAAAGGAATTCTGAGTGAAAAGACTAAACTCATTGAGCTCAGCACTGTAACTATAAGTAATATACAAAGATACCTTGAGCTGTCCTTGGACATTCCTCAGTTGTTTCTGGGCTTCAGCAGCCTGGCGGTTGGCATGGCTCAGCTGAATCTCCATCTCATTGAGGTCTCCCTCCATCTTCTTCTTGACTCTGAGAGCATCATTCCTGCTTCTGACCTCAGCGTCAAGAGTGCTCTGCATGGAGTCGATCACCCTCTGGCTGTTCCTCTTGATCTGCTCCATCTCCTCATCTTTCTCTGCGAGCTTCCTGTCAACTTCACTCTTGATCTGATTGAGCTCCAGCTGGACACGGAGAATCTTGGACTCCTCATGCTCCAGAGTTCCCAAAGTCAAAAAATGAATAGTAAAATTCCAATAACTACTAAAAAGGTTTTTTTTGGAACTGTAGAAAAAAAGTCTATGCAGTTATTCCTTAATTTATAAATTGAACACAACTGTTTTTTCTCAGTTTGAAAATATGTGGAATAATCTAAATGAAGAGCCCCAAGCAATATTTATTCATTAGCAAACACTTAAGGTAATAGTACTCCAAAATTAATTAATAAGTCACCAGCATTATTCAAATATAGGTTACCAGAAAATATCCATTATTTAATTTTTTGATTACCTCTGCTTCTTCTAGGGCAGTCTGAATTTCTGATTTCTCAGTCTCCACAGTTTTCTTAGCCTTCTCCAGCTCATGAATGGTCTTTCCAGTCTCTCCAATCTGTTCAGTCAGGTCGGAAATCTCCTCTACAGGGACACATATTTGATAACAATAAAAATTGGGTAACTATGGTTTTGAATATATTTAACAGTAGCACATTTCTTCCAAAGATCTCTGATCACTTTAGATACCCATTACAAATTTTGTTATCCCTGAATCTCCTTATCTACAGGAATGTTCAAACTATTCAAGTGTATAAGATTTATTACAGTTGTTCACAAGATGAATCTCAGTATCTGAATGTTTGAAGAATACGAATGAATTTATGTAAAGCCTTACAGGTAGTTATGTAAGTTCTTTAGCTACAGAGTGTTGATTGAATTTATAACTTTTGAATATTTTAATTGTGGTGTTTGCTAAATGATGTAATGTAATGTAATGATTGTATTTTTAACTTTTCAGTATCAGCTGAATTTTCTGACAGCATCACTGTGACCATGATCAAAAAGTGTTTCTACATTCAGTGTACATACGCTGCAGGTTCTTGTTCTCTCTCTTCAGGGTCTCCAGGTGGTCCAGAGCTTCTTCATAGGAGTTCTTCATCTTGAACAGCTCAGTGCTGAGAGAACGCGCCTCTTTCTGTGCCCCTTCCAGCTCTGCCTGGCCTTCCTCATACTTCTGTTTCCATTCTGCCAGAACCTGGAAAATTGATGATAAAACTCATAAATAATGAACCATGAAATCAGTCTATGCTGTAAAACCTAATTGTGACACAGCAGAAATGATAATTCCTATATTGGAATGTTGGATTTACCTTGTCAAAGTTCCTCTGCTTCTTGTCAAGGTTGGCAGCCTGGGCATTTGCCCTCTCCACATCAATCATGAGATCCTCCACTTCACCCTGCAGTCTCTGCTTGGTCTTCTCCAAAGAGGCACACTTGGAGTTCACAGCCTCAATGGATTCCTCTGCCTCCTGGAGACGCTGGGCAAGCTTTTTCCTGTAGACAATGACATTGTCATGAACTGTCTTAGATTAATCATAAACACTGAATCCACAATTACACTGTAAAAAGTGAAGTTACTTGGCCTCCTCCAGTTCCTCAGTGCGCTGGATGGCATCAGTTTCATATTTGGTTCTCCACTGAGCCACCTCACTGTTGGCCTTGGACATTCCACGCTGCAGCTCAGCCTTGGCCTCCTGCTCCTCCTCAAACTGCTCCCTCAGCAGGTCACAGTCATGGCGTGCTGATTGCAAAGCATGGGCCAGGGCATTCTTGGCCTTAAAGGCAACCTGAATTTTAAGAACACAAATAAATGAATGGATATACACATGCTCAGTACCCATTTTAACATGAGAAGAGATGTGCTAAAATGCAATTCTTTAACTTAACGTATTGACAGAAAGACATGAAAACAGGGTAACCCATAATTTTAATAAAATTAGTCTATCTCATTGACAGCCACTTCTCAGGACATTGGATTATCATTATCCATGGATAATCCTCAATTCCAGGTGCTCTATTACCTTGACTTCCTCTTCAATGTGCCTCTTGAGTTCCTCAATCTGCTGTGTGTAGGCTTGCTTGCCTCTTGTCAGCTGAGAGACTAGAGCCTCCTTCTCCTCCAGTTGGCGACCAAATTCACCTGAGAAAATAAAAGTTGTGTGGAACTCTTCACTATTGTTTTATGAGAAGTAATTAGATCTAAAGGCTGATGTAATGTACTTACCATTCTCTGTTTGAAGTCTTGCTTTTTGTGCATTCAGGTCATTCAGTTGGCGCACATGCTCATCACTCTTGGTCTTGAGTTCACTCAGTTGGTCTTCCAGGGTACGGCACATTTTCTCAAGGTTGCCCTGTCAAGAAGTATATTTATAGTTATTTCAAGTTGAATGTCTCTTACAACTGTTTGCTTGAGAAATAATTCCCTCCTTATACCTTTGATTTGGCGACAGCCTCCATGTTACTGGACAGATCATCGATTTCCATTTTGTATTCACTCTTCTCCTTCTCCAGCTTCTGCTTGACGCGCTGAAGGTTGTCGATTTGTTCTCCCAGTTCTGCAACGCTGTCGGCCTGCTTCTTGCGGAGAGCAGCAGCTGTGGCCTCATGCTGCAGGGTGGACTCTTCAAGATCACGGCGCAGCTTCTGGAACTCAGCCTCACGCTTCTTGTTCATCTCAATCTGAGCAGCAGTGGCACCACCAGCTTCTTCTAGCCTCTCACTGATCTCCTCAAGTTCCCTGGAGAGATCAGCTCTCTGCTTCTCAACCTTGGCCCGAGCAGCACGCTCAGCCTCGATTTCTTCCTCCAGCTCCTCAATACGAGCCTATGGAGAACAGTGGTATTGTTAAAGTTGTACATGTGTTCAGCTTTATTACATGGAATTTTAATGCTTTCAGAAATTACCTGGAGTTCCTTAATCTTCTTTTGAAGCTGAGCACCCAAAGATTGTTCATCCTCAATCTTGCTGAGAAGTTGGCTTGTCTCAAAATCTTTCCTGTCAAAAAGAAACAATATAGATTTTGATGAATATGTTTCCATTTTGGGAGGATCATTGTTCTTAATATTGTTTTTCTTTTGAATTCTGTCTTACTTCTTGATCTTCTCCTCTGACTGTTGCTTGTCATTCTCCAGATCCATTATGGATTCCTGAGCCAGTTTCAGATCACCCTCAAGCTTTCTCTTGGCTCTCTCAAGGTCCATGCGAAGCTTCTTCTCTTGTTCCAGAGAACCTTCCAGCTGTTTCATGTAAAAGCAAGCAAGATGTTAAGGTGTTTTTTCACACTTTAAGGAATATTTTCAGCAATTTGTCTTTTTGATTCCTTTTAAAAATTGTAGGTTAATGGGTTACATCAATGGATCAGATCAATGGGTTAGAATGTTTCTGAAGTTGCTCCTAGTGGTTCAAAAGGCTCTCTGTTCTATGGCTCATCTTAAGTCACACCTGTCAAAATATGTAAATGACATCTTACATCATCCACTTGTTGCTCAAGCTTGGTTTTGGCTTTGGTCAGAGTGTTGACTTTGTCCTCCTCTGCCTGGAGATCATCAAGAGTCTGCTGGTGTGCCTCTTGGAGGGCTTTCTTCTCTTTGGTCAGCTTGGCAATGCTCTCATCTTGAGTGGCCATCTCTTCAGTCAGGTTTTTAACCTAAATGAATTAATGTCACACTCTGTTAGTAACAAGCTGGTAAAGTGGAAAAAACAAATAAAAGACTGCATTGATGAATTATAAACCTTATTTTCTGTGGCATGTTTCTCCTTCTCCACTTTGGCCAAGGTGAGCTCTAAGTCATCAATGTCTTTCTTCAGCTCAGAGCACTCATCCTCCAGCTTCCTCTTCTTGGCAGTCAGCTCAGCATTGATTTCCTCCTCATCCTCCAGTCTCTCGTTTGACTCTTTGAGTTTAGCTTCGAGCTGGATCTTAGCTTTGATGAGTCCTTCACATCTTTCCTCAGCATCAGCGAGGCTTTCAACTTCCTATAATTGAAACAAAAATGCAAGAATCAAGCATGAGGAGCCATTAATTTAGATTACTGTACATTGATTTTCATCACTGATCATTTAGAGAACATTGAATTTATATTTGTATTTTTCACCAACTCACAGCTGCTACTTGTAATTGCAGGTCATTCTTTTCCTGCAGCAGAGAAACCATTTTCTCCTCAAGCTCCTTCTTCTTGGCTAATGCCTTGGCCAGGTCCTCTTTGCATTTTTCAAACTCTTCCTTCATGTTGGCCATTTCCTTCTCAGCTTCAGCGCTCTTCAGAAGTGGCTTGATCTTGAAGTATAGCTTCATCCATGGCCAATGTTTCACATTCATGAATGAGCGGATGTTGTATTGGATGGTGAAAATGGATTCCCTGTTTTAGCAATATCACAATCAGACAAGAGTCAAACATAAGTTTATGCCATGCTACTTCCATTTTTCTAACAAGCATCTTATCCTTGAACCACTCTAAAACAACAAAAACTAACACTATAAAACAATCTACTGTATATCAGTTGAAGATTTTTTTTGGAGTTCAAAGACATACATTTAGACTGGGACTTGATTGTGCCTTAAATTCACTGCCTTCCTTTAATTCACTTTGTCTATCAAAAACTTCATGTAAATAAATGAAGTCTAGTTTTTCTTTTCACTTTAAGAGATGTGCCTCTTGAAAAGAGGAATCAGTACTACCCCTAAATGAATTGAACCCTGAGTATATTTTTTGCTAATATATTACCACAGATGATCAATATTTAATTCTTATTTGTGATGAGTTTTAGTGTAAAAATATGTACCTCCTCTCCATCATCTTGACAAACTCCCTTCTCATCAGGAAACCACGGCACAGGGCCTGAGTCATGGTAACCAGTGTTGCCAGTTTGTCATCTCTCATCTCTTCCAGCTGACCCAACAGACCAGCTTTGAAGAACACCTGCAGTAATGTGTTGTCAATATATAAACTTGAGACAAGATTTAAGATCATCGAAACATTTTGTAATAAAGACAACATGGTACTGAAGGTTTACAAGTGTGCTCATTCTGATTTAAATCTCCTTATATATGATGCTTATAATAAGTTATCATTGTAAGTTTTCCTACCTCTCTCCATCATCTTCACAAACTCCCTGTTCTCATGCTCTGAGTCACCAGAGTATTAACCACACCAGGGCCTAGTCATGGTAAACCAGTGTTGCCAGTTTCTCAGTTCAGGCATCTCTTCCAGGGTGAGCCCAACAGACCAGCTTTGAAGAACCTCTGTTCTTGTATTTTTGACATGTTTGTGATGACAGATTGTTCTCACAGCTTTGTCTTGCATTTTGGACTGTTTGCTCAGTTACCTGTTTTGCTCTTGCTGTTTTGATTGTGTTTTTGACCTTCCCAAGGACACGGATTTGGATTTCTTAATTAAATTACCAGAGCTCTGCACTTGGGACTTCTGTCTCTTTCATTACACTGACATCCTCAAAGAAATCTCTTACCTTGGTGTGCCCAAACTTGTACTGAGTGTGGTCCACATCAATGGATCCCAGGAGCTTCTCAGAAGCTTTCTTGTTGTCAATGAACTGTCCCTCAGGGATCACACTGGCATTCAACACTTTGTATCTAGAATAAAAGTAATGATCATAATGATGAAGCAGATATGCTTATACATTCGTCAATGGGATCTTCCTTTTAAATGCAGATATTTGATATTCTGATATGGATGTAAATTGTGGATGCCTGTTACCAAGACCATTGATTTCTGTTATTATATTATTATATTTATTTGTAGAGGCCTTTAAACACGTTCTTTCCATGTTTTACTTCATAGCATATTTGTCATTTAATTGAGCAGTCTTAGAGACACATTGTAATGGAGACAAAAACTGCAGTCTTGATGAACAAATTACCTCTGCTTGAAGTCACCATAGAGGATTCTGCTGGGGAAGCCCTTTCTGCAGATTCTGATACCTTCTAGCACACCATTACATCTCAACTGGTGGATGACCAGGAAGTTCTCCATGAGACCTGGAAAAGAGGAAGATGTACTAAATCATACCAGCACATGTTATACCAAAGATCAGACATGATCTTATTGAAATAAGTAAACTACACCCCAGCATTATTCCCCCAGTAACATTCTGTGTTGACTACACTGAAACAACTTTTGATAACCCTTGAAAAGAGGATTGATCAACCAGTTAAACACCAGCATGTCCTTCATGATATAGTTCCTGTTTCATTTTCTACATTTGAGGTAATGGTAGGATCTTGAGAATAGTGCCTACCTGGTGTCTTTGACTCATTGGGAATCAAGCAACGCACAAAGTGAGGATGAGTGCTTCTTAAGTTGGTCATCAGCTTGCCCAAATTCTCCTGTGGGATGGAGGGTGGTGTAGTATTAAAACAGAGAATGCATTTGGTTTGTTTATTTCATGCATATTGTGAATAGAGTTAAGTTGGCCCCTCTATCACTTTATAACTGATACAATTCCAAATCTAATTGAAAGGGACCCAGCTGATTATCATTTCATGCTTTTAGTGTTCCGGAGCAAATTCATGTAATGTTTAATTATTTCTACATTTGCTTCAGCACATTTTTAAGAAAGGTTATTGTGACAGTAAGAGTGCTTTGTTTTGCGACATCAAATTGGTACTTAAATCACAGAAGTGTGGTTTAACTTGCATTGAAGTGCATACATTACCCTGAACAGAGCAGACACAGTCTGGAAGGAGCCACCCTTCTTCTTGCCACCCTTTTTGCCACCAGCCTCTGTTCACACAAGATTTTTACACTGACATCATATTTAATGCAATATTTAACTGCACAGCTTTTTCCATTTACTTTATTTTGCATGAATAACCATAAATACATGCCTGTACTAACAGCATTTTAAAAATACCACCATGAATACATTAACACCCAGAAGCCTGGTGTATCTTTGACTTTTACATCAATGAGTTTATGTTTGGTCAGATATGATAAAATAAAATTTAGCCAGCTGTGAATACATAGGATGGAGACTCTACCAATCACAACAGAAATAAATACAATACCTTCTGCACCGGCATGGGCAGCATACAGGTGAGCCAGCAGTTTGACTGATGACTTCTGGTACAGCTGTACAACTGAGTCATTCAGGGGGTCCTTGTTCTTGTCCAGCCAGCCGCAGATGTTGTAGTCCACAGTGCCAGCATAGTGCACCAGGGAGAAGTGGGCCTCAGCCTTGCCTTTGGCAGGCTTGGGCTTCTGGAAGCAATTGGCTTTGCCCAGGTGTTGGTCATAGAGCTTGTTTTTGAAGGTTGTGTCTGAAGCCTTGGGGAACATGCACTCCTCTTCAAGGATGGAGAAGATGCCCATTGGCTGTTGTATGCAGAATATTCAGATGAGATTACATCAGGAGAATAAGAGAAGAGGTTTATGACTGTCAATAATAATGGGCGTCACTCTTACCTTCTCAATGAGCTCAATGCAGGCAGCCAAGTCCATACCGAAATCAATGAACTCCCATTCAATACCCTCCTTCTTGTACTCCTCTTGTTCCAGCACAAACATGTGGTGGTTGAAAAACTGTTGCAGTTTCTCATTGGTGAAGTTGATGCACAACTGCTCCAGGCTGTTGAACTTAAATTTTGGAAAAAAATGATGAAAAGTTGACTAACTGATTAAAGTTGGTCCAAATTGAAAAGAAAAAATGTTTCATGCAACAAAACTATAGTCAATGTTAATGAAATCCTCCACTCACATCAAAGATCTCAAATCCAGCAATATCCAGCACACCAATGAAGAACTGTCGTGGCTGCTTTGTGTCCAACATCTCATTGATGCGAACAACCATCCACAAGAACATTTTCTCATAGACAGATTTGCAAAGAGCCATGACAGAGTTGTTGACCTAATCACAAAGAGGAAAAAACAAATAGAAATGCCAAATACTAATAACTCACATAACTAAATAATATTTCTTCATTGGTTTTATTTCAAGTTTGTCAAACATTCCTGAAACTATCATAACAGATGCTAAAAAATTTATCTTATACAACAAGGCATTCCATAATTGCAAAGCCTTGTTGCCAATGCCTTGTGGTAATGCTATTGCATAGCAAGGCATAGTAACTGTGTCTGGAGAACTGGAGAGATCAGGTCATTAAATGCAATAGGGCATTTTGGGGAAGAACACATCTTTACATACATTATCTACCATGAACACTATTAAAATATAAATATTGTACCTGCGGTACAGTCCCCCTTGGTCACAAACTCGTTTCCGACCTTCACTCTGGGAAAACACAGAGCTTTCAGCAGGTCAGCTGAGTTCAGGCCCAATAGGTAAGCAATTTTATCTGCCACTGTAATGAAGAGAATTCAGAAAAAAATTGTCTTAGGTCTTGCTGAAAAATCCCTCTAAAAATCAAAATAACTTTTTTGCATGTGTTATCTCAAAGGCAATTAACAAAATGTCAGCTTTAAATAATACCATTGAAACAGCCACATTTTATTCAATGTCTGTGGAAAAAGAAAAACAACTATTGTGTGGCTTAATATTATTGATTTTTTTTTAATTCTTCATATGGTGAGAGGAAATCACATTGATTTAAACTGAATTTTAATATATGAAGGTTGCAAGATGCAAGTATGACTCTTTCTGGAAGCATAGGTGTTATGAATTTATATTATTTCAAATATGTACAGGATACAGAAGAGTTTTCTCATTCACATTAGAGACTGTTTTATGCTGTCTGCAGGAATAAGGTTGACTCTCTCTCCTTTCTAGTAGTGAATGCACTCATGTAGGTGAATATTTCATTCAATGTCTTGGGGAATTAATTTTTATTTTGTAGTTAAGGGCCTGGTGTTCCAGTGTACATGACTATCGAAAACCTGAGTGTCAAGGAGCAGTCCCTTGTGCTTGTTTCAGTTATGATGCTGCTCACACTGTCTGAGTGTTTCCTTAAAACCTCCTCAAATTAACTCTTCAGACAATTTTTAAATCAGGGGAAGATGTGATCATAATTTGTCAAAATAGCTATGAGCACCAAAGAATAAGGGAAATATGTGCAGCATTGAAAATGGCATTTGAGTTTCTTGACATATGTGAAAGACAAGCTATGTCTGCAGTCATCACTTGTTCAGGTGTTGGCCATTGATTTACATGTTTACAGTTCATATAAAATATATTTTTTCTCAATTTTTTATATAATGAAATTCCAACGCTGCATCTGTATGATGTGACCAGTGATAACAACATTTGTTATGGTGACAGATCCCACAGAGAGTCAGTTAAATCAAACTGATCAGTGAGGCCTGAAATCCACATTCATTAAGACAGACAGTTGCCTCTTTGCCTGGATTATTTCTGTTTTTGACTAAAATCCTATGACATTAAAGTTTAAACTTTACCCTCAGTGCCATCAGGCTCAGCCTGCTCCTCACGCTGCTTCTGCTTAAACTTCATGTTCCCATGATGCATCACTGCACCAGTCAGCTTGTAGATGCCCATCTTCTCCTCAGCAGTGAAGCCCAAGATGTCAATAGCAGTCTGTGTGATTGGAAACAGAAGCATGTTTATGAGCTTTTGCCAGTTTATATATTTTACCAGTAAGATCATTTCTATTCGTAATTCTGGTGCAGACTGCTCTTTCTCTGTAATTATGAATGTACATATGTAGTCAAGATAGGAACATTTTCATTCTGATTTATTGTTACTGAGCAGAGTCTGAAACAAATAGGTAAGTGTTTAAATATATCTTTATAAACAGCTCCCTTCACTAGACCTCCTTAAGATCAATTTCATGTGCAGAGTTGTTAGATTTTACATGCCATAAGAACACATTGGTAAAATGTTTACATATTAGTAATATGTAAATACATGTTATATAATGTTTACATAGTGGTCATATTTTACCTGAATCATCTAAATCTGAGATTAGATGATTTAGTTACTGGTTCCATAAAAACAGAGTGCAAATCTCTTACATTTTGGTATATCAGAACTTATTGGCATACAGACAACACATAACATGCTTATTATGCTATGGGTTGAAGCATGCAGTCACAAAGTTGTCATTATTAATTATAGACAAAAAATCACAGGTTATCTTCAGGAAAAAGAATCAAATGTGCAAATTTGTTTCACTTGCATCTGTGGCTATGAACTCCTCAACATCATTAATGCTTTTAACAGTGATTTCTCCTTGGCTGATCATGGGGTAATCATATGGGTTGGTGGTAATGAGAAGTGCCTCTGTAAGAGAAAATAATAATAAATGTATACATTCCTGAAATTTGAATTACAATATTTAAGATCTTGATCTTGCAGATTTCATACCTAACAGTTCAGGTTTGTGGCCTGTCATAAGCTGATAGAAGATGTGGTAGCTTCTCTCAGCTGACAGCTGGAATGTTACTCTTGACTTTTCCAGCAAATCTGTAGGTAGGAAATGTAATATTTTCACGTTTTGGAAATTATTTTATTATACTCATTGATATTTGATCAACACTGAATGTCATCTTAGGAACTTACAAGTTTCAATATCAGCAGAAGCCAGCTTTCCTGTTGTTCCAAAATGAATTCTGATGAACTTTCCCTAAACATTTGAGAAATTATGAGGAATTGAAATGCTGCATCCTTTAAACAATGTTAAAGTAAATTTCAAAATAATAAAACCAGCCTGAAATACATTTAAAAACTTACAAAACGAGAGGAGTTGTCATTCCTCACAGTCTTGGCGTTACCATAAGCCTCCAGCAGGGGGTTCGCTGCGATGATTTGATCCTCCAGAGATCCCTACAGGAAGATATCAGACACTTCAGATTCTGTATGTGTAGCAGCTTATTACTTTCTGAGGTACATGCACACATCTCCTGAGACTGACCTGCATCTTGCCAGCTACTGGCTCAGCTTTCTTTTGCCCAGACACTGCGATTGTCGCAAAGTACTGGATGACACGTTTGGTGTTCACAGTCTTTCCTGCACCAGATTCTCCACTGTGGGTGGACAAGGATATTGATCAGAGCTTTAGAAACATAGACAATAAGCCCCATACTATATATAAAGTGCATGCAAACATTCTTTTAAATTGTGTTTTAATATATTTTAAACAAATTAATAAATAAATTAATCATATATTAAATTTTGAATGAAACTGAGTAACATGATGATTTTGGTTTTTGGTTCAAAGACAGGAAATAAGAATTTATTATTTTTTTTATTTTTACTTGTTTTCCCCTTTGGCTAATAATGCTTTCATTAGCATATACAATATACATACGTAATCAGGATGGACTGGTTTTCCCGATCTGCAAAAAGAAATCACATTTTCCCTCCATCAAAGCATTGTATGGTAAATAGCTCAGGAAGTTTTTCAGAACAACATATTAGTATCAGAATATGTGATGATTTGATATGAACTTAATATTAGTTCTCCAGAATAACTAATACACCTTATAATACCAGGAGATATTCTTACCAGTCAGCATGAACTGATAGGCATTGTCAGAGATGGAGAAGATGTGGGGCGGGGCCTCAACTCTCTTTTTGCCTCTGTATGCAACAACAACAACGGCATCGTACACTGGAAGCCACTTGTATGGATTCACAGTGACACAGAACAGCCCAGAGTATGTCTGAAACAGCAGCAGAGGTCAATGTTACTGCACATATTCAGCAGAAAGAATGGCTTATTGACTGGTAAAGTGGATTAACTAAGAAACTTACATAGATCATCCATGCTGCGTAACGCTCTTTGAGGTTATACAGCACAGGCTCGTTGAGGTGGGTCATCATGGCCATGTCCTCAATCTTATCAAACTTGGGAGGGTTCATTGGGTGGATGTCATCCTCCTTCACTGTTAATTTCTGTGGAATAGTGGAATGGAAAGAAGAAGTCTGTCTGTTTTGAGACTGACAGAAGGAGGTGTTATGCACTACAAAGCCATACATTCTAATTCAGGAATAAACATAACCTCATGGATTGATGTCACTGATGTAAAAGAGTCAACTTAATGCATTGATCCCTCAACACACATTTTGCCTGGATGCATGGAAAACATTATTTGTCCAGTCACCATGGTGATTACTTTCAAAATCCCAGTTTTAATTTCAATCCCATTTAACAAGATGTGGATAGTCAATAATGTAAGTTGTTGGATGTGTCACTCAGTCTAATGTATTCCTTCCATATGTATCCCTTTCAATGAGACTTTGTTACTGAGTGAGTGTGTCAAATACTTTTCCAGTATGGACCATCAGACAGTGCATCACAATGAATTTTGGTCAACTTTGAATTTACAGGAAAACTGATGTGTAGCTGTACATACCTGCCCATCCAGGGTTTCAACGGTGGCTTTGCCCCCCTCTCTGCTGATGAGTTTCCCTTGAGGTACATCTCCTTGGGCTCAGCCACAAAGAAAGCTGTTTTGGCATCAAAGGGTGTGTTCTGGGCCTCAATTCTCTCCTTCTCTGGCTTCCGGAGAAAACATGCAGGGGGTTTTACCCACACAATTTTATTCCAGCTGCATTTATGTAGGATGAATTGCACCATCATGGCATAATCATTTATTAATAATGAATTTTTGGCCTCCCAATTGGCTCATCTGCCAGGCATGGGAGTGAGTACTTCAGTGAGGATGGCTAAGGTCCCCCTGTGAGTTGCCAGGCTTTTGCAAGTTGCTCAGATATCAGCAGTGCAGTCATGCCTATCCTATTTGCACCTACTTCACTGTAATGAGCTGTGAGACTTGTAATGCTATAAATAACTTCTGACTTGTGTGCAAATGTATTGGAGGATTGTACTCATCTCATCTCAGCACTCCTAAAAGTCTACACAGTGTGTCACAGTGAAACAAGTCTAATGTGAAATTAGTGATTCCAAAAGGGTTGCATAAAGGGAAAAACATTCATGCATATGTATTTTTCTGATTTCAGATTCAGATTTGTTCATATTTGTATTGAGATCACAAAATATTAGGAGGAGAGCATGCTCATAAGTAAATGAGAAATGCCTATTGTGATTTGTCAAGAAAAATTTCAGGCTGTTAGGTAAGTTCACAGTAGAATTTTTCAATCCTGTCCACTTGTTATTCATTCCTTGCTAAAACAAGGAAGTTTATGTTTAAAAGGGACCGTTCCTACTGTCACCCCCAGATCTTGACACCTGTTCAAAATTCGGCCTCACCACAAATCAAGCCATTAATAGCTGCTGGCCGTGTTTAAAGGAATTATTTGCAGCAGCTTTCATTGATGTAATATTTTCATTACATCCCTTACTAAATTGAGAGTAAGAGCACAGGAACATTCTCATAATATACACTATAATTTACGGCATCTAGTGCCCTCCCAAGTAAATTCCCCTTTGCTGTCTGAAAAAAGTTCTACCTCATGGCTGTTTGCCTTTGAGAATGTAGTACATTCAGGAATTTACCTTCTTTATGCCAGGAGAGAAAGGTGGTTGCAGATGGTCTGTGGATACTGAAAAAGAAAGGTTAAGCAGCTCACTGATCAGTGTTAGACAGAAATCAAATAATAATGATAACGAATGCCAGCTTACTGACTATCCATGAGAACCTTTATTTATATTGTACTGTGTGTGCAGTGACTTTCCACACATAATGCACACACAGTTATAATTCAATTATAGTTATAAATCAATTATAATTATAAATCAACTATAATTGATAACTAATCTTGTGTTGTGCACAGTGGTACAAAATGGAATATTTTGAGGGAACCCCAGTGGGTAAGACAATTTGTGAATCAGCCAATTCCTGTCTTTTCTGATCTTTCACTGGTATAATATTGGCCTAAGTGCTTCAGTTGAGTGTTTAGCACTGTTGTATAAAGGTGCAGTGATTCTTTATATAGTAATGTAAGTAAGTAAATATGTAAGTAAGTAAGTGAGTAAGTAAATTAGATAGCTATCGAACTTGACTGATGCATTTCAAACTAACTGACATTAAGTAATGCTATAAACAGTATATATATATATGTAAGCTCACTAAAATAGTTTACTGTTTAAATGTTTGTTAATATAATATTTTTAAGATCAGTAAGAGAAACTCATATGAATGGGAAATAAAACAGAAAAACTATGTTGTCTGTTTGCTGAAGAATTCCCAAGCAGCACCCCTTTGGGGCTCCAGTCCTGTAAAACTGAAAGATGTTCCAACATTATATGATGGATCACTCACCTTTGCTGGGTGCCAGGCAGTCCCTGGGGGGAGTCCAGTGCTGCTTCTTTTATAGACAGATTTGTCTTCACTCAGCAGACTTGACCTGCTCTATTTGGTCATGTATCATTGCTCTGTTACTGGGCATCATACACCTGTTTCATTAGCAGTGACATTTTTATCACACGATTAATCACCGAAATTTTTCGATGCAGCTTTAAATCCATACTTGGTGAATCCATAGTAGTAAATTTTTAAATAGCATATGTAATTGCTGAAGAAGTTAAAATACAGGAGCTGAAAAAACATATGATGTAGTCTTGATAGGGAAATAAACATTGTGGTGCAAACACAGCACATGTGGTGCTCTTCAGCATAAAATGTGACTGTCTTCTGGTTTTTAAATTTTAAGGGTTGATCACATATTTCAAATATTTGTATCTGTTATTAATGTACAGCTATATTAGATACAGCCAGAGTCGGCCCTAACCAATTTGTTGCCCTAGGCAAGATTTTAGCTGGCATCCCTGCATCGCAGCCAATTCCACCACCACGGTCAATTGTGGTTTTAAACCATTCTTCATGGTGAGAACATGACAAACGCTTGCCAAACAGCGGAACATTTCACAAACCTGAGGTAGAGCATTCTAAACAATTATAATGATAAAATGTTTTTTCAACATCAAAATATGCATGAGTAAAATTAAATAAAATCCTTTTTCAATCCTTTTTCCTCAAAAAAATAAATATCTTAATAGAAAAATTAAGTGCTGCAGTGTGATACAGCACACATGTAAGATGGCTCAGACTGCAAAGTTTAAAAGTGTTTAAAAGGATAATGTCAATAAATAAAACAATAAATAGACAAAGAAATCTAAATTCTGGTCAGCATGCCAAACATTTTGTGCAGACAGGTTGAAAGTGTTTTAACTGACAATGTAAACAAAATAAATAGACAAAAGAAAAATCTCAAGTGTGGTCAGTATCTTCTGTACAAATTTTAGACAAGCAAAGCCATTAACATACCAGTTACGGGCAAGACAGACAAGTCTGTCTACAGTCTCAGGTTTTAAAGCTGCCCTGTGACAACTGCTAAGCTTCTTGAATCCCTCATTTTCAACAGTGCTAATGGGAAGCATGTCTTTTGCAATACAATATGGAATTGCATTTGTGATGTCTTTGTGTCTTTTCTTTTTTTTTGACGTGAGGCACAGTGCTGGAAAATGCTGATACGATCGTTAGCTGCTGGGTAGTCGCACTGGGTACTGGCCTGGTCCTTGTCGAGGGTCCACTAACAACACTCGTTTGGGACTGTAATTTCCAACTTGGGTCATTCCATATCAAATCACCCAGAGGGTCCCAGGTCACCCTCTCAGATTCCCCTGAAAAAAATTCCCAGCTGCTCCTATACCAAAGTTATGGAGAAATCCCAAATATTAGGTCTGTATCTCTAATAGTTTTGAAACTACAGTCCTTCGAAATTTTAATTAATTTTATGCATTTTGCCGAACAAGCCTTTTGGTCCAACTTCCAACATTCATAGCTCCTTTTGATATGGCATGTACAGCTTTGAAACTTTGTGACTAGGGCTGACTTTTTCTGTAGAATTCAAAAATGTAATCAGATCAGGTATCTTATGTACTTTTCCTCCTACAAGGCTCTGAAAATGGCCGAAAATTAAAAACGTAACAAAACAACACCCCCTTTGGGAGCTTCTCACTCAAACAGTATGCTAGATAAAGCACTCAGAGGTTTTTTTCCTGTCATTTATGACATATTAGGCCATGTGTATGCAGTAACCATATTTATGACTGTTATAGGAGAGTCAGAATAATTTTTTGAAATTTTCAAATTTCCTCAAAATTGTCTGTTTTCATATCCTCATTTGACCATGAGGGTAGTTAACCATCATTTTTATATTTTTACCATGTATTCTTATATATCTGAAGATGATCTGACAAAATTTTGATGTTGTTGCTAAGCTTCCTTCTGGAGTCTGATTTTTTTAAAGAATGAGCTGTCAGGGTCATTCCTATGTTCCCCAGCTCTATATTCACTTAATATGACATGGATAATGCTTCCAAGGGCCAAAATGGAGGTTCAGGTTAGAGTTATCTTTAGCATTAGTTCTAGGGTTAGTGTTAGCTTTCCAGTTAGCATTAGCATTGATTGTATTAGCATTAGGGTTAGCATTAGCATGTGGGTAAGTGTTAGCATTAGCATTTCGGTTACCATCAAGATTAGCATTAGATGCAAGGTTAGCATTAGCTGGTGTGTTAACAGAATATTGAACTGGGGAACATAGGACCCTGGGAACTTAGGACCCTGGGTACATAGATACGCTCCCTGAGCTGTCATGCTCTTGTTGCTGTACAAATTCAACCAAAACACAAATATTACATAGTTCACAGTTTCAGAATTGCCACATAGACTTATTTCAACAAGAGGAACATACTACCCCTTCATAAATTAATTCAAAATAGTGAAAATAAACAACTTTTTTTTTTTCAAGTTAGGCAATTTTATTGATTGTCAAAAACATGTCAAAGCATTATCACCAGTAATGGACAAATAATCACAGCAAGATCTTTTTGTTTTCAGGACATAAACAATCATTGTAAATAGAATTCAGATACACAGTGACAGTAGTCAGTATTGAAATTGAGTGACCTTTCTTGTCGACAATGTCTTCGTCCTTCGAGCTGGTCACGGGCACTGCTTTTTCTTCAGTGTCGCTCATTTCGCTTATTTTGCTTATTCCGCTCCAGCTACAAGCCTGTCAGCCACTGTGTCTGTAAACAATACCACGTGCTGGCCTGAATTTATACCTCTCACCGTGCAACCTAACGTGCACAATGCATACCTCTATTCCTGCAACATGATTGGCAGTTCGTGATTCATTTCTGTGCATGCTATCTAAGCATGGAAATTAATTATATTGAACATGTATCGAACACTTGTTATATGTCTATCGAGTAAAATTACACTGTGATAATTATTACAACTATTAATTAGTCAATTTTAATTGACTATCACAAGTAGGGCTAACGTTGGCTAACTAGACTAAGATGTCAATAAAAATGCCTGGTTTCTTGAGGCAGACAGTGGATGGTTTGTGCAGCACACTTAAAAGAAAAAATGTATTTCTCAAAATTATGTTGTAGATTATTCCCCAAACACCTGAATAGTCTTTCCAACTTTCCCTAATGAATTTGGTAGTAGTAACTGACTTTAACTCTAGCTATTTATTAAATTAGCGAATGTTACTATCTTCCAAATTAAGGTAGTAACACTCTGCTCCAACAATTACTACTATGCAATAGACAAACTATTCTTTCATCACATTACCTCTGTCTGCTTCCCGTTTTTCCTCTTCTTTTCTTCTTTTTTTTTTTTCTTCCCTGGGCACCAAAGGGCTTTGGTCTTTTTGACATGATATATATATATATATATATATATATATATATATATATATTTGAATTAGGCTACTGATGTTAATCGTATCACGTTTCATGGTCAGTGTCACTCACTAGTTCAGATAACTTGCCCATCCCCCACAATTAGGTAGGTCAAACTAAGAGCGGGGGTGGGGATGCGCCGGCGTGATGCTGCGGGCAACCCAGAAAACAGGCTATGCAGTTATGTTGTTGTGGGTTTTTTGGTAATGTTCCGAAACAATAGTATTAAAATAGTATTAGTAAAAAATAGCAAAAGTTAAAAATTTTGAATTTTTTTTCTTCCCTCATTTGGGGTGCCCCTATGGATGGATGGCGCCCCTAGCATTCGCCTATACCACCTATGCCATGGGCCGACTCTGGATACAGCTAAATTATGATTTTTGGCATTAATGGGAAGCCTAGTTTGGCAGTGGAGAACTTCTGCATGTCTTGGGTTAATGTTTCACGAGTCTTGCAAGCCTCTCATTTTCATACACAAATTGAACTGAGTGATTGATTTCATGCTGTGAACTTTGATGACATCTACAGTACAGAGAGTTAGGCTGATTTTACATCTTATGTCTTCATTGTCACTTCCTTCTGTGTTATGTTTGACTCTAAATATTGGCTAATGCTGTAGACAAGAGCATTACATCTTTTTCTTTTAATAATGTTATATTCAATAATGTAAATGTTTCCAAAATTTGCCAACCAATGGGATATGGACAAACTACCTGTGTAATCCCAGGACTGGACTATAGTCTTTTTGGCCTCAGTATATCCAGTCATGTGTTTCTGTGATTTTAAATGCCAGTCTTTTATTATCTTTGGTTGTGGTTGAATGATATATAGTTATTGTTCTACTAATTGTGCTAAATAAATTGCATTCATATGTAGTGTACCAGTTAGATATTGTTGTACTAGTTCATTCTTGATGTTATTTGTGCATCCATCTTTCATTTCTTGCCACCACACCTGGAACTGTCAATTTTGTTTGTTTTGCCCTGACTTTTGAGCGTTTGATATTTACAATTGGTTTGTATTGTATAGTTTTTCCACATGCCAGTATTTATTGCTCTAAATTGTTGTAACTGGAGTACCTACACGGATGCCAGGTGGATAAGGGCATTTATAAGGATATCTTTTCTTAGTTTTACTCTCTGGGTGCCCACCAAAGTATGTGTCCACCACCTTCAGTTAAAAGCTAACCAGCCATTATGGGAGGCAAGGGGATAAGCCAAGAGAGTTTGGAACGGATTTTGTTCCATGCATCATTAGCATAGTTTTAATGACTGACTAAGAATTTATTAAGGCCAGCAATCTAGTTAATAGAGTCACTTTCCAGAGCAGGGGTTGCCAGATGCCAGAAAATTATAGTTCCACCCCAAGATATAAAAGTTTAGTGGTTAGCTAACTATATAAACTGTGTTTTGGTGTAGCTTCACCATGTGAAAACAAACTAATAAGATAGCTGACTACTCTAATGTTGAGGTTTCTCATTAATGTTACGTTTCATTCCTACCAAACCTGAGGAGCAAGAACAGTGCTGTCTCTAGTCATATTGATAAAGAGATAACATTAACTACTACTCCAAACAAAATGTTGAACATTTAATGTGTATCAGGGGTATTGAGATATTTAATTACAGAAACATTGAAAATTCAACTCATCAGCTCTAGTTGTCAAAATTTTCATTCAATCTCTGCCATAAACAGAATGGCAAATGTTTTACCAATATGTATCCAGAGTGCCAACATTGCTACCTAACTGCTAACTGCTACCTGGTCACTGACCACAAAATGAGCATAAAACTCCACAACTGTCAATGTAGTTTGTTGGTATAGGTTACTGGGTTGTAGCTCCTAGACAGTGCACTCCACTCATGCCAGTCTACCTAGATAAGTTTGCATTGCTGTAAAGTCATGGTAAATAACTGCTGTGAAAGGGAATGTTCAAGTAAAGGAAACGATTAAGCAATACTTTGCATTTCACACAATAAATTAGGAAATCTGTAACAAACTGAGAGGGGGTGAGAATGGCTAGTCACAATAAAGCGATATGTCGATTGCAACGGTGAAATTGAACCCTTCTGAGGCACTTTTTGCACAAATTCAGACAAGACTAAATTCTTCTAAAGTCTAAAATTATATATTAAAAGAAACAGACTTTTTAGCAGTAAAGTGCATTTAATCAACAGGTTTGCTTGCTAGCAAGCTATGCTGTGTGGCTTTGTATTGTTTTCTAGAAAGTCTTGCAAGCTATATAAAGCAGTCAGTGGAGGGCTACAGAAGGTGTTTCTTCTAAATTAACAGCCATTTCTTTGGCTAGGCAATGGTGCATACATGTGGAAATTTAGAGTGCCACTAATGTTACAAAATGGGAGAATAAAATGCTGGAAAAAAAAACGACATCATTTTTAACAAACCCGTACAAAGCAACCTAAGCTGGATATTTGGGCATTAACTAAGTATGGCATTTGTGGCTTCAAAGCTGTTGAAGTAGACAGCGTCTCATTATTCACTGGAAGGAATGAGCATAACCATCTAACAAATAGGCCTGCCCTGCAGACTCATTGCAATGATACTGTATTAACTAAGTCGCTTTATCACATTACCCAAACACACTGGGGTATGTGCCTACAGCATCTTAGAGTAAATCATTAAATCTTATAATTATACAAACACATCCCTGGTTTACTGCAAGAGAGACTGACATGGGAGTATGTGAATGAGGACGATATAACTGATGACATTGCACAGTGTTTTCATGCCCATTCCCTAGAATTACAGGTGATCAGTGTTCCACCACAACCAATACAACCACAGTTTGCTTTATTCTCACTTTCTATTTACAGGATATCTGCCCACTCGGCATACCTGTTTACTTCCACAGAGGAGGTTCTTTCTCGCAATTTGTGTGATTAGTGGATTCTCACATTGACTTCATTGTATTGGACCAGTTCTGGACAAGTGGACCAGTCCACCAGGTCTGAGTATTACAGCATGAATTTCCTAATTTAATATGTAGTCAACAGGAGATCAAGTTATAAATGCAGGATTGATTACTTGGTATGGCACTTTTTCCATGGGAAAGCTGATTATGGCAGATGTGGACTAGGCAGTAACAAGAGGTGGCCAGTCATGTGCTAATCTGGGCACATCTCTTGTATAAAATGTGACACTTGATATCTATTCCTTAAATGTACACTCTACTGAAGAGTAATGACAAATATAGCCCCTTGCTAAGTTGCACACTGTAAACACCCAATCACTGAGTCACTGTTGCAAGCTTTGTTAGGTCAAGCTTATACCCCTGTTACACTCTTAGTGGTAGAAGATCAGATTCAAAAGTGACATTTTATTGGAAAAATTACCTTGAAATATTAACGGATAATGGAAATTTGATTCAATTTAGTAATTGTTGCTTACATCTGTGCATGAATGTGATACCCTATATGATAAAAATATTTTGTTCTGAATCATTTAATGAGATGCTTTTGTTGTCTGACCTCAGCATGGGAAAAGGCACTAGAGTATTCTGAAAGTCACTTTTTATTGTATTTCTCCGTTCACTCCAGTTACAAGCTCTGGCAGGTTGTAAGGTTGGTTTAGCATCATTGCATGGAGGTGACTGGAAAGGGGTTGGTCAGGTTCTCGGATTACAGAATATAGTTCACAATAGTCAGCTCTGAATACGAGTAGTCTATACAGTGGAATAGCATTTCTAAACTTACCCAAAAACACTCCACTGGGGTCTGTGGTGAAGCACACATTTTGACACATACGAAATGTATTTATTCATTTAATTATATAGGAATTTAAAAACAATGTTAAAAGACATGACAAAGCTCAGACAATGTTGTTTTCACTGGGTTTCTGTCCTGCAGAAGAAGAAAAACAGGGGAAAAAACTTGAAGGAAGAGAACTGGGGAAGGTGTCTCATGAGTAGTGGACAGCAGAGAAGGAAGAATATGACAGCGGAGGGGGGGCTGCTGTGTTTTGTGGGGACTTTCTCACGTACTGGGGAATGCTGTCCCAGATCAGTGTTAAGGGATGGAAGAATGACTTATTGCCATTGTTGTTTATGAAACTCGTTACAGGGTTATTCTAGTATCTGATGGATGTAGTGATTCACTTCTGTCTTTCAGAAGAATGTGTAGGCAGTGAGCTACAGGTAGCTGTTGGGAGCAGACCGTTATGGATTTGACAGTATGATGTAATGAAACTGGACAGCTGTAAGCTATGGAGGATAGTTTAATTGAACTGAGATGTGTCCTGGACACTGACTGTGAGAGGAACGGCTGGATTGTTTGAAGACAAAGTTTTTGGTTTAGTTGTTTCACTAGTTTTTGGACATGTGGTTAGTGTGTCGGGTGAGTGTCAAGGATGAGGCCCAGCCAGGTACTTACATTGTTGTGTTACAGCAAGTAATTCACTTGATATAGTTGTGGGTTCTGGAATGGGAAAATGTTCACAATTGTACTAAGCTATATGGACGACTTCAATAATGCCGTGTATCGTGGAAGGCAAGGCGCACTGGAATGAATGAAGAATTAGCAGAGTAAGAATTTCATTGTACGGTGTAACTGAGTGTTCTGCTGTGCACATGACAATAAAACTCTTGAATCTTGAATCTTGAATGCTGTTTTTTCTGGAGGCAAGCGTGATATGTGTTCTTTGTATGTACGTGACATGACTCGGGCAGGGACTCAGTCGCAGACCAAAGAATGCCGGCAGGCAGAAATCGTCACCGTAGAAACAGGCAGGGGTCAAAAACCAGAAAGGCAGTCCGAAGGGCTAAATCCAGAAGGCGGGTAATGGGGCAGGCAGGGTCAGACAACGGGCAGGCAGAGGTACAGGCAACGGGGCAGAAACGGCAGGCAAAAGACAGGTCAGAAACAGGCAGGTCAAAAACGGGAAAAACAACGAGAGAAAAAACACGAGGCAAATGCGGGAACGAAACGGGCAGAAGCAACCGAGACGAACTGGCAACAGAACAGGGATGAACAGGGCAGATATAGGGCAGGGCTGATAACGGGAATGGGAAACAGGTGCGCAGGCAGGCAGGTGAAGATAATGAGGGAAACAGGCGGGCGGAGACCGGGCGGGGAGCGGGGCAGGGCAGGAACACAGAGAAACAAAAGCACATGGACAGAAAAAAAAACAAAAACACAACGGCTAGCGGGCGGGAGTACTGACAGTACGTTGGATATGTGGGGAAAAAGCTGCATTTTTCTTTTTCTTTCTTTCATTTTTCTTTCTTTCTATTTTTTCTTTTCTTGGGAGGCACCATGGACATTGGTGATGATACTGACTGTTTCTGTGATTAAAATTGTTTCTTGGATTTCAAATTGCGTGAAGGAACAATAAAATCCCATAATCTAAATGCATTGTGTATGCACTATTTTTTTATTTCACTTTTCTGCATATTTATGCAGAAAAGTATATGCACATGTATATACACACCATGAAATAAGTATGTGCATGTGTTTCACCAGGCCTGATGCACGGTTTCCCCATGTCTTTGTGGGCTAACTGATATATATTTAAATCATATAATTGAGACATTTTTTAAATGCCATTTTTTCATCCTAAAATACTTACTTTGTAGGTCAAAAAACCTCAAAAGATGTTCCATGATCATTAGGGGTGAAGTAAGATACAGTATTGTGGCTGTGATTAAGTTTATTTGTTGGAAGTTCAGCTCAGTATAATTCTGTCAATCAAGCTAATCACTGGGTATGGCAAAAATCAAGGCCAGACATTTTATGGTCTGAAGTTGGGACTAATCCATGTTTTTAATGGACCTTGGCACAGAAGAGGAGCCCAGTTTAGCTGTGGAGAAGCACTCAAATGCCACTGGTGTACTGTTGCAGTACTCTTGCATGTCTTACATTTTTATTAAGAAATAAAACCGGGTGCTAGATCATTCCATGAATTTCAAGGGTGATCACACCTCACAACAGCACAAACAGGTATGACCCAGACTGATTTCAGGGTGTTGCACCACTTCACTCAGATATAGGGGTGTTTTCTGTAGGCTGGATTCAGCTACACCCAAGATTGGCTGGGGTTTTGTCATGTTTTGGTCAGCAGTTTCATTATCAGTCCCTCTCATTTAATGTCCTAGGTAATTATTACACCCTCTAAAATCCATGTACCCCTAGCTTTATTAATAGCTCCCATATCGGGATACAGTGACCCAGTGACCCTTTCAAGAGAGAGGTATCTTAACACATAATATCAGCAGGGTAGGAAACACTTAATGGACTTCTGATTCTGGGGTTTGCAAGGTACCTGAAAACAGTGAGATGGGGAAACCATGGCCAACCTACCCACCCCTATATTTGGCAGCATAAAGTCACTTTGTTTCACTGGAATAGGCTCCTGGTCATTGTCAGCCAATGACACAGCTAGGATTGAACCACACTCAAGACAAGGGCCTTACTAACTGAGCCACTCAGGAGTTCACATTTTGGTTTGTTCTTGAATTATGTATTATGAGATGTAATTATGAATTTTGTAAAGGGATAACCCCTATTATAATGCAGTAATGAATGTCAAGGGAACATAAAGTAGTGGTCTATGCCATTTAGACTGTAATATTAATAATGATCTGAAACATAATGTTTAACTGTAATTTCTACAGGAAATGTGCCAGCCTCAGCCCCCTGTAGTATTGTCCTATTCCATGTGAAAAGGCTATTAAATCACATTGACATTTGAAAGTGGTCATAACCTTGCAGCATGACCTTTCTCCAGTATTTTTATAGTGATTTAATAAGCAAAATTATATAATTTAATTGCAAAATTTATCATCATGTACAAAATGTATTTGATGGGAAAGATAATACTGGTAGAAGTGATAGTCAGGGCACATAGATTTGTCAGTGTTGACGGGGGAAAGGACCCAGGCGCAGACAAAACAGGCAGTAAAAGGAGATCCTTTAATTACAGGTCCAAAGGCACAGGCAAAGTCGTAATTAAAAACCAGTCCAAATCAGTTACCAAAAAAGTCCAGAGGAAAAATACGGTATCTGAAACAGCAGGCAAAAAGGGTGAACCAGGAACAGGCAGAGTCAAAAACCAAACAGATCAGAACTAAACAAACAGTGAGAACGACACAGGAACAAAGCTGAGACGATCAGGCAAAGAACAAAGGAAACAGCAGGGTATATATACATGGGCTAGTGATGAGAGAACAGGTGCGCAGGATGGGCTTCAGGTGGTGGGTGTGGCAGCAGGGCAGAAAGGCAGGACAGGAGGTGGGGCGATGGCTGAAAACAAAACAAAAGCACATGCACGGGAAAAACAAACAAAAGACACACCCACGCTGACAGACAGGGAGAAACCAGCAGCTCAGGCTGGAGTGCTGACAAGATTCAATAAAGTGTGATACCCTATATCCTGTAGTTTCAAATGGGGACTAAATACAAATATAGCTGCTTGGTCAGTTCTGCTGTTTGGCACCTAATACTGTGAGGTGTGTTTTAGATCAGGTTGATATTTCCTAAATATGCCTGTTTGATTTTTTATGGCTCATTTTGCATCAACCTTTTAATAAACACATACATATGTAACTACATGTCTTTGCGAAAATAACCAAAAATCTCCACTGTCCACTTTTACTTTGAAGATTTTTTTAAAGTAGGAGATAAACAGTATCTGAAGTTTGCTAATCTCTTCCAGAATGCCACACATGGGGAACAGACAGTCAGGCAAACCATGCTAAACATGTCAACTGCTGCTTGGGAGTGCATAGCACATGTACAAGGTAAGACTTAGAGGTGCAGTTACAAATATGCCTCTTAAAAAACTTGAGATTTTCTCTCAGATTGAAAGCTCATAATATGTAAATTCCATACTTGAATCTTCTCCCTGACAGATTTCACAAACCTTACACGTACAGGGTTTGACTGTACGGGGCCAGCCTTTATAAAGAGTTAAATAATCATTTCCTCTCAGTGGATTTACAGTATTTAGCCTGTTTTCAAATGCTTCAAGTAAAGTTATATTGAATGCATAGTTGTGCTTCCATTTAATTTTTCTTTACATTTTTGTCCCATCAAAGAACTTTGAAGGGTGTCGTAAAATCACTCCACATTTTTCACTGGGCTCTAATATCATTCATTGATACATAAAATCAGAGTTCCAAATGAAGGGGAAAGAACTGTAGCTTTTTATATCAATTTAGAGATGTCCTTACCTAAGGTTCTTATCTTGCAGCAATTTAACACATACATATTAGAAGTGTTCAGTATTTTCTTAATAAAATGAAAAGAACCTTACTAGTTAATGTTTTGAATGTCATCATGCGAATTGCTGGTGCTGTAGTGCCTTTGTAGTTTGCATCTGTTTTCATGATGTGATGCCAACATGGATCTTGATAGAATCTTAGACAGTATGGACTGTGGTATGCTCATTTCGCAGCTGTATTGCTTTTATGTGTCTTAAGAATATCATAAGGAAGGCAGGATTTGTCATCTTTAAAAAGTGTCTTTGTTATTCGTGCCATATAGGCTGACATTCAGGCACTGAACATCATAATCAAGGACAGATGAAAATACACTGTATTCATATTATACTGGCTTTTTTTTATCAATTATATGCTGTTGCACTTTATTGACTATCATATTATATGTTGTAAATGAGATGTAATTGACTCCTGTGAGTGGTTTCTTTGATTGTTGCAAGTACATTACATTACATTATATTACATTACATTACATGAATTTAGCAGGTGCTCTTATCCAGGGCGACTTCCAGCACATTAGAACATAGGTGTATTCATTCAAGGTAAAGTTCTCTACTCTACTCTACTCTACTCTGTATAAGCGGAGTTTTAAATGGTATGGGAGTGATTCTGCCTCAGTGTTTTTATCATTAGCAATTGTTAGTCAGCTCCCGGAGGAGCGAAATAAGTTATATTCTGACAAAGAAGCAGATCCGATGTTCGTAGAAAAGGACAGGAAGGTTTATTTACACAGCCGGCCGCGGGAACATCAGCATTGAGCAGAAGTTCAACAAGTATATCATTTTGTTCCTTTTTATATATTTACATTCACATTTGAGTTACAATGACCAGCGGGGGTGCCGTTTCTGATTGGTTTTGTGGTGTTGTGCATAGCTAAACAGCTCCCTCTCTAATTGGGTTTTTCCCAAACCTCGTACCCTAATTGGCTCCATAAGGTTCAAACTCACACTTCAGACGGAAGTGAGGTCCATATATGGTCATGTGGAACCCTGTGTTCCGCAGACTATTACCATCAAGAGGCGCCGTTTGGCTCCGGTCGGATGTAGCGGCATCGCTTTGTATTCTAATACACATCGCTTGTCTCCAGCGTTTGTATTCTAATACACATTGCGTGTCTCCGGATCAAACGCCATGCCATTCCACAAAACTGTCTCCTAACAGCAATTATATGCAGTTGATTCTTACAGTGGTGTTTCTTTTACAAGCCAAGTACACTGTAATTGATTTCGTACATTTGCAAGTGTTGAAGATCTGATAGTGCTGGACCTTCATAGATAGGATAGATAGACTATTTGTGTTACAGTAAGAATTTGAATCCCAGGGAGGAATATATTATATATAAATATACATTACTTATGGCTCAGGAATGGCTTAGTCACTTAAAGTGCTTTTTCCAAGAACTGGCTGAGGCCTACAGCCCTCTGAGCTGCGTCATTTCCTGACAATGACCGGGAGTCCAAAGCAGCAATATACAATGGACTGTTTCCGATGCACGACTTACTGTGTAGTCATGCATCTAGTTCTTTTTGGCAATTTCAGCAGTGGTGGTATCAACCAGTCTAGGATTGTCAAAAGCAGCATTATTTTCCCCTATTAGGTTTAAGAAGTCTGTTTAATCACATACAGCTTTCGAAGGGAAAATCTTTGTCTGGTCCAAATGGTTCCATTTGTATTTTCTGAGTTTTAGCATATGGGCAGTTTATGAAAATCTTGAAGTTATTTTCAAATGTATGTACTTTCTCTGAAAATATATAATTTAAAAATTTACTTTTGTTTTTACTTTTGGTTTTACATTTACATTTGTTACTTTGTACCTTATTTAAAAATGAACCTAACATCAATATATACTGCATTCTGTGTAAAACAATGTTATCCTGGCATAATAACACAACTGGAATGTGTGATCATTGGAACACAAAACATCAGCATGTGTCACTGGTGGTGAACAGGAGGACATAATATTAACTTCCTTTAATGTGCTTTATATGCTATAGCAAGACTACAACACAGAGAGCATAAAAGCTACAACATGCCCTGTTGCAAAACATATACATGCAGTATGAATATATATGAAAGGGGAAGAAGAGTTCATGCTTTGGTAGGGGGGCTAAGATGCAGTCTGAAGATGTGGGTCTTCAGTCTGCATTAGAAAATTGTCAGTGCCAATGGTCATTGTTCTGACTGCTACTGGAGCTAGTTCCTTATAATGGCACTTAGGGTGCTTATAATGATAGAGGCCATGCAAATACATTTGAGGAAACCAATAACGTTTCAGTCTGATTTGGGATTTACAGCAGTAAGTTTCTCAGAGCGCTTTATTTAAGCAGATTCCGCTCCATTCAAACCTCACAGGCAAACAAAAACAGAAAAAAAAACAGAAGCAATAAAACTGCAGCTGATATAGGGCATGATAAGTTCAATCCTCTGCTTGAGAATGGGGGAATGTTCTTGTATGCATTCAGTGTTGTTTGGATCTGTCAGTATTTGGAATATCTAAAATGTGCTCACCATTTACAGAATGTAACACATGGGAAATGGACAATGCAGAGCACTTCTGACAGCTACTTGGGAGTGTATTTACAAAGTAGGACTTGCAAAGCGTAAGTTGAAATGAGCTCAAGTAAAATGAAATGAGAAATGAAAAAAATGAGATAAGATGTTCTCTCTTTGAATACTGACAGTGCGTAATATATGCAATAGGCAATATCTCATAGGTTTTGTGCATGGCCTTTCCAGATATTGCATACTTTTTATGTTGTGGTGTGCATCATTAGGGTACTGGGAAGCATATAGTACACACGTCCCTATAGTCCTGCATGTAAAGAGCTAAATGTGAGACTACATATATGAGAATACCATGAGTCATGCATTTTCCTTCAATAGGAATCAGTTGGTGCTCATGCTATGATTAATTCTATAACATGACTTCAGCTGCACCAATGTACAATATTTCAGATTGCTGTGTACTGTAAAATTGTTTTATATGATAAAATGACATAATTCAAAAAAATAATAGAAGGCTAGGTGAGGATAAGATGAATGAAATCAGTATGACTGATTTTGACTCTGATGTGCTAACTGTCGTCTTTTATTGCTGCATCATTTCTTAACTTTGTTCATCAGAATAGGTTAATGATTCTGAGTTTCTGTAGCTTAGAATATGAAAATCAGCTGGGACTAATATAAATTGTTTAATGAATAAATAAAAATGTATGGATTGGGCTAAATGTATACAGATACAGTGTGAAGGTAATGCCTTCACTGAACTGTAAAGCGTAAATGGCATATGATTGAATTGTTAACATAATCATGACGTGGGATCACATAGCTCAGATCAGGTATGATAATATAAACTGAAGATGAATGGATGTCAGCTGCAATAGTACATGTTACTGATATCTAGACAAGCATTCAGCAATTATCATACTGTAGCTAGCTATAATGCAGCAACTATAAGAGTGTTCTCTCTGGTGTAAAGAGGAGTCTGAGAAAGTACATGCCTACATAAGGAGCTTTGAGCATTTGGGGCTCTGCATCAACAACAATGCTAGGAATTGTGTACAGAATATGCAGTAATATGACCAGTGTTTATTTATAAGAATTTGCTGTGCCAGAAAGTGTATTTGCTTGTTTCCCTGCTTCAAAAAATCTGTTGACGTAATACTTTTGTCCTTATTACAGGAAGGGTATAATTCAGCAGTCAGGCAACCAGCTGAATACTATTTTTTCCCAGTAAATAATGATTTTTTCTCAGGCATGAACTTAAATGAAAAATGTTTTTGTTCTTTCACGATTCTATTTCTAGTTGTTATAGGCCATTGTATAGTGTTCTGGGCCATCATCCTGCCATCCAGCCAAAAGTGGTACAGGAGAGAGCGGTTCTGGAGTTGATTGGAAACTACAAAAAGGGAGGTTCACCTGGTAAATTGGGGCTATGACATAGATGGTAGAACAGAGACTGAAGTCTTAGGATAAGGATGAGTACAACATTGTTGGGTAAAAGCCCAACAAGAAAAGACAGAACTAGCAGGAGGTGAGGTGACCCAGTACATAAAAGAAACACTGAATATACAAGGAAAATGAGTATAATTCCTTCATCAGTCCACTTTTAGAGTATGGTGTCCTTCTCTGTGAACTGCAATATGACTATAACAAGGACATCAAAACTCTTGGAAAAATACAGAGAAGGGCAACATGACCAGTTCCAGGTATCAAGCGTACTGTGTAAGCTATGAAGTGAGACTCAAAACTTTATATTTTTAGCCTTGACAAAAGTAAAGTCAAGGTGTATTTGATTGAGGTTTTTAATTTTTAAAAGTAATAAACAAAGTAGACTACGGAAGCTATCTTTTGATTGATTCCCACTCAGCATGGTGGGAATGAAGGGTACACTTCAAATTGATATTAGGAAGTGCTTTCCCAGATTGTGGGCCTAGGGTCCCAGTCCTAAATCCACTCTAGAGTACAACAGGGAAACAGGTCTAGCTGTTCCTGTCATTAAACCTCTTATGTACTTTTTCAAAAAAATCAGTCATGATGAAATCCTAGTATTAGTAACACGTAGCATATTGAATGCCCCAGATAATCTTTTTCCCCCATGACATTTCTACTGTCCTCTTGTTTAAGAGAAGGAATGACCAGGTGTCTGCATTTCCATAATGTTGACCTCATTGTTGACCTCAGCTATAGCAGGGTGACTATTATTCAATCCATAATGATTCTCTCACATTTAGGGCATTTGCGCCCATTGGACACACCCATTGACTTCAACACATCAACAACTCTTCTCACATGAACTTCAAAACTATGTCAGCTCAAGTTTTCAGTATGAATGCCTTGTTGAATAGGCAGTAAGACCAATTTAGAAATACAAGATTTATCACTCTGTGGGGCAGTTTCCAAGGGAAAGTTGATATGCCATTAGCAGGAGTAGGTTTGGCTGTAAAAGAAAAAACTGGAAAGTCATGTGATAATCTGGGCACATCTCTTCAATAAATGTGATACTTAATATCTTTTCTGGGTGCATCTCTTCAATAAAATGTGATACTTAATATCTTTCCCTTAAAAGTACTGATGAGAAGTTAAGACAAATATAGCTGCTTGCTGAATTATGCTCTCAGAGGATAACGATTTGTCATTAAGAGCTGTGAACTTTCTTGTGGAGAAGGATTTTGACCACTTCATGACTGAACTCCAGTGCACAGCAGTTTAATGCCTACTTTGCTCTTTAGAAGATTATCGGAAGCAAAGTACTTGTAAGTTACATTCTTAGTATTGCAAAATCTAATATTATTTTTAACTGATGAAGGTAGATTTGGCTCAGATTGAACTTTGAAAGAGGCAACCCATCTGTATTTGAAATTTTACATTGTTTTGTTGATTATGCAATTGTGTGACTTTGGAATGTGCAATCAAGTTGGGTAATTTTCTTAATTACTTTATAATGTATCCTTGATTAGTCCATCATTCAGCATGCATTACCAATGCTACCTTGAGGTGTGCTGTCATTTCTGGTATTGTGATTATTCTGGTTGTGTTTGCAAGGCACATGCAAACCTTCAGCTCAAACTTCAGAACATTGGCATTGAATGTCAGCTGTTTAAGTGACTTTTGTTTTAACTTTACAAAAGAGCATATATATATGCCTTGTTACAGTATGGATGGAGAAGCTTTGTTCATTGTGATGCTAATTGTTTCTGGCTGCAGCTGACCAGCCCTGTTAGTGTCCCTAACGCATACACAGACTGACATAGTGGTTTTCTCAAATTCGCAACAATTACCAGATTTCACGATTATTTTATTGCCACATGGTGAAAATGTACTGATGAAAGGTTGCAGCAATGTGTTAATTGTGTTTTACATGTCTCCTCTGTCTGTGTTCTGTGGATCTAATGGGTGCTTTGTATTGTTTTTTTTTGCCATGACTAACCCACTCCATATTATCTTTTCTTCTTTTATAAAGAATTCCGCGTTTATAAATAAGCCTGTTTTCCAAATAAATCCTAGATCCTCTGTATGATTCTTACACTGCAGTTGGCAGAGAAATATCTGCCAGGGCTTAAAGATGAATTCAGATTAAATATTCAAATTAGGTAGATTTATTTGTGAAAAGTATATCATTTTTATAAATAACATAGTATGTATTACAGTGTTTTGAGTGATAACCTATATAATTCCCTTTGAAAAGCACAATCTTGGTTGGATTTTGTATAACCTAATTTGTGCAGGTATTGTGTAATTACACACTCTGAGAATAATAGTGCTTATAATTACAAAATTTATGCAAATTTATTTTAGCAAACAGTAAAAAGGTTTTCGCCCCAGTTCAAGATCTGCATCAGTATATTTCTCTAGACTGCTTTGTTTAAATAGATTCCCCTCTATTCAAACTTCATAGTAAAATTCTGAGTAAAAGTTCCAGAGTCAGAGGCAATAAAACTACAGCAGACAGAGTAAACTCAATCCTCTGTTCGAGGATGGACAAATATTTTTGCATGCATTCAGTGTTGTTGCCCTGTATGTATATGTACTGAGCGTCTGAAATGTGCTCACCATTTCCAGAATGCTACGCATTAGAAACAGATGATGCTGAACACCTGGATCCAGATTTACAGGGTAAGCCTGGCCAAACTATGGGTTGGAAACATCGAAAGTAAATACTTCTATCATATTATCATATGCATGTTCTTTCTCTAACAATCTAACAAATTGAAATTTAAAAACGTACAAGTATATGGTTTTGCTTCAAAGAAAGTACTGCAAAAACATTTGTTGGAATATATCCAATTTTAAAAAATGACCTGAAAGAATGCAAGTTAAATGTCTGACAACTGGGGGAAAATGTCACCATTTGCTCACCAGTGGGGAAGAGGACGACAAGTCTACCTCATTTCCTCTCCTTTACAATATGGCTTAGGTTTGCATGGCTTTTTTGATTTTATGCTTAAGATACAGATTACTGAAAATGATTGTATGTAAATAAACTTGTTCCCAGCTGATTTTCACTGAATAACCCACCTTGAGGTTAGCTAAACTACACCTGGCTTCTTAGCCATTCTGCCTTGCTTGGAAACTAATTAGGAAACCATGTCTTGAGTCAAGCATAATTCACTAGACTTTGACTGTTGTTTTAGGGCACATTCAGAACTAATTCTGTTGCTGTGATGGGCATTCTGGTCCACTTTAAAACAAAGTGACATCATGCTGAGCCAATTAGAGATTCAAGGGACACAAGGGATACCAACAGCTTGACCTGCAGAGCATATACAGCTGAGCTCTGTTTTGTTAAAAAAGACAAACATTTGGATGGATGATAAAAACAGAAGTTGCAGAACTTGATGGAAATTCCCATGTGAAACCCAGAATGATGAAAAAATTATCCATATAGAATCTCACAAGACACTGAAGAAGGAATCCTAATAAATCTGGCCCAGGATGTCTGCATTTGTCATTAAATACCATGTTTTTTAAGTCATTTTTTTCTTGATATGACATTTATTTATATATGATAGAAAAACCTAAATATCTGAGGTTTACAGTCAGACTAAAGTGGTCAGTTCCTACTGTTCCCTACATCTGAATGCTATGAGTCTTTCATTTTCCCCCAGTAATAAAAAGTTAATGACTTCAGCTGCAACTGTGTGCAAGATTTTAAGTATGTTCATACTGTTAAGTTGTTTTGATTGTATGTGAAAAGATTATTAAAAAAGAGCACAAGACAAGGCAAAGATGTGCTGTGCAAATATTTTATTTATTGCTTAAAGTACAAGAACATCTCACAAGACATTCATATTGTATGAATACTTGTTATTGCTTCTCATCTGGATCTTGTCCCTCATTCTGCGGCCTCCTTGCTCTGAAAATGAATTTGAAAGACCATTTACAACCATTTACTATATAATTTCCTTTTATCCTACAACAACTCTCATTACTCGTTTAAATTAACATATATCACGACAACAAAACTTTCCACATAATAACCTACCTTGCCGGCATCACGGCTCTTGGCTCTCAGCTTGTTGACCTGGGACTCGGCGATGTCGGCCCGCTCCTGAGCTTCCTCCATTTCATGCTGCACCTTCCTGTATCTGGACAGGTGAGTGTTGGCTTGCTCCTCCTGTGAGGCAGTTATTTCACATTAATGAGGAATAAGAGAAGTATTTTACAATAAATCACTGCATTAAGGAGAACAGTGACATGTTTAAATCAGATTGTATCAGTAATCACTCACTTTGTAAGCAAATTCTTAGAACTATGACAAAAGGATTCCACTGAAATGTCAAAGCTTATATGTTTAAATACATACATATTCTTCCACTATACCATTATTAGCTACTTTTTATGGAATATTAGACTTACAGCTTCTTCAGCCTGCCTCTTGTAGGCCTTCACTTTCAGCTGTAGTTTGTCCACCAGATCTTGGAGTCTGTGAATGTTCTTCTTGTCCTCCTCAGTCTACAGTGAGTAGAGATGATTTAGAAGAAGTCCTGCATTGTCATTTTCGAGTGCAGTCTATTTTATAAAGATGGATTGATTTTTACCTGGTAGGTGAGCTCTTTGACTCTCCTCTCATATTTACGGACACCTTTAACTGCATCAGCTCCACGTCTCTGTTCGGCTTCAACTTCACTTTCCAGCTCACGCACCTTTAACAGTAATTTAGTTTATGTAACAATAGTAATGCTGAAATGTACAAATGAAGTTATGACGTGATGAGGTTTGGACTTTGAAGGATGTGCCCTTCAGGCATTGTAGGCTGAAGCCTGCCTTTGAATTTCATATGACCCTGCAAATGATTTTAGTCATAGTAAGTCTATTTAAACAGAAGAAGAGGCTCTGGATGGAGGTTTAACAAAATGTGGTTTGCCACATGATAAATGTGTTTGACTCCTGTGATTTAACATGAAT
>CM032879.1:18882302-19065527 GCA_019176425.1 Megalops atlanticus
GTTTTCCTTTTGTGAAAATTCCCCAGCCCCAAATTCCCAAAAAGAAAATTTTTATTGAAAAAAAGCCCAAGGCCTGACAAGGGCCTTCCCAATTCCCCTCGCTTTTCGGCCCTTAAGGGGCCTTGGGCATCCGTTCAGGGGGCCCTTTTGGGGGGTTTGGGGAGTGGGGGTGTCGGGGGGGGGGGGGGTTTTTTTTTTAGCTCAAGACGGTTTGCTTGAATGGCTGATGTTTTTATCAAAGGGGGGGGGCCCGGGGCCCCGCCCCCCCCCCAAAGGTTTTTCCCCCCGGGAAAGGGGAGAGGGGGGAAAGGAAAGGAGGGGGAAAAAGAAAAAGGGGAGGGGGGGAAAGAAAGGGGGAAAAAGGGCAAAGGAAAACGAGAAGGGAGCAAAAAAAGGGTAAAAAAAGAGGGAGAAGAATAAAGGAAAAAAGGGAAAACCGAGAAAAATGGAGAAAGAGAAGAAAACAGAGAATGGAGGGGACGGGAATGGGGGGGGGAGGCGGGAGGGGAAAGGGCGAAAAAGGAAAGAAAAAGAAAAAAAAGAGGAGAGAGTGGGGGAGGGGAAGTCGGAGATAGGTGGAAAAAAGCAGGAAGGAAAAAAAAAAAAAGGGGACAAAGGTTAAAAATGGGGAAGACAGAAAGACAAAAAAAAAAAAAGGGAGAAGACAGAATCAAGAGAGGCTGATTTTCCCCCACCAGTTGGACCCCATTCCTGTTCGGTGTCTGCACACCTGTTTAAAATGCGCCCCCGGGCCCGGGCGGGGGCGGTTCATCTCCCCGAAATTACAGCTAAGCCATGGGGCCCCGGCGGGGCAGGGGGGGCCGGGAAAAAGGGCGGGGGAAAAAAACCCCCTTTAAACCCTTCCCGGGGGACCCTGTCCCCTTCCGCCCGCTCTCCCCGTTTTCCCAGCGGGGGGAAACCCCTTTTCTAATGATGGGAAAAGAGAGGGAAAAAGGGACAGTCCAACCCCCGCTTTCATTTTCTCCCAAAAAAAACCCGGCCTGTTGGGCCAAAAGTCCTCTAAGGGCCGCCTCGGCGGTTTTCTCTCTGTCGCCCGGTCTGGCGCCCGCCCTCCCTGCCCCCTCATCACCTGAATGTCGGGCTGGCCCCCAATATTAAAAAGGTGAGCCTGTGAAATCGGGGGCAATGTCAAGGAATGTCAAGGTTAAACCTGAAAAAGGCTTAAAATCGGGGTCCTCACTCAGGCCCCCGGGGGGGGCCACCTCCCCCCCTTTTGGGGGGCAGAATTTACCCTGGGAGGGCCGGCCCGAGACTGGATACCCCACAGGGGCTATAAAACAGGGTGAGGCCTAAAAAGAAAAAAAAAAGGGGGGCCTCCCCGCCCAGCTGAGATGGGTAAGCCCCACCCCCGCCGGCCCCCCAGTTGGTGCGGGGAATTCGGGATTAACTGCCACCCAAGCCCCCTGGGCGAAATGAGCGGGGAAGGGGGGGTGAAGGTTTTTTTAGGGGTGTCGGGCTTTTTGGGGTGGGGAAAAACCCTGGCGGGCCATCAACCAAAACCGGGGGGCACCGGAAGATGCACAAAACCCCCATGACGTTCTTCTACGGGGAACACCTTTTTTTATGCATCTCAGAACCCCGGATCTATTATGCGAGAAGGAGGGAGGAGGGAAGAGAAAAAGAAAAAAGGAAAAGGAGAGGGTTTTAATTGCGAGAGGCCGCTTTTTATGTAAAAAACAGAGATTTTTTTTAATATCATGAAATCCCTAAAATTGGGGAAAAGGGTCTTAAAGCTAATTTACATTTTAACTGTTTGATTAAAAGGAACGGGCTTAATCCGGTTTCATCTCGATTTTTCACCCCAAATAATACAAAACGCCTCTGAGTGCGGGGGGCGGGGTTATTCACCCAAATTTTTTTCTGATGGGTTTCCCGGGCCGGGGAAAAGCGTTGGGTGCTTTTTTTCGGGGATTTCTCAGCCCAAAACCGGGGTTTTAGGAATAATCCCATCCTGAAGCCTTTTTACCCGGCATGCTTTTCCTGGCATTCCCTCCTTTTTGACGCTTTCCTTTCTAAAACAGTCCGGGAAACTTGTATTTTTTTTTTATGTAAAATTATTTGGGTTATGGTTGAACCCCCAAAAACCCCTGTTTCCCGGTACACCCAAAATGTTGCCCCGGATACCTTTTATTTATCATCAGCTGGGGCAATACCTTTCAATCAAGCCATGCTAGGGGGGAAACACCAATGGGGAGGGCACTCAGATTCACTGCCATTACACTGTACCTCCTCTGGCCACACCTCCCCGCCGCCAAATGCTGCTGCCCCCGCACCTCTACAGGAACCCCACAGCCCAGCTCCGACACAACCACTGCGTCCTGCAGGTCGCCAGCATCACACACTGTGCCCCAGGTTTTCCCATGGAGCACCTCTACTCTCCCAGAGCACAGGTGAGTACCTTCCACCAGCCTGACCTTTCGATGGCCTGGGGTTCAACAGGGAATAACCAGTGAGAATCAGCAAACTTACACCTCATTCCATATACAGCATTGAGTACAACATTTAATAAAAGAATGTTTAATATTAATATTTTATTTAAAAAAGTTCAATTTAAAATCAACATTTAAAATCAACCAAAACAGTGTCACTGTGACAGGAACAATAAATTAGGTGGTGATGTGCCCACCAAACAGATCACTCCAGCATCAACACTGTGATCCCAGAAGTTCAGAAAGCTCTCATTTGAGGGACAGTCCCTCAGTAGCCTCTTTCCCAGTACAGTACATGTAAGCCCTGACAATGGGCACTGACCCATGTCCAAAATCACTCACATTTCAAAGCCTTCACAGCCCCACAGCCCATCTGTCTACAAACAACAGTAGCATCATCCATATATCCCAGTCAAAACCACCACACACTGTCCCCCCAGCTTCTTTTTATAGTGAACTCCACTCTCCCAGCACAGGGACTGCCGCCATCCACCAGAGAGAAAAGCAAATCACTAAAGGACATTTTGATCGGCAGTGTGGCTCTGTCACTTACAACATCCGTCATAAAGAGAGGCAACACCCATGGTTAAAGGTTTATATCAGTTTAGCTGTCAGCTCTGGAGTGTTTTCAAATACAAAATACTGAAGTTGTAACTGACAAATGGAACTTTGATATTTCTAGAGAAAATCCGGGCTTGGTGGATTCTCCACTCCACACATTCATAGCCAGCCTCCACCCACATGCAACACACTACTGTGCACTTTCTCTCCTATCTCTGAGGCTGACGTCCTAAGCTGCTACTCAACCGACCCACCACCTGCCCCCTGGATGCTATCCCTCCCATTAGTGGTGCAACGGATCGTGGAAGCTGAATATTTTGAATAGTTGTTACGGATCACCCCCATGGTTCGGGCACGCATGTGAACCGCGGATTAATTCGCAACGTTTAACCATAATAGTGTGAAACAGTTTTATTGCCGCTGTTACTTTTTAAAGTAATAATTCCCTAAATCTTGATGCAGAGTTGCAGTGAAAAGATACAAGCACCATTTAAAAACCAGCAACCTTTACTTAGCAGAAGTACATAAGACTTAAGGCTGCATCTGAAACGCCACTGCTCACTCACTCATTATTCACAGTCATACAATAAATTAATAAATTTCTGGATATAGTTTCATGTTGGCAAGTTTATTCCAAAGATGTGTATGAACATCTTGTCTAACTGTGCCAGCTACCTAGTTAAGGACTCAAGAAGTTGCAACTGACATTAACCTGCTAGCTAGATAATTACCACCTATCTAGCTATCACTGGCTAACTTAATGAAAGAACTAGCACCCAAAGCCATCTGTTCAAATTAGTTGAAACTAACGTTAGCTAGCTAGCTGGCAGTTAAGTCCAATCGATCAACTGTAAAATGTATATACTAAAGTATGCAATTATATAGTGAATAGGAGCGATTTTGACACAGCTGAAGCGAACAGCAGAACAAGCCGCCAGGAATTTACGCCGCGTAAGTCGGTTGTCGAATATTACGACTGCGGAGTCTGGTGGTTCTACACTGCAATGGAATCATGGCTAAAGTTGTGTTGTAAAGTACCTTGTATTTTTAAGTGTTCTTTAAGTTCTTTATTTAATAAATGGAAAGCAAAGTTATTTACCCCCTTTTTTTATTTTGCTGATCCAAAATGATCTGATCCGCGGACTCAAAACCGTGGGTACGATCCCCGAACCGAGTTTTGTGATCCGCTGTAATTCTACCTCCCATCTCCCCACTCTGCACTGACTCACATTATTAACTCACTCACCACTGGCACTCTCCTCCACGTTTAAGCAGGCTAGGTAAACTTACCACTAAAAATCTACGCTAGCCCTCCCAAATAGAAAACTACAGACCCGCTCTCTCTCCTCTCGCTCCTATCTAAAACCCTTGAACGAGCTGTTTTCACCCAGGTCTCTGCTTTTCTCTCTTCCAGAAAGACTTGTTGGACTTCACCGAAACGGCCCTCCTGTCTGTTGTTAACACCCTGTGGGCAGTGAAGAGCTGCCCATGTCGCCGGCCCTCATCCTAGATCTGCCTGCTGCATTTGACATCATGGAATCACCAGATCCTCCTGTCCACCCCTCTCGCTGAACTGGGGATCACCGACACTGCACTTCACTGGTTCGAGTCCTACCTCAGACAGATCATTTGCAGAATCCTGGAGGAGGGGAGTCCAAGCCCCACCGGCGCAACCACTAGGGTACCTCTCAGGGATCGGTGTGCTTGGCCCCCTCCTCTTCTCTCTCTGTATACAACTGCTCTGGGGTCCGACCATCCAGCGCATGGCTTCTCCTACCACTTCTATGCGTATGACAACCCAGCTCTACCCTCTGTTCCAACCTGATGACCTCACTGTCCAGGGCGGATCTCTGCCTGTCTTTCAGATATCTCAGCCTGAATGAGCCACCTTCAACCTAACATATCTGGGCGACTGAGCTCCAGTAATCCCAGCCAGTCCCGCCACAACACTGCTCAGCTCTGCTCAACCACACTGACTGCGTCTGTCTGCAAGGAATCTGGGGTAGTGATTGATGACTAAAGCCGAAAATTTACTGACCATGTCACTAAGGAATACCAGATCATGCAGATTTGCACTGTACAACATCAAGTAAATCAGGTCCTACCTATCCGAGCATGCTGTGCAGCTCCTGTCCAGGCACTGGTCATCTCAAGACTGGACTACTGCAATGCACTTTGGCCAGCTTACCTGCATGCACTATTAAACCTCTGCAGTTGATACAGAACGCAGCTGCACATCTGGTGTATATAACCAACCAAAAAGGCTTATTTTACACCTCTCTTTAGTCTCACTCCACTGGTCCCGCAGCTGCCCGCATCATGTTCGAAGGCCTTGATGCTGCATACAGGGTGACCAACAAACTGCAACTTGGCACTTGAACTCACTGCTGCAACCAACTAGTCATAACTGGTGTAACGGACCTAGTTGATCCGTGATCCATACGTGATCCTCGTATTAGTAACAATTGGATTGTAGATATCTGAACTGGGAGTTTTTCCTAGTAAGAATTCTATCAGGCTGCTTCAGGGACCGTATATCCAATATCCACTGAGGGAGAAGAGAAATATATGCCAGCTAATCAGCGAGCATGTTTGCAAAGAGGAAGGAACGAATCTTTTTAGTACTAGGGATTCAGTACACCAGTTCACCTTAAAGATTCGCTCAAAGATTCAGTTTGAATGATTTAACTGCACATCACTATTTCAAATGCCTTCAAGCTTTAAATACCTTGTAAATATCTCTGATACAAAATAAATTGGGACAAATCAGAAATGATGCCACAGTTTGAAATGGCACATGCTGGTCAGCACGCGCTCACTCAAATGGAATACCACGGCCCAGGATACCTTGCCTAATAATCTCCCCAATCTCTCAGTCACACACAAATGTGTGCACACACGTGCTGCTTCATGTGCTATGTGTACATCTTTTACATTCACAGTATGTCTTTTGAATAAAAGGAAAATTTTTAAAAATGTAGACTGTGTGGCTTTGATGTGATGTGACTCATATTAGGCTTCAAGCTTTTGGACAGTAAACTCAAACCTTCCCATGAATGAAAATTCATTTCTACAATGGACAGTGACAAAATATCTTAATGACTGCATTCCAAGTACTGCATTCTAAAAATGAAAACCAAAATCCTTTCTTAAGAAAAAAAATTGAAATATGCTGCACTGTGTGTGTGTGATTCAAAATGTCAGAATTTCATTCATTATACTGGGCAATTACTTTGACTAACTCCTTAGAGTTGCCATTCTTATCAGAATATTTGTCAGATCAATTTTTTTATTTAAACAGAAAAGGAGAGAACAGAAAGAGAGACAGAGAGGCAGAGAGAGGTGGCACAGAGGTATTGAATTAGTTACATTCTGCAGACCCTGACGTTTTGACCGTCTGGGTGTCTTCAGCACAAAAGATTTCTTCTCACTGCCAGAGGGAATTGTGGAGGCTGCAGTGATCACGGCAAATCGGCTCCTCTGATCTGAATGATCTCGAGCTGCCATGTCGCCGTGGCAGGTACCTTGTTTCCCATTATTGGCACCTCACACACTCCAACACACCCCATCCATCTGACTATCAGAAACAAGCCCACAAACTACGCTCGTAGTCACCCATTCATCACCCTAAAACCTGTCTGCAATGACAGAAATCCGCTGGAGGTACTCCTTGGCCTGAGAACTGGAATTGTAGGCTGCAGTGGTTAAAAACTGCATGTAGGATTTATTTTGGGACTCGTTAGTAGAGAAATGTAAACCGCATGGGGAAATATTGATGAAGATATTTTTTCCTCCAACGCTTTCCTTCAATTGCCTTTCAGCTAACGTAGTTTTCATCGCGTATTGGGTAATAGATGACGAACAGGTGCAGCGATGTCAGACTAATTATGATGCCTTTGCGAGAAAGAGCGCAAAGGGAAAACAGCCCAGTGTTCACAAACGTACGTGTTTAGGCACGATCCTCCTCCAGGTCTTCAGGCCATATTTCATATTAATTATCTTACATGATAAATATGTAATGATGGAAAGAAATGAGAGGAACTGGCATCTGTCCTGACACTCCCAAGGGGGTGGGGGGCACGGGGATGGAAAGACAGGGGATGATGGGGAAATCTCCATGGTTATCACCATGAATGAAACAGGAGATGGATTAGGTGGTGGGGGGTGGGTTGCTTCCGCTTATCAGGCCCAGACCAGAGTACCTGTGGTCTCACACGGACTGACCTGGGGGGAGGGGGGGGCAGGTAGTCTCACTCCTGCTGGATGCATCCAGAGAGGGCACTAAGGAGGAGGAGACAGGCTGTATGGAGATTTCCTCCCAGAATCCTACACCACCAGCAATTTGGTACAGGAAATATGGGAAGGAGTGGGGTGGGGAGGGAGGGGTCACTGGCTGATTAATGCTAATGTCCTGCTTGCCCCTCCCCTCCCTTCCTCTGGGACAGGGGTCCCTCCTCCCTCTTCAGCAAACAGAGGGGGTGGGGAGGGGATGCTCGTGAGCCGGTTTGGGAGGAGAGGCTTTCAGGCATCACTGCCACGGAGGCCTGGAGGAGGCACTGAAGTCAGCCGCTGTCTTTGATGAAACAGTTTACCCTCTACGGTTCAGTCTGCGCACTCAATGCATCCCGTGCTCTGGAGTGTGGCTTTGAACTGCAAGAAAGGAAACAGACATCACAGTGGAGTGGAGCAGGACACTGAGAGGGGCTCCCATCCCTCTGAACACCGACTGCCAAACGCTGCTCTCACCGCACCAATCAGCTTACGCCAAAGAGCTGTGCCAAAGATGTTCAGCGCTTTGCACGGCTACAGGCACGCGAGTCATGGGATTTAGAGGACCGTTATGCAGAGCTCCGAAAATCCTACGCCACGAAACGCTTTGGATCGAGGCCGCGTTCGTCCTCGCTTCCTGACGAGCCCGGAGAGATGAAATTCACGCGCTGCTACAGGTCGTTTCCTCTTCTGACATATTCTAATGTGATGCGCTCTTCCTTAATGGAAATCAATGACAGGACAAGTCTGGCACCCGGAGAGAGAGAGAGAGAGAGAGAGAGAGAGAGAGAGAGAGAGAGGCAGAGAGAGAGAGAGAGAATGGGTGCCATCATGGGATTGGCAATGGGGAGGGTGTGTGTGTGTGTGTGTGTGTGTGTGTGTGTGTGTGTGTGATGGATTCAAAAGCCTGGGATTTAATAGCATTTCTGAGCTCATTGACTCTCAGAAGCTGTCCTGCCTCATCTTTTACCAAACCCACCAGGCTGCATCTCTCCCTTCCGGACCTGAATAATGATGAGATTAAACTTTGATTTCAATAAGCTTGTTCCTTGTTATATACCCATTTAGACTTGTGACCACCACTTTTTCCGAGTCCCCATTAATGGCATATTATAGTCCTCGGCCATTATCTGGTACAACCTCCCAAGCCCTGCCCTTGCCTCGGGAGAAACTCCAAACACAGATATTGCATTACGCCCAGATATTCAACCCTGTGTTTCCTCCATCTCCATCTAAAGAGATTCTGTTGGTAACAAGGGTCCTGCTTCCTCCAGTGTTCCTATGTACTGCAGACACTATATTAGACTATGCCTCGAAGAACACTCATGGCGAACGAGTAGACGGATACATTTTTATCATTAACAATGGCAGAGACAGAGATGCTTTCATGAAGCACACAAAGCGACAATCTGCTCAATACATAGAAAATCTTTCCCAAATGCTGTGAGGCTGCAATCAGCCCCGTTGTGGCTGTCAGTCAGGAAGTGAGATGCAGAGGCACAGTGGCGAAGCAGAGCCAAATATGTCAGGAAATATTCCTCTGAACGGAGGGATGTTTCGACACATTTACAGCGTGCGAGCACACCAGACAGAGGGGCAGTGACTGATTAGGAGCCCTCCTCTCCCCTCTGCCATGTAAGCTGGGTGCGCAGACACGCAGCTGCCCAAATCGCCCTCTCACATGGACGCTGCCCTCACTGCTGACCCGGGGCGTGATAACCACACTCCAATCAACAGTGGGGACTGCTGCAGGAGCATGGACATTTGCACCAATCAACCGCTCCCACAATGCTCTTCAGCAGCAAATCACATCAAGGCCAGTTAACATGCCTCACTCCAAAATGCTCTTCACAACTTTGAAGAATTTCTATGTGATAATGAAATAAGGGACCATTATACCGGCCAATTCAGCGTTGATGGTAAAAGTTGAAGCTGCCAATTCAGACTGCGGACGCAAATTACGATTGGCTGATACCGCTTATCTGAGCTCGCCAGTGAGCGCTCAGACTCAATGTGAGAGACGGCAGTTCTGACTCATTTCCAGAGCCCTTGGCAGGTTAATGCCGCTCATATGATAATGTACATTGGCACTGCCTCAACACATCGAGCCATTCTATATCTCCCCATCTGTCTGAATCTCCCTATTCAGTCTGTCTCCCTAATGGAGAGATAGCCTGAGAGAGAGATGTCCTGGAGATGAAAGGTGCTATTGCTACTCAAATGTGTCCCATCATTGTTATTTTCAACCTGCATGAACTAGAAGTAATGAGATATTTTATTTTCTATAGCGCATTTTTTACAATCAAGATTGTCACGAAGAAGCACATGCACTTTGTGCCTCTCCCTTCGTCCCCATAAGCGCAGATATATGGTGGGGAATGACAATGTTGTGCTTCTACTGCTGACGATTCAGAGCAACAGCTGCCTACCCACTCATATGAATAAGGAAGAGCAAGAGACCATTAGGAAGCCTCGCTGCTCACCTTCCCAAAGTCCCGGACGCCGAAGAGGTCGGCTGGATCAACAGCTCGCTGTTGCGCAGTCCGGAACTTGTCGTGGGCACACTTTGAGGAACGTCCTGGATGTTTTTCAGGCAAAGAAACTGAAACACAAACAAAAAACAAACAAAAAAAAACAACGTTACATTACATTGCATGCCTTTCAGCATTCAGTGGGTGGTCTTATCCAGAGCCACTTCCATCATAATCAGCCTGGGTGATTGTATATGAACACAAGGTCAGGGGTGCTGTAACCCTCTGCCTCAATGAACAGCACCAACAGCATTAACAGCTTTACATGACATGGTGGGTCCTTGGTACAACAAACAGGATGTATTCATTTACAACATTTTCCAGAAGACTTCAGATTGATCTGGAGCTCCTAATTTAAACAAATAAACATAACTGCTGATTAAACTGCTCCCATTTTCAGAGGTCAACCTCATTAATTCCGCTGGTTGTGCATTACTATGTTTGCAAGGATGGCATACGTGTAGATCATGGTCTGAAAGAGCAAGCGACACATGTCAAAGCGAAACCGTCGTATCTGGACATCACTCCACACCCGGTTTAATAAGCAACATCGCATGGAAACTGATTTTTGTAAATTTTTCATTTCCTGGAGCTGGAGTGACAGGCCCATTCATTTCCGGTGCTCCATAACAGTGATTAAACGGCCGAGACATACGACCGCTTGCCCCGGGTGTTGACGGAAGCAGTGGCCTTGCCATCGAGATAAGTCTTCATGGCACGCCTGCAGCCTGCATACAACATGGGCACCCCCCACAAAAAAAACCATACCACCCAAGAACACAAGACCATCCATCTACCCACTTCAGTAATTGAAAACATACAAGGCCTGTCCCCGGAGGACTCCTGCAAATTCACTCAACATATCAGCTGTCATGAGGCCTCTTCCAGAGAAGATTACATTAGCCAGGCAGCAGATACCAGGCAAATGTCTTATTGTTACTTATTAGCATACTCCCGCCAGAAATAAATCTCTGTTCATACGAGGGAGGCGCAGGAGAAGTGTGGAGAGGCAGGAGGCGACTGATCTTGGATAACTTTCAAGAGGAGGTGAATCGAGGAATTTCTCTTTAGGCTTTGAAAGACCTTGTTTTACACTGTATGCGTTTAATAGACGGAAGTCAATGTGTGGAAACATAATGGGGGTGGGGGTGGTGTTGACAACAGAACAACATGATCATGAGACACATCATACCCATCATATTGCATTGTGTCAGCAATCAGATGCCTACTTCCCAATACATCCAGTCATTTCTTGTGTAGGGTGAGAGGGGGGGACGCATTGCTCCAGGACCCAAAGCGACATGTGTTTTGTGGCAGTACATAACATCACACGAGCCGCTCTGATTGAGCATACCTGGGGGAAGTAGGCTTCACTGTTTTCCCCTTCGCTTTGATGCCTCTCACGAGTCAGTGACCAATCGCCAAGTCTGAAAGCGGACATGTCTTTCCATGTTTTCCCAGTACAGAAAGGCCGACGTACATTAAATCTAACCCATGACAGCGGATTGAGTTCCAATCAATGCCCACTCCTGAGAAATGAAAGGATCGCTGATTGACCCGGATTCCTCATGTCTGATCAGTTGGGGGAAAGAGAGTTTTTTGATTTATTCCAGCCCACATCCACCACAGAGCTGTGTAGCTGCCCTTAATGGTGTTGCATGCCAAGTCAGATTTTCTCACTAAATAAAAATAAAAATGCACAGGATTCTTCTGTGGCCCTTGCACATCCAGTCCAAAACTGCCATGGGGTGCTTGTTTGTCAATTTTGTAAGGTTTTTTATTGTGTGTTGAAAGTCCATTTAACCTATGAGGAATCATTTAATACACAGATGCTGCTCTAGATGCACCTTGCTCATTTCTCCGCAATTCCCATGAGATGTCATTCTCAGATTGGGATGACATTCATGACCCATTCTTCGGATGAAGACAGCTCAAAAAGGAAAAAAACCTCAGTGTGGAATCAGTGCAGCCCTGCACGCCTCCCACATCCCACTGTTTCGATGGCCTGCATTCAACAGCAGATGGTTTCATCTAGTAGCAATGGCTTTGTAATGAACGTCATCTTGATTGGACCGGAGTGTTTATTACAGTGAATTGCTACACCTGTCCTGCTCTTACAGCGCTGACACACACAGTCAGAGGTTCCGTGAGTCCGCCATTACTCCAGTTCCAAATAATTTTGAAACAAAACGTATCGATCAACAACTTGGGAGATCTCAAAGCCACCATCGCCAGGCTGGGGTAATATCAATGAAGCCTTTGATCCTAACCAAAAGGATCAATAAGTGTTAGCAGCACAAACATTTGTATTGAACTGTTTCTTGACAATGCAATGCAGCACATCTTGCAGTGACTTGTATGGGATTGCACTCTGACCTCCTCTCCAGTGTACCTTCATTACACAGGCAGCACTGCTGGCAGGGAAACCCAGGCCCTGACTCACTCCAGGTGTCTGTCCCGCTGGTGCCCTCTCGAGCACCTCTCCAGCCGCGGCTCGCGGAGTGAAAAGTTCAGCCTGCTCAGCTTGAAAACCACTGACCGTGAAACATCAAACTTTTCTGCAAGAGCCCTCTCTGTGTCCAGCAACCCCACTCTACTTTCAGCAGTGCTCACAATAGATGGGCCTCTGTCCTCTCTGATTGGGCTATAGTGTGTGATTTTGTTTGTAGAAATTCACCAGGAGGAGCGGATATTTAACCCTATCACAAAATATGACGGCCAAAATATAAGGGGAGTATGAATAGGAGTATATAATATAAGGAGGGATTACTTGATATTTTTCAGCATATTCTTGTATGCATTGCACATCAATCATTTCCACTGGTACTAGGATTTATTTTAAAACATCTTTACAAATAGCTGTAGTTTGATAATGTGCTCCATAAATATTTGCATAAAATGACATTTATCTCTCAGGCTACGCCTCAGCCTCCACTATGCATGTGATTTCTCATTCCCTATGCGTAATTACATATGTGGAAATGTACTAGGTATTGCTAGTACTGTCTTTGAAATGGTATATAGTTCATCTGCTGTGTGTAGTGTATATTTTACTTGCATGCCAATCTAGGCACACCTTGTGATCTTAGCATATGTTTGGCACTGCGCTTGTTAATATGTGATAAGTGGTGTCCCCAGCTTGTGCTATTATGCCACCTCCTTAGATACACTTTATAAGTGACTCTGGATAATAGAGTTTCCTAAATGACACAATGTGGAATACATAAAGGTGGCAGTAATGAATACTGCCTGCGTTTGTAATGTATGTATATTTTCATTTCTTTAAAAATGTATTCTTTAACTATGTGATTCTACATTTTAACACGTGTTACCTTTTAGCGAGGAGGCGACTCTTGTCGTGGCAAACTGCACAGAGGGCAAAGGGGAGAGGGGAGGATGAGCTGGGTGATTTATGCGGCGCTGTTTGTATCCGAAGGAACACAAAAGGGAGCGAGGATTGCTCAGCAAGATGCAACACGAGCCGCGGGGCTCGGAGCAGCCTTTGTTAGGATCTCTGTGACGCTTTCCTGAAAATCTGTCGCCTGATGAAGGCTCCGACTCGGTTCCCTCACATGTAAATAACCCGGAGGGAGGGGGGGGCGGGGGAGAGAGAGACAGCACAAGCAAAACGACGCGACTCAGAGCTGGGGCAACAAAGAGCTGTCGCTTTTTGACAGGACTTCCTGACTTCAAGCGTCACACAGGAATAATGCATTAGCCTCCACCGAGGTAGTCGCCTGCCTCCTCGCTGACACCCCCGCTGATTTTTAATGGGGGTACAAATTGAACCAGAATGAAAGTTCCATAATAAACCTGACTGGCAAAATGAAAGGACGTGCGAGGGGTTTGGGGCTGAGGGGGTAGAAACAAGCCTCGTCTCTTCCTCTGCCTCTGCGGCAGCTCTTGGTGTCAGCCAGACGGAGCGGAAAGGATGAGAGGAGGCGGGGTCTGGCCTTCGGGGCCGCGCCGTGTCTGAGGATGATGAAATGCAGGGAGCCTAGAGACGGCCCCTCCGAGCCAGATCTGCGCCTGTCAAGCCCACTGTCAGTCAGTCCATCAGCCAGCCAGTCCATCAGCCAGCCAGTCCATCAGTCCGTTACTCAACCCCACTGTCAGCCCGGCACTCAGCCAATAATCAGTCCCACTGTCAGCCAGTGAGCCAGTCCATCAGTCAGCCAGCCAGTCCATCAATAACACTAAGTCCACATCAGTCAGTCCCACTGTCAGCCAGTCCATCATTCAGTCAGTCATGCATTACCTGTGTCAGTCAGTCCCACTGTCAGCCAGTCCATCAGCCAGTCACCAGTCCATCAGCCAGTCACATAGTCCATCATTCAGTCAGTCAGTATATTACTTCAGTTGAAGGTCCACTGCCGCTGTAGTCCATTAATCACGCAGTCAGTGCATTACTCAGTCAGTCAGTCCCAAAGTCAGTCAGTCAGTCCATCTGCCAGTCAGTCAGTCCATTACCTGGGGGTCAGTCGTCCCACAGTCAGTCAGTCAGTCCCACAGTCAGTCAGTCAGTCCACACCCAATCAGCCAGTCCCACAGTCAGCCGGGCCATCATCAGCCAGTCAGTTGGTAGGGGCCTCTGGGCACACTCCAGCCCTGAGTCACTCTGCACCTTCAGAGAGACAGGGAAGCTCGCCCTGCAGGTGATGACTGAGACCGTATACTCACCCTTCCAGCAAACCACACGACACCGCCCCACAAGCACAAAGACAGGGCGGGAGGTGAAGACGCTCGGGAGTCTGCGGTTGTGTAGTCTGGTACGGGTTGGGGGGGCACTGGCCGGGCGAGCTGGCGATGACGCAGCCGGGAGAGACCGGCGGTGCAGTGCCCGAGGCCGGGCGCGAGTCACAGAGGTGCGAGGGGATGACATCACTCCCACGGCGCCGGGTCAGTGCACCGTTACCCGCTGACTCACAGAAACGGCCCTGCGAGACCCGGCGCCAAGCCCGCAGCCCCGGACAGAGGCCCAATCAAAACCCTGAGGCCTGCCAGTCACTGTAGGCATTAATGCGCCTGAGGCACAAAGCGCATCAGAGTCGAGCAGATGCTGACTCACAGAGAGAGAGCCACTCTGAGCAGTTAGGAAAGCAAACAGGTATCTGCTGAATAAGTCACCAAGGACACACAAATGTTAATCTCCAAATGCTTAATTTACTGCAGACAATTTCACGGGGCTAAACTGAACATAGCTGTATGTATCTGCCAGGATTTACATTTAACAGCCGAATGCGGGACCTTTGCGCTTGTCAAAGACTCCCCTGCTAGACACAGACAGTTGCGGCGCATCTGAAGTTCCACCGCTCTGGAGAATGCGATAAGTTATTACAAAACCTCACGGCATTTGACATACTGCATGAGGGCTTTCAAAATCCAAAGGTTACTGACTGTCTCGCACTAATACCGGGCCTACCTTGATCATACAGCGATAAATATGTCTGAGGGGACGATCTACAAATTGCCAGAGTTCAGAATTGAGATAAGAGTCCCGAGATATGAGTCATTCAGCACCCGCCCCTGCCCCCACCCACCTGCCCACACCCCCACACCCCCGGCCTCCGAACTTAAATTATTTGAAACTCCGGTCAATAGTGGCACAGTTTACGGTATGAAACTCCCGCCGGAGTGAAAAAACAAGCTTCTGAGAGATGAGAGGCACCACAGCAGAAAAGTAGAGAGAGATTTCTTTAAGGTACTTGACTGAAATCCAGAAGGAAACTCTGCTGGCAACAAAGGCCTGCCGAGAGTAATGAACTGAGCGCTTCCTTTCTCGATCAAGCTGCTTTCAGAACCGCCCGGCCCGACACAAACTGGCAACATGTCTGAGTACAGTCCCCCGACGTGACAGGACGCTGTCCTTGAGCCGCGAGATCATATCAGGCGAATCGCTGGCAGCGATACAGGAGCCCCCAGAGTGAGCGCAGCGCAGCTCGCCCAGGCCCTGGCGGAGCAGGCCTGGTACCGCCTTCAGGCTGCGGCTTCCTCTTCTGAAGCTACCACACCTGGGACGGATAATGGAGAGAGGCTTAAAACAAAGGGAAAAAGAGCTTCATTATTCATCGCCATTCCACATTCGGGGTTCTACCTGGACTAGGAGACCAGCCATTTCGCCGACCAAACCCACAGCTGCTTCCCGCTGTAATAATTGATAAGGTTTCTTTGTGAGGTCACAAATGGCTTAAAAAGAACAAACAAAACTAAAAGTATGCAGAGAATTTTTGATGAATTTCCTTTGACAGAGGCAGGTTTCAAGGTGACGTGACCAGGCCTGGGTTTGGAGCAACAGAAGCCTGCATATACAGCCATCCTCTGAGCTGCACAGGCCAGCTGGCCACTGCCAGTCTCCTAAGTCCCTTCACGCCGCTGAAGGAGCCCAGTGGCATCGGGCTCACCAGCCTGCCCTGGATTAACTTTGCCTGGAATTGTCACAAACTCAGACCTGAGGATACACAGCACTTCATAACCACCTCCCAGTACCCACGAAATACACCACTCCAACACCACTTAAGGCAGTGCTTTAAAAATATGTATTTAGTCATGACCTGTATGACCACCCACACTTGGTGGTTCACAGCAGTTGAAATTCACCCCAAGGAGAGACTCTTTCCACCAGGTTAACAAGTGCACTGCCCAGGATTTTCTGTAGATTTAACCCAGATGTAATTGTTTTGAAATAGGATTACATTTCAAATTCAGAGGTCCCATGAACTGCACACTCCATCTAGACAAACGTCGGCACAACACGGCCAATTGCCATGAGGTCATGATTTCCTGGAGCCACAGGTGACATTTTGTGGAATACTGCAGTTCCCCAGGTGAGACTCTCTCCCAGAGCACTGGAAACCCATCAGACACACATCACTTTCCCCTGTCCCAGACAGAGAGTTGTAGAAGCTCACAGCAAAGCCACAGCCCAGCTGTCTGCAGACCACAGAGGTCTCACTGAAGCCCCAGGACTCCGGGAGAACTCTCCTCCAGGTCTGCTGGTAGTACATCTCCACCTGGCCTTCACACTCACTCTCCCCAGAGAGCTGCACCCTCCCATAAAGACCTGAGAGTGTAGAGCCTGCAGATGTAAAAAAAAAAAAAAAAATCCACTGTGTGTTTTAGTAAAACAGACAGTCTATGCTCAGAATACCCATGCAGTGTTTTACCAATACACATACCAAAAATATCCACTCTATTTTGTTAGCAAATGTATAAAAAGACTGGATAACAGGGTATACTCAAAATAACCACTTCGGGTGTTTTACTAACACACGTTTAAACTGGATAAAAGTTTACACTTAAAAAGGCTACTCTGTTTTGTACTAAGGCACATTCAAACATGCTAAATGTTTGTGCTCAAAAAGACTCACTCTGTGTGCTTTGCCAATACACACTTAAACAATTCATATACAAAACCTAACAAACTTAGATTGTTATTGCAAGTAGTGATGTCTTTTTACTTGTGCCCACCCAAAAACACACCTGAAGGATGTCGGTCCTCACCAGAGCAGATGACTCCAACATCCTGTCTGTGTGAGCATTTGGCTCGGCTCCATGGAGACACAGCACACTGTGAGAGGTGTGTCTCGTTCCCCTTGCACTCAAACACATGAGGCCAGACTGACCCACCCCCCTCACCAAACCAGGCCTGCCCCAGCACTGCCACTGCTCTCCCACAGTTCAGCTGCTGACAGAGGACATCGGAGGCTCTAATATCCCAGCATGCATCACACACCGTGCCCCAGTTACTGAGGTACTTCAGCTCCACTGACCAGAGCATCTGTCAGAGGCATTAACCAGTCTGGACTCTGTGTAACCTACAGACACAAGTGTAGGGTTAGCATTTCACTTGTGTTATCCCTGAGTGCTCTGTGTAATTCCTTTTCATGTATGGCTACAGCTTGTAGAGGTCGAAGAGTAATAAGCTATTACATCCAGTGTTCTCATGACATACATCCGTACATCTATTGACGTGTTTCACTATATGTATCGCATGCACAGCATTTCACATACACTAAAATGTTCCACCATCTAAATTTCTAACTAAATAAAGATGTAGGTTAAAATATTCAAAGCATACATTTACATCTAGAAAATAAAGGTCATTTTATTATACTGAAGTCTCTGAACCACTATCAAAATTCAGGAGACTCTTACCAGAACACACCAGTCCCACGTCGTTCTCATGGCCACAGTTCTGTTTTGTTTTGGATGATTCTGGACAGAAGTTAATTTCAGATTCACTGCCATTACACTGTACCTCCTCTGGCCACACCTCCCCCCCGCCTTCGCCAAATGCTGCCCCCCGCACCTCTACAGGAACCCCACAGCCCAGCTCCCGACACACAACCACTGCGTCCTGCAGGTCGAAGTCAGCATCACACACTGTGCCCCAGGTTTTCCCATGGAGCACCTCTACTCTCCCAGAGCACAGGTGAGTACCTTCCACCAGCCTGACCTTTCGATGGCCTGGGGTTCAACAGGGAATAACCAGTGAGAATCAGCAAAAACTTACACCTCATTCCATATACAGCATTGAGTACAACATTTTTCAATAAAAGAATGTTTAACATTAACATTTTATTTAAAAAAGTTCAATTTAAAATCAACATTTAAAATCAACCAAAACAGTGTGTCACTGTGACAGGAACAATAAATTAGGTGGTGATGTGTCTACCTGAACAGATCACTCCAGCATCAACACTGTGATCCCAGAAGTTCAGAAAGCCTTCATTTGAGGGACAGTCCCTCAGTGCAGCCTCTTTCCCAGTACAGTACATGTAAGCCCTGACAATGGGCACTGACCCATGTCCAAAATCACCACATTTCAGTGCTTCCTCAGCAGCCCCACAGCCCATCTGTCTACAAACAACAGTAGCATCATCCATATCCCAGTCAAAACCACCACACACTGTCCCCCAGCTTCTTTTATAGTGAACCTCCACTCTCCCAGCACAGGGACTGCCGCCATCCACCAGAGAGAAAAGCAAATCACTAAAGGACATTTCTGATCGGCAGTGTAATACTTCTGTCACTACAACATCCGTCATAAAGAGAGGCAACACCCATGGTTAGTTTATATCAGTTTTTAGCTGTCAGCTCTGAGTGTTTTCAAAATACAAAATACTGAAGTTGTAACTGACAAATGGAACTTTGATATTTCTAGAGAAAAACTGCTGGTGGATTCTCCACTCCACACATTCATAGCCAGCCTCCACCCACATGCAACACACTACTGTGCACTTTCTCTCCTATCTCTGAGGCTGACGTCTCTAAGCTGCTACTCTCCAACCGACCCACCACCTGCCCCCTGGATGCTATCCCCTCCCATTAGTGGTGCAACGGATCGTAGTTGAATATTTTTTGAATAGTTGTTACGGATCACCCCCCATGGTTCGGCACGCATGTGAACCGCGGATTAATTGCAACGTTTAACCATAATAGTGTGAAACAGTTTTACTGCCGCTGTTACTTTTTAAAGTAATAATTCCCTAAATCTTGATGCAGAGTTGCAGTGAAAAGATACAAGCACCATTTTAAAAACCAGCAACCTTACTTAGCAGAAGTGTTGCGAAGACGAAGGCTGCATCTGAAATCGCTCACTCGTTCACTCACTCATTATTCACAGTCATACAATAAATTAATAAATTTCTGGATATAGTTTTATGTTGGCAAGTTTATTCGAACATGTGTATGAACATCTTTGTGTCTAACTGTGCCAGCTACCTAGTTAAGTGACTGGCTAGTTGCAACTGACATTAACCTGCTAGCTAGATAATACCGCTACCTATCTAGCTATCACTGGCTAACTTAATGAAAGAACTAGCACCCAGCTTCATCTGTTCAAATTAGTTGAAACTAACGTTAGCTAGCTAGCTGGCAGTTAAGTCCAACGATCAACTGTAAAATGTATATACTGTATATGCACTATATAGTGAATAGGGAGCGATTTTGGACACAGCTGAAGAACAGCAGAACAAGCGCTAGGAATTTACGTCGCGGTCGAAGCTGTCGTAATATTACGGACTCGTGAGTCTGGTGGTTCCTACACTGCAATGGAAATCATGGCTAAAAAGTTAAAGCTAAAGTACCTTGCTTTAAGTGTTCTTTAAGTTCTTTACGTAATAAATGGAAAGCAAAGTTATATTTGTCTCCCCCCTTTTTTTTTATTTTGCTGATCCGAAAAATGATCTGATCCGTGACTCAAAAACCGTGGTACGATCCGAACCGTGAGTTTTGTGATCCGTTGCACTCCTACCTCCCATCTCCCCCACTCTGCACTGACTCACATTATTAACTCATCACTCACCACTGGCACCTTCCCCTCCACGTTTAAGCAGGCTAGGGTAACCCCACTACTCAAAAAATCTACGCTTAGCCCCTCCCAAATAGAAAACTACAGACCCGTCTCTCTCCTCTCGTTCCTATCTAAAACCCTTGAACGAGCTGTTTTCACCCAGGTCTCTGCTTTTCTCTTCCAGAAAGACTTGTTGGACTTCACCGAAACGGCCCTCCTGTCTGTTGTTAACACCCTGTGGGCAGCAAGAGCTGCCTCCATGTCGTCGGCCCTCATCCTTCTAGATCTGCCTGCTGCATTTGACACCGTGAATCACCAGATCCTCCTGTCCACCCTCGCTGAACTGGGGATCACCGACACTGCACTTCACTGGTTCGAGTCCTACCTCTCAGACAGATCATTTCAGGTATCCTGGAGGGGAGGGGAGTCCAAGCCCCACCGGCGAACCACTAGGGTACCTCAGGGATCGGTGCTTGGCCCCCTCCTCTTCTCTCTGTATACAACTGCTCTGGGTCCGATCATCCAGGCGCATGGCTTCTCCTACCACTGCTATGCCGATGACAACCCAGCTCTACCTCTTGTTCCAACCTGATGACCTCACTGTCTCAGGGCGGATCTCTGCCTGTCTTTCAGATATCTCAGCCTGAATGAGCCACCTTCAACTCAACATATCCAAGACTGAGCTCCTAGTAATCCCAGCCAGTCCGCCCACAACATCACCGTTCAGCTCGGCTCAACCACACTGACTGCGTCCAGGTCTGCAAGGAATCTGGGGGTAGTGATTGATGACCAGCTGAAATTTACTGACCACATCACTATGAATACCAGATCATGCAGATTTGCACTGTACAACATCAAGTAAATCAGGTCCTACCTATCCGAGCATGCTGTGCAGCTCCTTGTCCAGGCACTGGTCATCTCAAGACTGGACTACTGCAATGCACTTTTGGCCAGCTTACCTGCATGCACTATTAAACCTCTGCAGTTGATACAGAACGCAGCTGCACATCTGGTGTATAACCAACCAAAAAGGGCTTATTTTACACCTCTCTTAGTCTCACTCCACTGGCTCCCTGCAGCTGCCCGCATCATGTTCAAGGCCTTGATGCTTGCATACAGGGTGACCAACAAAACTGCACCTAAGTACCTGAACTCACTGCTGCAACCAACTAGTCATAACTGGTGTAACGGACCGTAGTTGATCCGTGATCCATACGGATCCCCCCGTATTAGTAACAATTGGATTGTAGATATCTGAATCGGGAGTTTTTCCTAGTAAGAATTCTATCAGGCTGCTTCGTGGACCGCATATCCAATATCCACTGGAGGGAGAGTTATAGCTGCTATGCCAGCTAATCAGCGAGCATGTTTGCAAAGAGGAAGGAACGAATCTTTTATACTAGGGATTCAGTACACTCAGTTCACCTTAAAGATTCGTTCAAAAGGATTCGTTCGTTCACGAACTGCACATCACTATTTCCAAATGCTCTCAAGCTTTTAAATACCTTTGTAAATATCTCTGGATACAAAATAAATTGGGACAAATCAGAAATGATGCCACAAGTTTGAATGGCACATGCTGGTCAGCACGTTACCACTCAAATGGAATACCACGGGCCTTAGATACCTTGGTTTAATAATCTCCCCCAATCTCTCAGTCACACACAAATGTGTGCACACACGTGCTGTTTATGTGCTATGTGTACATCTATATCTACAGTATGTCTTTTGAATAAAAGGAAAATTTTTAAAAATGTAGACTGTGTGGCTTTGGATGTGATGTGATCATATTAGGCTTCAAGCTTTTGGACAGTAAAACTTCAAACCTTCCCATGAATGAAAATCTTACTCTCTACAATGGACAGTGACAAAATATCTAATGACTGCATTCCAAGTACTGCATTCTAAAAATGAAAACTAAAATCCTTTTCTTAAGAAAAAAAAATTGAAATATGCTGCACTGTGTGTGTGTGATTCAAAATGTCAGAATTTCATTCATTATACTGGGCAATTACTTTGACTAACTCCTTAGAGTTGCCATTCTTATCAGAATATTTGTCAGGATCAATTTTTTTATTTAAACAGAAAACCAAACATCTGGGTGGGTCTAAATTCTCATCATAATGTTGTTATCATCCAGTCTGAGCCAGACAAAGCATTTCATTAACTTCTATTGAAATCCACTTTTCTAATAGATTTAAATGGGCAGCTTGGCTTCCATGGGCTGACTTGTTGTTCTGTAGCTGGTGCTGTTGTTGTCGCCAAATATTTCAAATCAAAATGACAGCTGTAAGCACATGCAATGCTGTTTTATATCTTCATGTTTACACATTTACAAATTATGTAACAACATTATGTATAGGAGAGAGAGTAGGAAAGATTATCACCTAACACCTTCTCATTGTCATAATGTATGATGCATTTAATGCACAAGTGAAAGGTGCCTGTGTTGTTACCTATACTTGGATCTAAATCCATCATTTTGCTGTTAGGGGTGTAACAATACACTCAGGTAACAATTCAGTTCAATACATGATACTGGGTTCACGGTTTGATACAGTCACAATATTTTCAACAAAATTTGAATGGAATTATGACTGAACAAGATTCCTTGTTTATTCCTGAGGTATGTGCAAAACAATGATTTCAACAATTTCATGTTAAACAATATGTACAGTATTAAGTGGAATTATTCCACATTAAGTGGAATCTTTTGTTATTGAAGGTTTCTAAAATAAATGACAAAACTCTGCTTTTAGAAGCAGATGCTCACATTCAGTCTATGCTTTCCAGTGCAAGCCATAAAATATGGCTGAACAAGTTTACTTCTTTAATTGCGCCCTCTGCTGTTACAATGTAATTAAAACCAAAGAGAGTGCATTATGGCATAACTGCATAACTGGAAGAAACAGATTACAGCTGATATTGCAAACCATTTAAAGCTCTGTGATGCACATGTCACGTTTTTTATCACAATAAATCATTTCATGATATTTTGTTACACCCCTATTTGCTACCACTGACTGTGTCCTCTCCTCACCTTTCAGAGGCACTGTAAACAGCACACAGAAATGGCATCTGACGGATGACATCTACAGTGTGCTGTTAAAAAGCATGAACTGTGAACTGTCAAGGTCAAGTAATACAGATTCAGCTCTTTCTTCAGCTATTTCAATTCATGGTGCATCTCATCAAAATTCTGCAGTCTGAGAAATGTGGTGAACATCTGACAATCAGATTGAACTGTTCACACACAGAGCTGAGAGGGTTGATAGGTGAGGTGTTATTTACATTATTACATTATTTCTGTCACTCCGTAAGATTTGCTGAGAATGTAATGGTCACAGTTCAACTTCATAACAAAATAACCTTCAACCCACTGATAATTTCAATAATAGTTTAGTTTGTTGTAGTATACTAGAAGGCTGCCTCAGAGCAAAATGGAGCAGTGATTCAAACCAGAGGAGGTGATTGACTGATACAGCTGGATTTTAACTGTCAGTAGGATTTATGCATAATGACAACAGCTGAGCTTAAATACTGAAGCTGCTTCATAGGTCAGAAGGTTTTTTTTCTTCAAGGATGACAGAAGGACATGCACAGGAGTTCTTTGCATACTCAGTTAAGTCCTTTTTCCACCAGTAGCCAAAGAATCAGGACCTGCAGCCAGGAAATTAAACATGAAACCTGGAAACCCCATTGCACACAAAACAAGCATCCTACATTTCTTACTTAATAAGTAAATTTGTCCAGTTTCCTAAGAGGAAATATGACAAAATATACCTCCATAAAAATAATCCTGCTCAGTTCAAAATCTCAGGACCCAAATAATGTGTCTGCAATGGCAGTGTCTTTTGCTCCAAAAGGTTGGATTTACCTGTTCAAACTCATTCATGCAGCTAAGATAGTGCTAGGAACACAAAATATGAACAAAAGTAGCTACAATATGCACATAAACAAGAAACAGGCCTATCAGCAGCAGATAATACAAAGCAAAACAGTCCTAAAACACAAACAAATCCAGAAGGAGCAGAGGGCCCAGGAGGACATCAGCAAAAAAGTTCAGCATTGCTACCTTGGATTGGGAGGTCTGCCTCGTGCTATTTTTGAGTTTGTTTGTTGATGAATTAGGGTTTTCGGCCAGCATTAAACATTGCTTATGTTCCAGCCAGAAAGTTGAAAAGGTAAACCAAGCAAAAATGAACTAAAATAAGCACAATCACCACAAATCAGCAATAAAGCAGTTCATAGTTTCTACAACTAACTCAAGGCTACAATATTTTCTAGCTTGTCCTCAAACAAAATTAAAATATAGAATGCTGCACTGATTGGCTTTTGAGCACAAAACTTTGCTGTAAGAATGTGAGTAGGCTAGTTTTGTTGGTCAAAATCCGAGGTGTAGAGGTCTTAGCTCTGATGGAAGGCAGATAGACTGTCTGTGAGCTGAATGTTCAGACTTGTACCCTTTACCCTAGCCACTTTATTGACATTCTTAATATCAATGTTATTATCATTTTTTCTTCTTCTGGTACAGCTAAACAGGGTTTATCTGCATTAGATATTCAGAATGTGATGCCCCCTTCCAATATCTCTTGTCTCAGCTGCCAAACAGCCACAAACACTCCCTAGGGGATGGCACTGCCCCCGCTGAGAAACCCTGAGGTAGAATTGTCCCTTATTTACATAGACATAACAAACCTGTCCAAATAAGTAATATACAGTACACATGTATACCACTGGAGATGCCAGTGTGGATGTACACCACTAGGGGGTAGCATTACTTCCATGCGTTCCAAAATATTCATTAAATCAATATTTTCCTCTCATAGCAGTCTGTGGTTCGGAGATGCCGCAGTTGTCAGGGCAATGGCGTCTTATCAGCTTGAACGCGAATGCTTCTGCAGTGATACCCGTGGTGGAATAAAGTGATTGCCCACTCGTTTTGACAGTTTGTTCATTTCATTGGAGAAAATGTTGGAAATGTATATCTATTGCAATTGTTTTCATGCCGAAATGCTACGATTTTGGAGATCCGCAACATACTGTCAGCTCAAATCGCAACCTAAACAAAATCCCTGCAATTAGCTAGTTAGCAAGGTAGCGAGTAAGATATTGACATGAGTGTATGTGCTTTTAGTGCAAATCAAAATCACAGCTAATGCATGTGGTTGGAGTTTGCGTGTAACTGTACTTACGTATGTCGTAGGTGTTTTAGAATACTTGTCAATATGATTAACTACAGAAATGGAAGACACTATAGTGGCGAGTGAAACATAAAAGATAATTGCGTTTCCGTGCGCTAAACTTCAGTTAGCCAAGTTAGCAAGCTAAGATGGCTCGCTAGCAAGGTAGGCACATAGTAAGAGGACTCAAGATAATAAACTGTACATGCTGAGCTAGCTAGCGTTTCAGTTTCCGAGCTGTTTAGAGTCATGCTAGGTAGCTCATTTTGTTGGAGAATGAGCTGTTTTGGTAGCCAGCGTTAATTTTATTTCCTCACTGCGGTGGCATTGTGGCTAATCAGGCTCATTGGATTTTATGCTCTCAAAGAGATAGATCTAACTTACTGTGTCAAGGATGATGGAAGCCCAGAAATGTGTGCCGGAGGAGCACGTGTCACCGACCGTCCCGACCCCGCGCCCAGATCGGGCTCCTCTTCAGAAGAGCAGTGTGTGTTCTCGTTCGTACTTTATGGTGGTAATGGTGTTTTTCCATGTTTATATAATCAACGTCATTGCACTGCTTCTGTACGTGCATTACAACAACGGTCCCGGGGAAGCTGTTGCCACCATTAACCCTACGGACGGGAGCAACAATCACCATACCTCCCCAGATCCCAATCCGCCTCTCAACCCCGGATCGCAACGCTCTTTGTACCTTCCACGCATTGAGGGTATACGGGTGAGGAAGCGCTTCATTTCTTTCGATATCTTTTTCGATTACATACAGAGTGCTTTAGTTCCGGTTAAGAATGTTTGTATTCTTCTTATTTAAGTTGTGAAAATGCACAATGGCTGCCATGCAGTATTTACTGGAGGCCATTGAAAAATCAATTTTATTATTTTACTGACTGAAATGTTTATGTACAGGTGGGACATGTCCAGAAAGTTTCTCTAGTGCCAGACAAAATCCATGAGATGCGAACCTTGAGCTTGAAGCCCCTGCTGTTTGGTGAGGAAGGATGGCCAATCTGCTTTGTGCTCATGTGGAGTAGACGGTGTATTCACCCTAGCTCTGTGGGGAATGGGATTGATGCCGGGGTGGGGAATTGTAGAAATAGAAAACCAGAGCACTGATATCATAATTTGCACAGTAGCTGTGGAATATGCTGTCTTTCAGAGCAAAGGTATGACCCAGTATGGTCATTAAAGATCCCATGGAGCTTATATGTAGAGTTTGAGGTGCTTACAACTTTGTTCTAGTCTACCCACTTTGATGCCCAAGGTCGTCACTATGAATGAGAATTAAATTCTCTGGTAACCTTCATGGTTAAATAAAGTTTAGAGGGAGGAAAGTCCAAACAGCCATGTTTATGCAGTGAGAGGAAGAAAGTGCAACATCATTAGTCATCTTTAAAAAGAGGGTAGACCCAAATGTACAAAAGTGCTGTAACACAAGTATAGGCCCAAACTGGCACAAACCTGACATGTTTGGTCAGGTACTGTCAGTTTGCAGGGCTTTAGGTTGTGTTTACGTGCATGTGTTTCTATATGTGTATGTATATGTGCATCAGTTTGTATTTGTTGTTTTTGTGTGCGTACAAGCATTCTTGTGTGTGTAAGCATACGTGCCTGTGTGTATGTGTGTGTTTGAATCTGTATATGAATGCATATGTGCTTGTCCTTGTTTGCTTATGTGTTTCTGTGTGTTTCTGTGTGTTTACGTGTATGTGTTTCTGTGTGTGTGCGTGTATGTGTTTCTGTGTGTGTGCGTGTATGTGTTTCACTGTGTGCATCCTGCAGAGATCCCGGGCTTTCTCTCAGAGGAGGAGTGCAGTGTGGTGGTGCAGCTGGCACAACTGAAGGGCCTGACGGAGAGCCAGGTGATGGTGCCTGAGGACCAAGAGGAGCTGACGCAGCAGCTGGACCTTAGCCCGGAGGAGATCTTCAGTCTGCTGGATCTTAATCAGGACGGACGGCTGCAGCTGCAGGAGGTGAGGGGCTAAGAGTGGTGTCTTGGAAGCAGAGGCGGGGAAGAGGGGGCATCACCAGGACAGGAAGGTGCAGGTAGAATGAGGTTTGTTTGGGGGGTGGAGGAGAGCACACGCAGGAAAGTGTTTGAGGAGAGAGGTCGGTGTTCAGCAGCAGACAGGTCAGAGCGGTCCAGCGGGAGAAGTGAGCATCCCGAGGGCTTATGTACTGGTTCTGAAGGATCTGGTTCTCCCCAGATTCTGACCCACTCACGAGTGCGGGATGGGATCTGGCTGACTCCAGAGAACCTGAGGGAGATCTACGCGGGCCTCAAGGCTGACCCAGACGGTGATGGTGAGAGACTCCGTGTATGTGTGAAGTGGAGGGTAGACTGGTACCTGTGTACACGTCTGTCCCATTGTTTCCATGTGGTTCTCTGAATATGTTTGTGGAGAGGGTGACAGTTTAGTGCTGACCCTATGGTGCTAGGTGATAGTAATACTCCTGGGTCTGTGTAAATGGGTATGAATTCTGTTCATCTGTGTACAGATGTGTGTCTGACTCCACCTATCTGTCTGCCTGTTTGTCTGCTTCTCTTGTCTGTCTTGTTGCATGTCCCTTCGTGTCTCCCTGTCTGTCTGTCTGCAGACCTGCTGAGCCTGGAGGAGTTTAAGCAGCTGAGCAGCAAGGCGTTTCAGCACTTCCTGCAGCAGCGCGGTGTGAAGCGGAGTCAGCTGGTGAGGAACAGCAGACACACCTGGCTGTATCAAGGCAAGGGGGCGCACCACGTTCTGCAAGAACTCAGGAAGAGGTGGGCCTCCTTCCTCCTCTTGCTCCTCACCCTTCATCTGACACATCCCTAAATGATTGGATCCTTTCTCCTTTACTCAACCCCAATCCCAACCCTAACCCTAACCCTCACCCTCACCCCCAGGGTGACGCGTCTGACCCGACTGCCCTCCTCTCTGGTGGAACTGAGTGAGCCCTTGCAGGTGGTGCGCTATGAGCAGGGTGGTCACTACCATGCCCACCATGACAGTGGCCCGGTCTACCCCGAGACCGCCTGCACCCACACCCGGCTGGCAGCCAACACCTCCACCCCATTCGAGACTTCCTGCCGGTGAGGGAGAGAGAGACTCCCGTCCGTGTGTGATGTATGTGTACTGTGTCGCGGATGCTCTTTGTTCTCTTTCTTTGCAAGCTGGAGAAGAGCATCTGCTAAATGATAAAGCCTAAATGTTTGAGTATGCTTTGTGTGTGCATGTATATGGTGTGTGTATACTGTGTGTGCATGCGCACATGCATCTGTGTGTATATGAATATTGTGTTTGTGTATGGGTGTTTGTGTGTGTGTGTATGTGTGTGTGCGTGTGTATACTGTGTGAATATGTCTGTGCTGTGATAAACGCATATGTTATGTGTGCTCTAGGTACATCACGGTGCTCTTCTATCTGAATTCTGTAGAAGGAGGCGGAGAAACCACCTTTCCTGTGGCTGACAACAGGACCTATGAGGAAGTGGTGTGCTATATATAGGTGTTTGTGTATGTGTGTGTGTCTGCATGTGTGTCTGTGCATGTGCATGTGTGTGTTTGTGTGTGTGAGTGTATATGTTTGTGTGTGTGCACATTGTGTGCCAGTCTGTGCCAGTCTTCTTGTGTGTATGTCTCTAACTGCGTGTGTGTATTTGTGACTGAAATGGAGTTTGAGTACAGGGTTTTAATCCATCTTGGAAAAAACAGTAAAATGAGCAGAATGTATTCATCACATGCTGCACCATCACTAAATAGATTATAATAATATTCTTATTCAGTCTTATTCATTATCACTACAGCTCTACAGATCATGTTCAGTTACATGGGGCATTACATGAGGAAAGTGCGTTGGGAATTTTACTCCTCTGTTTCAGTCTCTGATCCAGGATGATGTTGACCTGCTGGATATGAGGAAACACTGTGACAAGGGCAACCTCAGAGTGAAGCCCACCAAAGGGACAGCCATCTTCTGGTACAACTACCTGTCGGATGGCAAAGGTGCAGTTTTTTTTCAGCTCTGCCTCCAAGCTTCCTGTCCATTAAACTGTCGAAATATTACCCACAGATCCACAAGTTCTCACTCCTTGAGTCTAAAAAACAACGAAAATAACCCCAATTATTATTTTCTTTTTATTTGTGTTTATTTTTTGTGGAAGATATCCTTATTGTAGATTACAGCTTTGCATGTTAAGTGGTTAAGTACCTTGATCAGAGGCAGAGGCATTTCACTGGACATTGCATTTTTTTTTGATGAGTGCAAGTGAGAGAGAACTTTCTGTTCTGTCCAGCTTTATTGCTGATGAGTACAGTTGAAAACGGGCTGCTTGTGCTGTACTGCAGGGTGGGTTGGTGAGCAGGATGAGTATTCCCTGCACGGTGGCTGTCTGGTCACCCGCGGAACCAAGTGGGTGGCCAATAACTGGATCAATGTGGACCCGGACTACCAGCGCCAGGCCCGCTACCAGCAGCTGGTGTCCCGGCAGCAGAGTGCGGAGATTGACGATGCCGAGCGAGACCCTGACCAGCACAGTGACCTCCACCACGACCTATAGCCCCCACTGAGGAGACGAGCCCTTAACCCCCCTCATCCCCTGCCCTGGCGCTTCCGTCCCTTTCCTCCCAAAAATCATTGCAGGACACAAAACTCTGCGCACGGCCCCGCCCACTGCTTCACTCCTTCCCTGCATGGAGTTAAAGCAACATTTTACAGGAGCTTATGTGGAGTGGAGTGTGGTCTCCAGAGGTCAGGGTGCTTTCATTCCAAGCTCTGGGCTTCATTTCCCTTCAGCATCATGGTGGCCGTAACCTAGCATTTGACATCTGAAATCACCCCAGGACTCACGCTACGCTTCCATTGCAGCGAATTTCGCTTTGCTCTCATTCAGGTTGTGTGGGGGTGAAAGATGCTCTGATTGGGTGAAATCGGAGCGAATCCGCAGAAGCAAGTGAAATTGAGATGGCGAAACCCCAACTTTATGCAAATGAGAACCACATGAGAACCAATCAGTTCAGTGTGTGATGTGTTTGGTACGTGACATTCTCTAGAGAGGCGGGAGTAACAAAAAAAGTCTGACCAAGATGGTGGAGGCTAAAGGCTACATGTAGCATGAAAACATGTATAGGATTAAGTATGGGCAGCCATTTGTGTCTACATCAACACGGGTTGTTGTTTACATGTTACATGAACTTAGTCGGGGCCAGAGCAGTACAAAAAACTCTCTCAATGGCTCTGGTTGATAGCTTGCTAGCTTGCCAGCCAGCTACGTCACCGCACCACAGCTACACTTGCTACTAACAGGATAGGCAAATTTGCTTGCAGTTTTCGTGACCACGCCCCCAGTGTGAAAATTCGTAGGGCGAAATTTGTGAGGTGTTTCACTGTGTGGAAGCCTAGCATCATAGCCCAGCACCCCAACCCAGTGACATCCATTGACATGCAGTGCTGTGCAGCTTTTGTGAATGTCACATGCATGGAGTCCTCCTCTTTCTGTGTCAATGACATTCATCAAAGGAACTTTCCTGCTGTTCATCTCTTCATCTGAATGGTAGGCCCAGTGTGGTGAGTTCATACAGAGAGGACCTCAGGGTTACTTTTAGAGGTCTCAGCTATGTTATTATCTTGTTGGTGAACTCAGGGGTCCAAGCATCTGGAAGTGAGCCATTGACTAGTTTACCTGCACCATCCTTCCATCAGCCCAACTGGAGCTCTGACCACACTAGTGTTGGATTTTCTTCTATTTTAAAAGTAAACGAACCAGACCAGAGGCACGCTTGGAGAAGAAGCTTTATTGGTGCAGATGGAATCCGGCAGCATTTCTGCCTGCGAAGCTTTTACTTAGAGAACTGTTACCGTGATCGGCATTTTATACCATACAACAAATGGCAACAGACAATAGATTTACACCATTGCAGCATCAACCTATGCTTCCAATGCAAATCAGAATCTTTTGATGCTAAAGGTTCCTTTGTCTGGTGGTGGTTGCCAATTTCCCACTCCCGGTTGTATCCTGCTGTTGCCTGCCTTAATCAATCGGTCATGGCTCCAACTGTAGCATGGCGCCAGAGGTGTGGAGCTTCCTTTGTAACTATGGTAATAAGGCCGTCAGGTTCAACAGTTCTCTGGTTGGAAGTTACTATAATCTTACACTAGCATCAGAGCACAAGGTAGAGAATAGGGGGTCGTGCAGCCCAGCTGTACAGTCTCTGAAAGGTGACAAACAAGCCCTCCCTGCACATTGCAACCTGTCCCAACCAACACCACCTAGGACCCCCTGGTCCATCTGCACAGTGCCACCTGTCCCCACCTACTTCCCCTCTGCTGTCCTAGACCCTACTCCAACCCCACAAGAGGCTGTTGGTGGTCCCCATCCCAGCCCTCCTGACACTGTGTGTAGTTCGGTGGACTTGTGGCTTTGAGTTTATGCAATTCTAAACAAGGAAAGTTGGTGGTGATCTCCGTATTTTTACTTTTCTTTGTGAGCGTCACACTCTTTTTCTTACCTCAAGAGAGTTCAACCTCCTTTCCAAAAATGTGTTTACATATATGCACTATGCTTCTCTGGGAGTTTCAAAGAAAATGTACTTTAAAAGGAACAATGAAAGACTAGTGTGGGAGTGCTGAGGTGGGGTGAGCAGAAATTGCTCATTTTGATTTATCCCCTCAGTAAAGCCCTAAAAACATAACACCCCATAAGAACCCCATTCCTTCACAGATAGTATTGTAATGAGGATGCAATTTCATAAAGTATTGTAAAAGTTAACCTTCTTATAGCTATCCTAGATTTGACACAACCACCCCCTCCCATACTGATACCTCTGCTCTTTGAAGCATGTTTAAATTTTTACCTCTGCACAGCTCCCAGTTATTGCGTGTGGTTCCTTATTTATTTACAGATTTACTTATTTCATTGGTCAAAGTCTTCTTTCAATGTCACCTGCATCCAGTGTATCCCAGGCTATATTAACTATGGTCAGAATAGTATTTATTTATTATGTATTTATTGTGAATTTATTTATTCAATCGCATTGCTTGTCTTGGTTTTACAAAGCACTGAATAACTCTCCTGTATGCCACATAGACTACATTTAAAATTTCAAATGATATATGAAATAAAGGAAAATACAGTTCATCTGTGTGAATGTCTGGTTCAGTTGCTCCTTAAAAAGTGGTTAATGTAAGGCAGACCCCTTGTTTCTCTGGAATCCTCTTTAAAGTGGTAAACTCCTCTGTATGCTCTGCACTGACCCCTAGTGGATAAGAGGGGTACAGTCACTGTTCAGCAAATGTTAACAATGAGCCAGTGGACACGAACCTCAGTCATTCTAGATTATATTATTATAATATAATTAATATTATTTCCATTATCAAAACTCCAGTTGTGTATATACATAAGCAACACAGCAAATGTATTGGTGAAAAAATGGTTTCTCTTACTTTAAATCTACACAATTGCAGTATATACAGCACTACTGGTTTTAGACAATGGGAGAATTATGCCTTAATTCTCCTTTAACAAAAATAAATCACGCTTAAAATAAGAAAACAATTGCTGTGCATGCTCATTACAAGAAAAATTTTAAAGAATCACAGGTTAAGAAATATTTTCTCACACACTTTCTCACACACACTTGCACAATCATTCCCAATGTCTACAGTCCTCTTGGAGGGCTTGGCTAGTACACATTATTCTCTCAACTTTGCTGAGGCATTGTTTTGAAGTTGCAATGTTGTGAGAATATCACACACTGTGTGAGCAGGTGCAGAGTCAGCACTGGCTTACAGAGTAACCTGGGAACTGACAGCAGAAACCAAACCTACCTCCTCCCAAAATAGAAGCACACAGTTTGCAGAGTAGTGAGTTTCTGCCCACTCTCCCAAAGGAGTTTGCAGTCAGGTTTGGTTTCTTGCTATGAAGACAGTACAGGTTTTTGTTTTGTGATTCCCTACTCTTCTGAGAGCAGTAATTGCTCTCAGCATACTCAAAGTCATTTCAAGTAGGTTACTACTCCAATGTTAGATGTACCTCGTGGGGTACACCCTCACATTGGGTTTCAAATTCATGTTTTGAATGATTTTTTTTTGTTAGTGAGACACACATGAAAGGAAACCTGCATAATGATATCTGACTACTACAAATAATGACAGAGCATACATTACTGTGATGTCATTATCAGACCACTGTGCAGCAGCTATTAAAAGCGACTTCTGAGAGGTTGCATGAGACAACCCCCAGATCACCCCGTAATCCCAGTGATCTTTCTCTCTCCCCCTCTTTCGTCTCCCGCATGGCAGGCTTGTAAGACGTCGTTTTCCAGATTAGAGAAAGACAGGGGGGGCAGGGTGAGGAGGTGGAGGAGAGGTGGCGTGGAGAGCTCCCAGCTGTATTTTGCCAAGAGAATGTGCCCCCTTCTGGTCAAAGCCTGGTATTGCTTAGCATGTCCTGGAATTAAAGTTTTTCATTAAGGCACTATTAAATTACTTTCAATCTGATGTGCCCTTATCCAACACACAACCATCATTTTCACAGTCTTCTGCACAGAGATGATCAGATCAGCAGAAGATGGCCCTGACTGTTGAAAGTGATGTGATGGCAGTACTGGATGTCAGTGATGTGTGTGTACTAGTGTGGCTTTGAGCTGCTTGGATTTATCTGTATGTTTATGGGTTTGTTATATATCTATTTATTTTATTTTGATTTATTTGTTTGACCAGGAAGGCAAACACTCTTGGGTATTCAGTTGGGTAGGAAATGCAATGGATTGCATCACCAATCAACTGTAGGTGGAATGATTACAGGGCAAGATATGGAGAAGAATCTGGGGAATTTTACCAGGACAGCAGTGTTAATGCCCCTACTCTATTTGCTATGGGATCTTTAATGACCACAGTGAGTCAGATGTGGGCAGTGCAGTGACCTCTTCGCTGTACTGCAGCTGTAATTTGGATGTGTAGAGGAAACACTGACCCCCTCTGGCTCACCAACACCACTGACAGTGGCCAGCTGGACATTTCCCATCCAAGTAATAATCAATTCCTACCCAACTTAATTTCAGCTGTTTGTCAAGAGAGGTCTTAAAGATGATATGGCTGTTGCCTTCATGAGAAAAGTGTGGAAAAAGTGTGACTCATCATAGTTTTATATATACCTATTGTGTTTGTATGTGTGTGTGTGTGTGTGTGTGTGTGTGTGTGTGTGCACACGCGCACGTGAGCGAGTGAGCTTACCACTGCACACTCATAGCTCGGCACAGCTGACGCCCCCCGGTGGCTGAGGCAGTGCAGCACAGCATCGTGGATACTAGCGAATAGGCGGCCTTTGGTGATGGAAGAACTGAAGAAGTCCCCACGCTCCAGCTGCTCCACCACAGAGGCTGGACCCCAAGACACACTCAGTGAGGAAATGCTACGTCTAAAACATGCATGCTCAGGCACATTAAGTTACACTAGGTCACACTATGTCTGAGACAAGCCTGGTAGGACACATACATTGTCTTTGACAGGCACATGCACTATTGGACATTCTCAGTCAGACATACCTGGAGACACTCAGACATTTAATGACATACAGAGACACACAATCAGAAAACCACACAAACACATACGCAAACAGTCTCAGTTGCAGAAATAGTCACAGACATGGGCAGAATGTTAGTACTCACCCTGACAGCCAGCTATGTAGACATCCACATCAATCTCTCTAAAGTCCTGGAATATCTGTAACAGAGGAAGTAGGAGTCACACATGAAATAAGAAGCAGTGTCCAGGATGAGTGCAGAAAAGGTAGTGATTAGGTCACTTTGCACAATATAAAAATTCTTCTTCCTTCTTTTTTGTCCCAATTTCTCTCTGTCCTTGCCTCTTGACATCTTTCATTTATACCCCTGTAACTTTTTTCTGCAACCCCCTCTCTGACTCACATTTCGGATTGTCTTGATGGCCACTGTGTCGATGAAGTTTGCAGTGGAGAGGTCAAGGATGATAGAGTGGATGTCCCAGGTCCACTTGCCCAGCGAGCCCAGAGACACCCTCTCCAGATCCCTGCTAAGGGTGTCATCGCAGCTGGACAGGGTGGTTGTGTCCCCGTCCAGCTCTGAGATGGAGCCCAGCGTGGTGGAGTCAGGGTCTCCACCTTTCAGGTACTCCCAGCTGCCATGGGCGTTTGGTGTCGCCGGCATGACGAACACCGTGCCATTCCCCCGACGCCCCAAATACTGTTCATCACTGGACGTGTTCTCCTGTTTTTCCTTCTCCTTCCAACGACTCGCCTCCTCCTCCACAGAGAACACCTCCTCCTTGGTCTCCCCCCCTGCAGTCAGGGCCTGCCTCTGGGGAATATAGGAGCAGTGAGTTCTCACACTCTCTGATTCTCATCATCTTATTATTAAGCATAAACAGGCATGTAAAGATTTGTACAGGTGTATACCGCTGTCTGTAGATATGAGGCGTGGCCCACCTGTCTCTTGGCCTCTCTCTTGGCTCTCTGCTGTGCCCTCCGCTCTCTGCGTCTCTGCTTGGCCTCCTGCCTCCTCTTGTAGGTGATCATTTTTGTGATGTTCAGCCCACTCTGTACACAGAAATCAGGCAGCGGATGAGTGATCACACAACTACGCACACACCGCAGCCAGACACACACAGCTCATGATCACCATGGTAACAATGACTGTGCCCCACCTTCTCCTTCAAGGCCTCCAGATACAGCTCTGCATTGGCAAAGTACACTGTGGCAGAAGAGCGGAAGATGGTGATGCCTGGGATTTCTCTCACCTGTGAGAAAAAAGCAAGCCTGCTTTATGACATAACAACATTGTCACAGCAACAGGAGTTGTACACCACACAGGCTCTGTGTATGCTGACTCACTTGAACCCTTGTCCCTCCCACCACCTCTGCTCCCCTGTTTTCCTGTGTCTCACCTCCTTGTGTGTCTCCATATCTAGGTAGATCTCTGTGCCTGGAACCTGTCCCAGGACTGAGTATGTTGGACTAGGAAGGAATCATGACAGGTATGATTCTACACCACATATTACTGCATATTAATTGATGACTGACATCAAAACATTAAGCAAATCTTTTATCTGGATCATTGGGATAGTAAGAACAAAACATGAAATTAGCATGATTTCTGCCAGGCATCAAAAAATAAATAAACTGCCTACAAAACAGAAACTGGTCTAGGTTAAAGCCCACTGTCAGGCAATAAAAATGCTGATATTAAAGGGAAGGAATATGAATAGTCACTGTATGATAGGAAAAGTCCAGGCAACAGTTGCATGTTATTTCAAAAGTACACAAATATGTTCAAAACTCCAAAATGTAAGACTCATTTTTATATTGTATACAGATAAACTGAGACACAGACCATTGACAGATGAACAAACAGAAATTTAGACAATCAGGCAGACAGAGCCTTACAGCTGAGTTCTGAAGATGACAGTCAGCAAGGCAAAGGTGATGGAGATGGCCAGACCCAAGTCCAGGTTATACAGCAGTGTGGAGACCCAGGTGACCACCCACACCAGCTGGGGGCAGCAGAGAGACAGAGGGAGAGGGGGGGGGAGAGAAAAACTGAGTAACTGCTCTGTAGCTACACATCACATTCACATGAAACAGCAATGACAAGTTATTTATTTTCTTCAATGACTTTGAATTTTACTCACCAGTAAAATTACGCAAGCATCTTTAATAGTTGGTGATACTGCGATGACGGGCATGTCATTTTTGTTATAGGTTGTTGGGGCATAAATTATGGCTATATTTTTATGTTTTTTTCTCCTTTACACAAACCTGTTTCGGAATCGCCAATTGTGTACATTAGGCTGGTCTTACCAAGACAACCTCTGCGCTTGCACAGGAACACTGAAGCAAATTCTATCCTGCAATACACTTCACATCAATGGTTTTTTTTTTTGCGCTAGAAGTAACACAGCACACTGCCAATTTGCTTTGTCGCTGTGGAATTCTGGTCATTGATGGCAAATGACAAAGCTGATTCAAGTCCTGGCTGTAAGAATCGGCCTGTGCTCAAACCAAATTCCTTACTGAGTGAGTCACTTGGGACCCCCCATTTACATTTACATTTATTCATTTGGCAGACGCTTTTATCCAAAGCGACGTACAAAAGTGCAAACAGTGGGCAAACAACAGGTCATACAATGCAGAGAGTGCTGAAGCTGAGCGCAAGGTCAGTGTCGCGAGCCAAATAATCTGAACTAGGATTACATATCAAATACAATCACAGGGACAATAAAGTTCCGCTATACTACCTAGGTAAGAGAGCTACAAGTACAAGACAGGAGTCAGATTTACAAGGTCAAAGTTACAAAAGTTACCCCCATGCCTGTATTTGACATACTGCTTAACAACAATGACTAATAACAATGAATAATAATAATAATAATAATAATTCTAAAAAAAAATGTATTCTCCTCTTTATACAACAGTCATCTCACCAGATCGATCTTGCTGGATCTCCACAGTGTGATGATGTCATAATACTGCTTGAACATTCCCTTCAGGTTGACGATGACGATAGCTGACAAAACCGCCTGGGACAATCACATACAGAGTCATAGACAGGAACAGCTGGGACAATCACACACATACACACGCACACACACACAGATACACATATTCACACTCCCAAACCCTAACACACACATTCACAAATACACGAACATCCACACTTGCATCCACACTTGCAAACACTCACACACATACACCCATACAAACAAACACAAACACACACATCCATATGTTCACAGACTCACACACACACACCCATGCAAACATACAAATACACACACATCCACCCTCACATAGACTCACACATATGCCTGTGCACACACGCACATGTAAATGTAAACACACAGTCACACACTCTGTAATACTCAGTCATTGTGGGGGCATTGTAAGATGCCCTGATATGGGCCAGACTCAGGAAGGACTCACCTTGGGCAGTTCCTGGAAAAGCACCCCCAGCTTTAGAACTGTCACCAGTACTATCACAGCAGAGACCACCCCAGCCATCTGGCAAGACAACAACAGCATTAAGTACCCAAAAACACAAACAAACCAACAGAGTGTGTGTGTGTGTGTGTGCGCGCATGCTTCACCTGTGTCTTTCCCCCTGTTGTCTCCTGAATCAGGCTGCGGGACATGGAGGAACAAACTGAAAAACACTGGAAGAACCCACCAGCCACATTACTGAGGCCCAAGGCAACCAGCTCCTGTAGAAGGCAACCAGAGAGAACATACAAACATGAAGTGTAGCAAGTCATGTGAATGGGGAACAGCTCCAGCTCTGATTCCCTCAGTGCTGCTGCAACAGCTGTGTGTGTGTGTGTGTGTGTGTGTGTGTGTGTGTGTGTGTATATATATATATATATATATATATATATATATGTCTTTCTCTTTTCTGCATGAACAGAAAGATTATTATTATTAAACATTGTCCAGCCCTCGAGATGTTCAATTATGATAAACTGTTGTAGGCAATAAAGTCAGTAATTGAATTGCCAATTAATTTTATTCAAATAAAGTTGAATACCAATTTGATTACTAATTTGTCTAAGGGGCATAAATTAACCAGAGTACATTGAGTATCTTAAACCTTTCACATAGAGAACCAACTACTTAACACATTTCTTTCACTACGGCATAACAGCATCAAGTGACATCTAATTAGTACTAAATTAAAAGCAAAATGAAACCTAAGAAAATCCACTGGAAAGAAAGTGTGCTCCCAGTGCCAGGGCTATGGAACACTGGCATCATACTGTATAAGCAGCCTGGTGCAGGTGAAAACTGTTGGTGAGGTACAAGACAATAGGCAGGTAACTGAGTGTGTTGAGAGAAACACAGTGTGGTCATGGAGCTGGGGGCATGGCTTTATGATGCACACCTGGTTACTGTCCACCTTGTAACCGTGTTTGAGGGCAAAGGTCTTGCCCAGGGAGATGGAGATGGCGTAGCCAACAATGGCAAGGGCAAAGGCGTCTCCAAGCACCTCCCAAAAAATGTTGACCTCTGGCACGATGGGGGACTTCAGCCTGAGTGTAGCAGGGGTCAAAGAAGGACAGAGTCAGCTGTCAATCACCAGAAGATGCAGCTACGGAGTTACTAGCACTTAGGGCAGATCAGGAGTAATGAACACACAGGGCAGAGTAGGAGGAGGAGTTTTGCGGAAAGGTCGCAAAAAGTACACATGCAAAACAACACTTCTTTTTCTGCATCTCCCAAAATACATCATGAGTCACACCCCCTTGCTGTTGCTACTAGTGTGGTACCACCATTGCTCCAGGAGTTTACCTTCTGCTAATATTCCAAACACTCACCCACTTGGGATCTCCCCCACCACATCCACGTCAGATCTGTGGTGCAGACCAGCGTAGTGAGATATCAGTGTGGCCACCACAATCTGTCATAAACATATGCAAGGGTTTAGGGATCTACCTAATATGTTATTAATAGCACTCTTTTCCTGGTATCATGAAACTGAGCTAGTTGGCAGTTAAAATCTGCATCAGTAACAATCATCAGTTGTTTTTTAAATGACAGTTGTTTTTGTTGCGCCAAATCACGGGATGTATGAAATGATGTAAATGTGTTTTTGTCACACAAAATGAGAATGTAAATATAAGAGAAAGGTGCAGGAAGACAAAGGGAGATGGAGAGAGACTCACAGTGATGAGCTCCACTGGAACAGGGACAGGTAGTTTGTGGCTGAAGGCAGAGTTGAGCTCCTTGGCGATGATGAGAACTGCCAGAGAGACAAAACTGACCAATAGTGTGGGCAGATGTGTCTCTGGTAACAGTGAGCACACATCTATCAGCGTCTGAGGAGAGAAGGAAAGAGACAGAGAGCATGTCAGAGAGGGGAAGCAAGTCAAAAGAGTCAAAGACTGGAAGGAAGCCATAGAGGAGGAGAGAGCCAAAGAGGGGCTAAGAGTCAGAGACAGTCAAAAAATCATAGAGAAAGACAGTCAAAGAATGAGAGAGTGAAAGGCTACTATCTACACATCCCTCTGTGGTCACTGTTGGGAGTGACCTTGGATGGGTCAGCTACTCACATACACCAGGGAGAGGGGACCGATGAAGCGTTTGGGGGACACATCAAAGACGTATTTGAGCTGTGCGACCACAGCATGAACAGCAGCAGCTGTGGTGTAAGCCCGGACCAGTGGCTCTGACAAATATGTACCCACAAAGCCAAACCGCACCATACCCAGAACCACCTAGGGGCAGAGACATGCATCAATAGGTTGTTGATAGCAATTATTTCACAAGTGCCACTGACAGAGCTGTGGGGTGTGTCCCTAGCCAAGGAGGAGGAGCCATGCATCAGAGAGTAAAGCTGAGACTATGGAATAGCCAGTCCTGGGGCCTGTACTAACAGCTACATTTGTGACACTTTTTTTCCCACTTTCTTTGCAGTATATTATGAGAGTTACCTAAAGTGAGTGTGTTTTGTGAATTGTGAAAATATGAAGTTAACCGTTATTTAGTTCTATGCCTGCTTTTCAACAACATTGTATGCCTTGGAGCAGTATAGTGTGTGTGAGCTCTGAGGAGGCACTGGAATGACACTGTGTGTGATGGTGAGTTCTGCAGAGATATTGTGCTGACCTGGATAGCTCCTCCCAGGATGGTTGTTGTGGCCGCCACTTTGACCCTGTAGGCATCGCGGGCTGTGATGTTCACCACATTGGTCAGGTTTGTACCATTCAGGATGAGGAAGTCTTGGTCTGGAGCCAAGTTCTCTGTGACACTGCCCACCATGATACTGAGCACTGTGAATGTACCTGAACACACACATACACAACCACATATATGCAAACATGCACAAGCACAAGCACAGACAAGTCCAGATATACATATATACACACATATACAAATGCACATAAGAACAAAACCACATGCGCACAAAGCACACGTCATGTACATGAGTAAACATGCAGACACAAGTAAATATACGCACTCTTACACACAAATACAGACACAAGCTCACCTATGGAGATATGCCGGGATGTCCCAAAGATGAAATAGACCAGAGAGGGGTAGAAGGAAGTGTATAGTCCAAACACAGGGGGCACCGAAGCCAACAGGGCATAGGCCATCCCTACACACACCCAAACAAGACTATGAGGATCTTTGAGATTACGACTTCCATCCAGACACACAGATCTCTAGTAATTGATCTGTTTCAGTGAGTGATTCTATGGTCACTGATCTTGTCAGTTTCTACAGCCACTATACGCTGGTGAATTGTTCAGATTATTTGGTTTTGATGAGTGTGTATGGGTTTGGATCACTATACTGTGCAGTTGCTTGGTGGCCAGACTCACCCTGTGGGAGGTGCATGATGCCCACACTGATGCCCGAGATAAGGTCGGCCATGCCATAGTCCCAGATAGAATAGCGAGGGAGCCAGTACAACACAGGCAACCAACCCACCACACTGCGCTTCAGCCTGGGCACAGAGCATCTGAGGAGGGGAGGGAGAGAGGAAGACAGGGTGAGAGAGACAGGAAAAGAGAGTAGACAGAGAGAGGAGAGAGAGGGAGGGAGAGAGAGAGGGAGGAGCAAGGAAAAGACAAAACAAAAAGAGGGAGGTATGGAGCAAGCAGAGAGAAAGAGGGAGATATAGAATCAGAGAGGAGAGAGAGTTGAGGCAGAAAGAGAGAGCGAATCAAGAAAAATGGAGAGAATATGAGGATACAAGAAGGCAGGTCAGTAGCATATAACTGCCCCAGGATATAGAGACAACCAACCAATGAGAACAGTGAAAACTGAAGAAATGCATAAAATAAGTGGAGGACCTGTAAAAGTGTCAGCGAAAGTAGACACTTAAGTGACTTTAGTGCTTAATTCACATGAGTGTTTTTCAGTGATGATTTGTGCTTATATGACTGCCTCTTTTGTTGTTATTAGCTCCATAACAGTCTATAGCTGTTTACAAACATTAGCCAACCTGGTGCTGAGCCCCCATGGTCTATAAGAGTATGGACTTATTTATGCAGGCTGCATTTTTAGATACATGAATTTAGCAGAATGATTACATTAGGTAACTATGGGCGGAATAGGTAACTAAAATAGATTAGATTATGGAGCTAAAGACAGAGACACCCCTAGGACAGACTGAAATGTAGCAGTCAGCTTAATAAACCTATTACTGTAGAAATACACGTCAACAGTAGCAGTTTCATAAACTGTCTACTGTGAAACATGCATTTTAACTAAAGCAGTTATCTTTATAATGCTACTGTTGTAAAAGGGTATGTTAACTGTAGCAGTCAGCTTCATAAACCTGCTACTGTTAAACTTCCCATTTAACTAAAAGCAGTCAGCCTTATAATTCTGCTGTTGTAAAAAATGTATGTTAACTGTGGGAGTCAGCTTCATATACCTGCTAAATGTACATGAAGTGTAGCAGTCAGCCTTTTAAACCTGCTGTTGTAGAAACACATGTTAACTGTAGCAGTCTTGGTGAATCTGTAGTTGTGAGAGATGGCTGGCATATCCCCGGTTCGGCATTATTATTCTGCCAAAGCACTGCCACACTGTTGCAATGCTCCTTGTTCTTGTTTGTTACAAGGGAAACACTGGTGTTGGACAGCCCCTCTGTACTGTACCACTTCATTTAATTCCCCTGCACCCATACCCTTATCTAGCATATTTACATGCAGTTAAACCCTTCACATAATCTCTATCCCGTTCATACCTACAACACTTTCCTGGACCACCTGGGATAAAGTATATCAGCACAAGGGTAGATTACACCAGGGATCCCAATCCACAGCTGCAATGCACACACTGCAGGGGTGGACCTGTGCATGCTCATGTAAATATCCCAGCTCCCACAAACTAATGGTCCAATCACCCGGGAACTGGTGCCAACCACTCACAAGAACACTGTGTATTAGCTTGGAAAGACGTGAGTAATCGGGTAACCCGGGACCTCTCCCCAGACACGCTGTGAATGCAGACAATCCTGTGCCCCTGTCCCGCTCCCCCAGCTTGCTCTCAGATTCGCCCTTCTCCCTCTCACCTCAGCGAGTCTTTGAAGCGCTCTGTTAGTGAGGATGTGTCCGAATGATCCACTCTGCAGGCTGCCTCCTCCAGCCTCTTCTCATCCAGGACGTCTCTATCCACACTGTAACGCGCTCCCCTCTGGTCCACACCCATGGCAGCCTGTCCTACCCTCAGCCTGTCTTTCTGTCCAACTCTCCTTCTATCCGTCTGCCTGTCTGTCTTCCTCTTCCTCTGTATGCCTGTCTCTCTATCTGTCTGTCCAACTATCCCTTTGACTGTCTGTCTTTCTGTGCCTCTGTCTGTGACCCTAAAAAATCCTCTCCACTGTGTGTCTAATTAGAGATGAAAATGCTGGTCCCTTGACTTTAAACACTAAATATTTCTTGAGTGAGCCTCAGAACCCAGTGAAAAAAAGTGAGAGGAGGATATTATCAGTAATTTTTCTGCAGTAAAAATGGCTTGTCTATCCCAAGGCACTGAAGTTTGTATCCAGATGCAATGAGTGGTAGATTCTTATACTGTGAGCTCAAAGTAGCATCCACTGGCCCCCTGCCCCCAACCTGTTTCATTTATACACCTATGGAAGGGGCGGAGGCATCCCTTAGCAATTAATAGCTAACTTTGGGAAAGGTACAGATCAAGCACGATTACTCAAGAGAGTAAAACAAAAAATTTTAACCCACTAAAAGCCAGTGGTGGAAACGTTCGACAGACATGCCCCAAATAACACCCTCAATCAAAGCGGAAGGAATGACATGGCACAAAGTTTTATGAGGCCAGTGACTCCTTTGTGTTTATGTTTTTAGTGTTATGTTTATGCTCAGTCTGGACACATGTTACCCTCATATTTGGTAACAGACACTCAAAGGTATTTACCACTCCAGATTGCGCCATCTGTTTTATTGTTTAAAAATAAAAACATGTGCCAAACGGAACAGCAAGTTCCAGTATATGAGCTCCACACACAGGAAGAAAAATTTTTTTGAAAGCACCCAATATTTAATATATGACAGACAGCGTTAATGAACGTTAATGTCACAGCTATGACAAGCAGACTTCAGCAAAAAGGCAGGACTGTTCTATTTCCAGGTGACTGGCAGCTTGCCCCCCCCCATACTGTGATGTACAGAGGTCTACCTGTACTTCCTGCGTACCCCACTTCAGTTTCCTGAAATACGACTACCATCAACGTGGACAGGTCATAGGTGACAGCCAATCACCAATACTGACGTAACAATCCGGTAGTGAAGTTTTCTCCTTTTCCTGGGATTGGTAAACCTGCATGAATAGTTAACCATTTTACAGGACATTACAGCAAACAAATTACAAGTCAAGCAATACACTGTCACACACAGAAAAAAAAACATTAACAGCTGCCTTACACCTCAAAGTGTGCTTAATGAGCCACACAGCAGGGAGAGGCTACAGCTGATAGCTTCGTCAAAATCCCCTCATTGATCACACAAACAATCAGACAATAGTCAGAACAGCTGAGACACTTGTCATCTTTTGTTGCTGACTGAAGACCCATCCCTTCAGATTTTACCTCAACCCTCCTACCCAAATGTGATTTTTCATACTATTTATGTGTAGTTATAAATGTGGAAGTGTGCTTCCACAATTTTATGCAATTAGGTGTGTAGAGGTTTATGTCAGGATATGTGGCAGCATTTTATGTGTACTGGTATAGTCCCTAGGCTGTGCATATTGCATTGCACTTACATATTACTGTAGTCATGCACTTGCAATCTCAGCACTGTTTTTGTACAGACGCTTGTTCATATGTGGTTAATGGTATCCTGTTGGTGCAACTTCTCATGCCACTTTATTACACTGACTGATAAGAGCATCTTCTAAATCTTCTAAATGACAATAATATAATGTAATGTAATAGTACAGCCACATGTCTTCTCCCTCCTTGAAATAACCAGGGGTAAAACTAAATCTTTTCAAATGAGATTCAAAACATTATTAAGACTATAACTCTGAGAGGTCAAGTCCCCACACAAACAAAAAGGCACAAAGGGAAAATGTGTCATCTGTATGTGCATGCCTGTGACATGCACAGGTATAAATATAACATGGAACATACTTTCAAAAACATTCCAAGAGTGTTTCAAAACATTTATGTGCACACCCTTTTTTTCAGCATACCCTGAGTTCAGTAAATCTGTTATGGGATGCTCCAGCTTCCATATCTCCTCACTGTAGCCATTTACATCTTAATCTGCTCAAAACACCTCATCTGCACTGGTGACTGCATTATCTCTGGCAAAAACTCCTCCATGTGAGTTAAGTTTAGAGAAGAGAGATAAGAGCAAGTGAGTGGTACGATATTACAGGCATATGGGATATTTTACAGCAGGCATTAAACAGTTTTTCAGTTTTCTGCAACTTCCAGCTCAGGACTCACACTGACAGCTTCTTCAATGGTGATCTTGCAAGAAGATAGGATATCAGTGAGTGAGATGATGTGCTTCCATGTGAAATATGATAAAAGACAGACAGCTCTATGACTGAGCCCACATGTTAATGACTGATACAGTATATTATATAATGTATGTATACATAAACGCACATTTTGACCACTAAACTTCAATTTTCTGTTTATGTATACTCTGCGTGTGTGTGTTTTATTTATTTATTTATTTATTTATTTATTTATTTATTTTTGACTACAAAACATAGTTATTCATCGTCATTCAGAGTTTTTTTTTTTTTTTTTGTGGCTTGTTTCTTCCTCGCAACCCTGCGAAGAGCATTCATCCATGCAGGGAACTCTGAATATTAGTTTTTGACACATTGTAACCCAAAGATGCCAGTTTGTGTAGGAGACCTCCGCCTGTTGACTTTAGATTCATGGCTGCCTCCAGGATCAATTGCCACACAGTCCCTGGGGGTAAGATATACTTGTGTTTTCTTCAAGGCAGGAATGCCACTGTACCATTTGCCTTAATCATGAACACAACAGTGGGAAGTGGTAGATTAATTTGTGGAGGTAAAAGATCATTTGCCTGCAGTCTTTGGAGGGATCTCTGACCTCCATGGTAATACATGCTACTAATTATTTCTGTGTATTACCTCCTTAAATACCTGTGTAAAAAGAAGCCTATATAGAGTTCCTGAACCTTCCATTGAACTTAAAAAGCAGAATGTTGGTGTATTTGTTGAATTTTCGATTACTTAAAGGTATGAATAAATGTGACACTCATGTTTTCTAGGATAAAATGTATTGCCTGATATGACGTGCTCTGTGCCATGCTATTCAACATAATATAATTACTACTGTAATGACATTTTTCAATCTCCTTACAATGATGGGAATCTGTAGATAAAATCATGACATCTGGCCACAGAGTGTTAGAGAAACCTTTGTGGTCTTGCTGCCATATATGGAAGTGCAGGGTGTATGTTGTTAAGTTTTACTGTTCTGTTGATGTGCAGCTGACATGGTGAAGGATGTTGAGTAATGGAGGAAGCAGGTGGGTTTTTAAACTGGGATTGTAACACAGAGATGCAGATTCAGCTCTTTCTGTGTTTCTCCCTCTACTGGAGCGTTTGGTTCAGAGATCAGAGACCCCGTCAGCAGCTCCAGAGGCATCCGGAATGGAGCCTGGAGGCAGGGGGACATCCGGAGGTGGGGCAGTGTTAGGGGGCGGAGCATCTGGATTCCCATTTCCTTTGTAATAGTGAATATTAACATAAATAAAGAGAGCTATGGTTTAAATATTACCCTCAGAAGGCCAGGCTGGTCTGTAACCCTACCCATGGCAGGCAGCACTTGGATTATCCATTTCTCAGCAGCACATGCTTCACCAAAAACATTCACACACACACACACACACACGCACACGCATACGCAAACAGGACTTTGGAGACTATAAGCCTAACAATGAACACAACTTGTATTATGATATTAGAAAACACTAAAATGGCAGTTGGGGGTCCTCCTCCCAATTTGTACATATGATTACATTTTGAATACAGTTTTAGTCATATTGCAATGCCACTTGCACAGATATATTTATCCCTTTACTGTGTGATTTCCTTTTTTGTATGCCTATACACATTTCTCCATAATAGCGTATACAGCTGACATTTTACAAATTATACACACCTGGATGACTGTGGAAGCAATACTAAGTGTGTCTGCTAAATGAATGTGTTGTGATGGAATAGTAATAGTAATTAAGGAGTTTGTTCAAGTATGTAACAGAAGTGCCTCACTCTTGATATGAATCAGTTCCCTAACCACTACACTACACTGCAGGTGTTCTCAATCCCCTTAACTCCTGAAATGTGCTGCAGGCCCTCAGCATTGTGTTTGTGATAAGAATGTTTACGGTTTATCCACACACGTGTATCAGAACTCAAAGAGTGTGTGACTCCCATGTACAGTGATGTAAAAAAAGTAGAGGGAGCTGAGCCCCTTTAGCACGTTGATCTGATTAGGCCTCTTTGTAGGGAATTGTTCCTTGTAGACACAATGGTTGTAAGTTGCACCCCTGCTTGGGGAAAGCTGCTTAGGTACTACAGACTCACCCATGGGCATACAACAGATACCATAAGCTCTAGGTGCACAATCCCAAAGGGTGAGGTGTGATCAGAGTGTGTGACACACATAGAGAACATGAGTGATTTGGAGCCTGTGTGGCTATCACATGATGATTTGTGTCATATGTAATGAAGGTGCCATACAATTTCCCTGAAGCGTTGGCTATAAGTCCTCTCCAGATGGTGCATAGCCTGATACATAGCACGCATATGTGTGACATGCCAGGACACATTAAGATTCACTGCCTACTATCCAACTCTTTGACGCTGGAAAGCTTTGTTATGTCCTTGCTGGGAATGATACCCTTCTCCCTCCAATGCTGGGATGGATAGTCTAACTGCAGAACCACGGCCTCCACCAGCAGAACTACATTGAACATGTATTGTCAGGAATGATTGTGAACCTGTGTGGCAGGCATTTGTGAGCAGTGTTATGCTATGTGGATCATGACCAATAGCATTCCAGGTAAATTGACACACCTCCAGTTCTTTCAGCTGGGTCACAGCCAATGGGAGAATAGAGAATGAGACTTGCCCCTGTACCCAAGACTGAATTTACTGGCAGACAGTGTTATCTTTACAGCCACTGGTTTATGCTCCCTTCCGCGAGCATTCACTTTAAGCTTTTTATTTGTGTCCTTATCATCCTTTTTATAATACACTATCCGCAATTTGTGGTGAGCGAGTAATGCTTTTGTAAATCCACAAGGACATAATGATAAATAAAAAATGCTATTGTGTCTGTATTTCCTTTGAAATGAACCTTGATACCTCAATCAGTCAACACCCGATAGCATCATAACACTACTCTTTCCACATCAAGCCAAATTCTGTGTTCTTGTTCGACAAATTAATATCTGTTACAATTCAAGACCAACATATTGCATTTACCCACAGAGTCCTAAAGGGTATGGGAGGACACATTGTGCACTGGAGCAGAAGGATTGTTTTGTTTTTAAATACAGGGGTTGCTTCTTTTCATTTTGAATTATGAAAACAAATGCAGTGGCTGTTTGTCCCAACAGGCACGTTAGGGAATGCGTAAATAGTTATAAGATAACAATGTCAATATGTTGTGCAAAATAAATGCAATAAACAACTTATGAAAACTAGGCCACAGCTTGTTGTAATTCGATTATAACGGAGCTCTAGTCATTTGCCAGTTGTGGATTATGAGCCTGGGCGATTTCTCACACAGGACAGCAGAGGATGGCCATGATTATCTCATAGCTCGACTGAGGCGTTGGTTTCTCCAGAGCCCATCTTGATTAGAATGCAAATATTTCTCCTTAAAGAGACGCAAATAATCCTGTTAAAATCGCACAACAGCGACGTCATCGTGTCCGAAGGCGTTGCAGTAATTCGGGATGCTTGCCTGCGTTCTGCAACAATGTGTTTATTGCCTGCATATTGATATAACAAAATAAATGACAGAAATGACAGTTATCGTCTAGAAAAAGGTGTGGCAAAATATCATGGTGACAGTGTAATGTGACGTTAGCCTAGTTTTTGCCACGTAGTACTCAGAGAGATAAAAATGTAAAACCCATCGCATGAACCATGCTACATAGCCTAATAAAAATTTAAGACCAACACCTGTCTAGAAAGCATTGACAGTAGCCTACAAGACACAAACGGCATTTTATGTGTGTTGGGAGGGGGAGAAGTGTCAGAATTACCAAAAACAAGAACGTCACTGGACAAATTTAATTTAACTACCACTTGTCGTTAGCCAAACTCTGGACTTCGTGACTCTGTTTGAATGACTTTTTGATTTATCGCCCCAATCAAACTAAGTTCTTACTAAACTCTAAGGACTTGATGAATGTATTTTCTTTCAAAAGCACTGCCTAGATTGCATGCAACTGAAAGCGGTCAGTGACATCTGTGCTGAGTAATATAGGACAACTAACAATAAGAGTCTTACGTAGGCAACCAGTAACTGTTCAAAACTAATTTAATGTATTTTGTGAGAAAAACAAAATCAAACTAATCGTAAAAAAAGTTATAAGTTAAGTTATAGTTATAAAAGGGCTGTTAAAAACGCACCCGTGTCCTACATTTGTGAAATATTCAGTCATATAGCTTCTCTTTTTCAACTGGACTGTTAGGGTAAGTGCGGGAGTTCTCCCTCTGCCCTACTTGCCATTTCAGACGAGCCACATCATGGTCTATTTTAAGTTTTGTTGCAGAGTAGGCAAGTCCTGGAGTTCCGTTCGCCCCTTGCTGTGGATTCGCACGCGCATGGTGTACGAGTGGCAGATTTGAGTTTAATCAGTGCAAGAACACGTAATATTAACTGTGTCTCCTGAGAGCGGACGTCTTTGAGAAGGGGAGGAGGCCGGTACGGTGCGGTCCTTATCAGACTGATTTTGTAATGTATGCACCAAATGTGCACAACCGTAGCAATGCTGTGTAATCTGCAATCTGACTGTGTAATCTCTCTTTTCAACACATAATGTAAATTGAGGCTTTGTAGTTACACATCTCAGGCTTGGAGCTGGTACATTATTATCCCCAGACTATTTGCGATCTTTAATTGTTGATGTTTACTTTAAGGGCATGAGAAGTCTTTCTTGACCGTGGTCCTGGGGGCATATGTTTTGAGAAGACTGAGCTGAGCTGAGAACTCAGTTATGACTAAACTTGTTACCGGTAACAAAGAAAGGAATGCACACAAAGGTACTCATATTTCAAGATGAATTGTTAGACACTCAGTTTAAAGTTTCTTCATTTTAATTTTGATTTTGTGTTGGAAGGATTGATGTAGTGGAAAGGAGCAAGACTTCTATTATTTTATTATCTTGTGCCCTGGGGCAGGTTACTTTACCCAGATTGCCTCAGTAAATATACAGGTGTAAAAATGGGTGATGCAGCTACAGCTAATGGGTGATAGTGGTACAGCTACAGTGGTAAATCTATTCTGGATTGCATTTCAGTTCATTTTCTGTACAAGGATGTTATTTTTTGCATCTGAGCTGATTTGACTAAAATGTAAGACGGTGTGACAGGGCATTTAAAATTGCTGGTTCTATTGCTGCTTGTGAAGATATTTCCAACTTTAAGATAGAAATTATAACAATTGTGTGGTAAAAATTAAAGCAAGGGAAACCTAAGGATTAAAATCTGCTGTAGAAGTGGAACATGCCAAAAACAAAATTATTGTTGATGAAACTTTACTTTGCATCAGTGAGACTGTAAAACTGCACTGTAACAAACAGATTTTTATTTATACACTGATTGATTGATGTTATGTGAATATGTTGCATGAACAGCAATAAGTGGACTTGTACAGCACCTGCTCTGAACTGATGCCTGCAAGGATGTAGGATGCGTGGTGAGTTTTCTGTGAGTCACAGCAGTGAGCATGTTTCTCTTGTCTGGTTACAGGTAAGGACTTCCTTACCCTCTGAGCTCACCAGAAGATACCATGTAACCAGATTCAACCAGCCTGCTTTATTTGTTGCTGTCGCATCTTTTAAAACATGGACTTCAGATCCAAACACGGCGTGGCACTGATGGACCGCCTGTGGAGGATGAGAGAGGCGGACGAGCTGACGGATGTGGTGCTGGTGGCAGAGGGAGCGCGCTTCCCCTGTCACAGGGTCATCCTCGCTGCCTTCAGCCCCTACTTCCAGGCCATGTTCACCTGCGGCCTGCAGGAGTGCAGCCAGAGAGAGGTGGAGCTGCAGGACACGCCCGCGGAGAGCCTGCGCATCCTCCTCAACTACATGTACCGCTCGGAGCTGCCGCTGTCCAACACCAACGTGCAGGGCGTGTCTGTCACCGCCTTCCTGCTGCAGATGGACGACGTCTTCTATCGCTGCCAGAGGCACATGATTGACAACATGGATGCCTCCAACTGCCTGGGCGTGTACTACTACGCCCGGAGCCTTGGCGCAGAGGATCTGGAGGATCAGGCCCAGCGGTACCTGCGCCAGCACTTTGCCCAGGTGTGCTTGAACGAGGAGGTACTGGACCTGGAGTGCCACCAGCTGTTGTCGCTGATCGGCTCCGACGACCTGAACGTGTCGCGCGAGGAGAGCATCCTGGACGTGGTGCTGCGCTGGGTGAACCGCTCCCCGCCGGAGCGCGCGCCGCGCCTCCCGGAGCTGCTGCGGAAGGTGCGCCTGCCACTGGTGAGCCCCGACTTCCTGCGGGAGGCGCTGCGGAGGAACACGGTGCTGCTCGCCAACGCCGACTGCCACGACCTCATCGACGAGGCGCTGGAGGCCATCGAGCAGCACCCGTCGGCCGCGCCCCGGCGGCTGAAGCTCCGCTTCGGCATGGAGACCACCGACCTGCTGCTCTGCATCGGCAACGACGGCCAGGGCATCCGGTCCCGGTACGGGACCTACTCGGATTACAGCTTCTGCTTCGCCCCCAGCACCAGCCAGGTGCACTTCATCACCTCGCCCCGCTACGGAGAGGCGCTGGGCTACGTCTGCGCCGGTGTGGTCACCGAGGACAACCAGATAATTGTGGCAGGGGAGGCGGGCCCCCGCAGGATGGCACGGGAGAAGAGCAGGAACGTGGAGCTCCTCAGGTGAGAGGAACCGTGTCTGTACTGGCCAGCAATAAGTGTGACGACTCAATGACCGAGGCACTGTGTCTGACTACTCATAGACTATTGCACTGTGATTAATCAAACAGTGCCATCAGTGCTCTGACTGACCATTCAGGGATGAGTGCTTTGGTCAACACCATGGCCATTTAGGTTCAGTTGCCGTTTTTAGGCTGACCACATTTTTTGTTTGTGAATCTGATAGATTCAAAGGGTGGAGGCCACGGTTCACATATGTAGCTATAGCCAGTAGCAACTTTGCTAATGAGAACCCATCGCCTCTCTCTCGCCTACCTGTGTTGGTGTTTGGCTGTCCTGTCAGGTACAAGGCTGCGGCCCAGGGCAGCTGGCACAGACTGTGTTCAGCAGAGCACCGGGACATGTATGCTCTGGGTGCACTGGGGGACACCCTGTACCTCCTGGGGGGGCAGAAGAAGCTGAAGAACCAGTATCTCATCACCAACAGTGTGGAGCGCTGGTCTATGAAGGGTGGGGCCTGGCGCAGTGCCCCCCCCTTGCCCCTCCCACTGGCCTCCCATTGTGCTGTCACTCTCAAGGACCGCCTCTATGTGCTGGGGGGGCGGACCCCACAGGTAACAGACAGGAAGGAAAGAAACAGGAAGGGTCTTACACTCTAAATGATTAACCCAACAAATTTAATTTGCCCAACTACCATCACCTCTGAGTGCTTCTTCAGCAGTAAAACAAACACAGTATTTCACTAAATGTCAGCGCCATGCAGTTTAGCTACTGCTGTGATAATTTCTAAGAATTCCAACCCAAGGGAATAATTCTGATTTTCATTTAATTTTTAAAACTGTGTAGTTTCCTCAAAAGAATGCTGTGCAGTTTCCTGAACATGCCACAGGGACCCTCAAAGAGTATGTAAAGTTTTCACCTCAAAATGATTATAAATTACCATTAATATAAGAAACTCCTATTACAGTTCAGCAAGTAAGCATCCTTTATTGGAATTAGAAAAAAAGTTCTTAAAAAATGATGACTGTTTGAAAATCAGACCCATGAAAAAAGTTTCCTTTGGAGCCATCTCCAACCCTCAGCCTTTATGCAGGATTATACAACCTAGTCCTGCTCATGCACACAACTATGACATATTAAAGGCTGAAAAAGTAAGATCCAAAGTAAGTGTCTGAGAGCACCATTTACCTAAATGAAAAATTTCAACATAAACTAGAGAATGTAATTCCAGGGAATTACGAGTGCATGAAAATGCAAACAGTCTAATTTTACATAGATAAAAGTATATAGGCCTACATCAAACAGATGTAGGTGGTCAGAACAGCTGCCACAAGATTCTAATTGCTTAATGGCTCTATTGTGATGTCATAAAGGCCAATGTTAAGTCTATGGGGAAAATTTTGATAGTTTTTAATTAATAGTTTAAAAAGTATAAATGTTACAAAAATAAAAAATACATAGCATAAGTGTCCTTTGTAAGACCTACGCAACACAGTTTGAATGAAGTTTCTACGTCAAACGGTTGAAGCTGTATTAAACGCACAAAATTGGTTAGAAGAAGAAAAAGAAGAATAAGAAAAATTCGGATAACAATAGAGTGCATTTTCATGCACTCTAATGAGATATTTGTTTTGAGCAGGTGTATTTAGAACCACAGTCATCATTTGGCCTACTTGACAGCGTAGGATTGTTGCTGTAATGTTGTACCAACACTGACAGAACATTAAAGCAGCACTGTGCAGCACTGTAAGTTGAGTAGTCAGCAGACCCCCTTACCATGCTACACCTGTCTTGTCACATCTTGTCTTGGCAGTTTGACCGGCCTGACGATGAGCCGGATCGGCTGAGCAGCCATGTTTTTCAGTTTGACCCCAGCACAAACAAGTGGACTGAGTGTGGCCCCATGCGGTACTCCAGGTACCGCTGCAGTGCAGTTGTGCTAAATGGGGAGATCTACGTCCTGGGTGAGCAAGGGTTAAGACACACCGCGCACCACGGCACTGAGGGTCAGCTGGATAATTTGTTACTAATTTTGTGTAACTACTTAACTCCTGATTTCAGCCATGGGTTTGTGTGTCATGATAAACAAGTCAGTGTAAATATCCATTGTTGGATCCATTGTTGCCAAAGCCTTGCTATTCTGAGACACTGGTGTGACTTACTAAAAGACCTTTTTTCCACGTCACAAACAACATGAAAATAACATTTTAGATGTCCCATTATTAAAATACCAATGTCAAATTCAGACTGCAGCTCTGATATCAGATTCCAAATGGCTTTGTAGTTGGGAGCTGGATTGTTATGTTCAGAACAGCAAATATAACAGAGCACTACCAACATGCAAATGAGACTGGAATCCATAATTTAACTCACAGGTCAGTCAAATCTGCCATCAGTTATTTACTGTGTAAGAAGCTAACTGAACTATTTAAACAAATTTAAAAAGGGTTTAAACAAATTATTTATGCAAATATTTTGATCCTAAATTAATAGAATCTAACATGTGCAAACTCAATTCGACGTTGGCAAAAATATGGCCATTACCATCAATAGTGTTCACATGTCTGTGCCATGTTAAAACAGGTTTTCCTGTGATGGTGACGTGTTTTTCTCCTGCAGGGGGCATTGGCTGTCAGGGGGTGGACCGTGGGCAGTCTCGCCGCTGCCTTGATGTTGTGGAGATCTACAACCCGGATGGGGATTTCTGGAGGGCAGGGCCCCCACTACCCGGGCCTCTGCTCACCTTACGCACAAACGCCTCCAACGCCGGTGTGGTGGAGGGCAAGCTGTATGTGTGTGGATTCTATAGAGGGGCAGGTAAACTCACACACACCTCTCAGTACCCTATACTCCTTGTACTGAGTACAAGTAATCACTTGAGGAGGCTTTAATTTATGAATCACCTGTCTCATGAAAATTACCTGTTGTCCACTGTTCCACAGACAAATAGCATGATAGGTGTGCCAGCTATGTCTTTATGAGAATCCCTCTCTGTACTGTGTATGGCAGATTGAAGTTGTACACTGTATCTGGGCCAGACTGGGGTTGTAAACCAAGTTATCAGATTGAGGTTGTATTTTGTCTGGGTCAGATTGAGGATGTAAGGCGTGTCATGTCATATTGTGTTGGCATTCTAGGCCTTGTCCATATTGCGTCCATCTGTGTATAGGGTTGTATAATATATGTTAGTGTGAGGATATGTACTATAACAAAAGACCCAGATCTCTGGCACAACAGATGAAAAGACCTTTATTGTGTCACTGTTGATGACAGATCAGAGAGGTTAGATGGGTTAGAGGGGTTGTCTGGTCATGTGACATGTCTGTCCACTGACAGATCGGCACGATGTCATAACCAAGGACATTCTGGAGCTGGATCCCTGGGAGAACCGCTGGACCATGGTGGCAAGACGCGTCCTGATGCACGACAGCTATGACGTCTGTCTGGTGGCCAATCTGAACCCCCGCCACCTCCTAGCCCCGCCCAGTGACCTGCTTGATGTGTGACATGGCCACACCCCAGGAGGGAGGGGCTTAACAGACCGGCAGGAGTTCAGACTGCATGGAGCAGGGGAGTGTTTCTCATGATGCAGTCTGTTCCAAATTGTGCAGGGTAGTTCACCTGCCTCTTGCTGTACACTACACTCAACTTTTACTGTTGAAATAACATGGTTCTGAATTGTTTGAAGGTGAGGCCAAGTGCCGTGTTAGGCTGAAGTTTGTAAGTTTATTTGTATTGGTAAAACAAACAGTGTGATAAATGTCATAAGCATACATTATGAATTATGAATTATAATTATGTCCTGCTCTGTGACTGCTTTTGCCAACTCCTTGAGTGCCAGTCTTGTGTAATCTCAGGTTACGGAATGTCCCTATCTGCAGCATTGGCCTTGAGTTACAGACATTAGTTACAAAGCAGGTGTCATACGTGTGTTCCGCGATACAGGACATGGAGAATGGCCTGTTTGAATTCTTTGACTATGCAGAACACTTCTTTCTGCTCCAAAATGTTTACCCCTTATTATCTCCCCTCAGCACCCCTGGTGTTACCCTGTGTGTATTTGTTTCACACAGAGGATAACACCACTTAACACTAAGTCCTATTTGTGCTGAGTGTTGTTCCCCTCTCCATCCACACATTCATATCTAAGTACATCATCCCATGTCATGGGCTCCATGCTGCTGCATGAAAAAAACTGCTGGACTTCAGCATATAGTTGGGCAAGCACTTTGATTAATCAACACTACATTACAGAAAGAGATCCAGAATTACTGAGAAACCTTAGCATTTTACAGTGGCAAAGTCAACGTCTTTGTGAATACACTCTCAGTGACGTATGGAACTCTAAACATGTTTAGAGAAGCTCATTGCTGTGAATCCTCTGCAACACCAAACAGCTTCAGAGCAGTGATGTTCAAAGCTATTAAACTGCAGCGCCATTGGGCCCTAAAAAGAATGTGACTGACGACTTGACCACGATGACTGGCATTGAACCTCAGGCTCAGTTAGCACAGAATGGCCTTTGAGACCATAAAGACACAGAGAGGACAGGCTGTTCTGTCACTCCTGAGTCCAGAAAGATCTGCATTAAAAAGCAGAAAATGTCAAGACTTTCCAGAAACTGGTATAAGGCTGTGTCCTGCTCATGCTTCCTGTACTCATTTTGACTATTTACTTCATTTAAAATATTACTAAAAGTTTTTGATGCCTGAGATTTCCAGACATCCCTGATAAAAAACACCTGTAAGATGTAAGTGGATGAGGGGGGATGGAGGGGACGAGGGAAACAAGTTCAAAGGGAAAACAATTTTTACTTCATCTATTTTGTGGACTTAGTTTTAATATGTCTTCTATGTTGATGAATTGCCTTTATCTATGCCTTTTATCTGTGTATATGATTTGGCAACACAAATGTATTTGTCGTGCCAATAAAGCAAATTGCAAGAGTGTTAAGGTCATCTTTATTTAGCACCAACACACAGAATGCACGGTTCAGAAGAGTGATACAGGAGAGCAAATGGAAACACAAAGTAAAACCCTGAACCAGTTTCCTTCCCTCCAATAAATGTCACACTTCAATTTTCCCAAATTAGTATCTGATGTTTTAAGCCAAGGCCATGAAAATGCAGCAAAGTTGCTGCTGTAGGCCTGCCTATAGTAGAGCAGCACAGAAAGATTATGACCAAAAGGTATGACCATTGTAGACTTTAAAGGAGAATATATGAATGCATATAGGACAAGCCTGTATTGGCTATGATTGCTGCAGTGCATCAGTAACTACACTACTTGACTATACAGACCTGAGTAGCACAGTCTCAGCCTGATATCTGTGAGGCAATATGAGATTCATAAATGGGAAATAAAGCTTCCAGGGTGGTTAAACTATCCTAAAGAAGAATAGAATCCTCTGCAAGTTTGTGTAAATATTAAACCCCAGGGCACAAAATGAAAAGCTTAAAAGCTGACACTAATCTTGTGTTTCCACATTTATATTTATATTTCTGTTCATGTTCAAACCTTGACTGAGGTTGGTTAAACATTTTCAATGTAACTGAAAAAACTTCTTTTACAACCCACAGGATCACTGGAATACATCAGTGCAGAAGAACCAAGAGGTCTGCTTGTATGACAACCAAATGTGACAATAACAAGACATGAAACAACCAACAGCAACAATAGTTCAACTAAAAGAAGCAGACATTAACTGTCCCTATTAAACTGGCTTCTTGTGGAGAGACCCCACAGTACCTTTAATCAGAATCGTCACCCATGTCAAACAACTGCCAGAGCCCTTTCTGTGTGATCTCAGACTTGGGTTCACAGAGAGGTAGTACCCATGATGCCATGGTTGTCTCATACCCAGTGAGGAGCTGAGAGCCACTGCTGTCCTGCGACCACATACCACATGGGTTGAAGTTTGTGTCTGCGTGTTCTGAGGTCGGAGTGTCCTGTTTCAGCCATGTGTCACCAGTGCCCCCTATGGCCTCGCTGTCAGCCTGCAGCACAGCGATACGCTGGTTCTGAGCCAGAGACAGGGCCTTCCTCCTCTTGGAGGGCCATGTTCTGCATCCCCTTCTTTTTGATGTTTTGCGATTGTGTGCATTTTTAAGTCTGTGGCTGGTGTTGTGAATGCCCCTCACTGCCCCGGTTTCCCTGGCGCGTTTCTCACCCATCCCGCTGAAGCCATCAGAGCGCCTCACCCGCTCAGCAACGAGCCGACTTGTTGGTGGGTAACAGCTGACGGCCGCCATGTTGCGCTGCCGTGTGGAATCTCCTGTGTTTCTCACGTCCGCCCTGTGAGTCACAGCAGAGCGGGTAGGGTATGACCTCTGCCCGGCGGCTGGAGTCTCAGCTCGTTCCTTCTCTGTGCTCCTGACAGGGCTGCAGCTTCTGGAGATTTCCCCAGACGCTTTATCGTCGGAGTGTGGTAACCCCATACACGCCACTTCCCCCGGCGTCCCCATCGCTAACCCACTGCACAGCTGCAAGCCCTGGATGTACCTCTTCTCCTCACTGACAAGACAGAGTCTCTCAAAGGGACAGGGCGATGTCTGGACAGCGCTGTCCGCCATGCTGGTCCCAGGCCTTTGCGAGGAGACCCATGTTTGGAGAAGGGAGAGCGCCTCCTCCATCACGCTTTGCTCCCTGCTCTGCCCTGCACTCAGGCTCTCCAGCTCCCTCTGCAGGCTGTGCAGGCATGATTTCAGAGCTGCCATCTCTGAGACCGTCTGAGGCGCAGAGAGAAAAACACAAACGTGACCAGTCAAATTTCTTCATCCAGCGGATATAAGCTGCTTCAGCTGCTACAGTGAGGTCACCTCCCCCAGAAGGATCTCCTTTCTTCATCATCCTTACACTGCACTTGAATTTATTTGCTCTGATTCAAACCACATTGGGTCATTCCATCTTAAATCAAGCAGTGCTGTGTCTCAGATTCACTTCAAGTATTCTGCGATCACTGATATGAACAACTCCGAAATTTAGGCTCTACATTCTTTTGAGGTACAGGTGACAAATTGTGTTACAACATTTTGGTAGTAATCTTTTGCTTATTTCCAAGTCTCAATATTTCAGGAAATAACATCTGTAGAGGCCTGAAATTTGTGTAGTAAGCGACATGGACACAGAGACCTCACAGTAATATAAATCTATTCCATCAGATATCTCAAACAATCTATTTTAAAGCATAACACAGATTGCAAAATACAGTATTTGCACAGACTAATATATGTGGAAGTGACAATATCTGATAATATTTCTGACACTTAACAGTATATTTCTGAAATCTATAAAAAATATGTTTCCTACATTTCATACTTAAACATTTTTTAACAAAACCCCTGCTTTCTGTTCTCAAGGCTACAGAGCCTGTCTTCTTTACAGGCTCAACCACATTGAACGTGCAGGAGCACAGTGTTCTCCCATAAGCACACTGTTCCTTTAACTCTGCTCACCCTGGTGTCTCTGTCTGCCACCTCTCGCAGAGTCTGGGCTTGAGAGTTCAGATCACTCTGCACTGCCTCTAACTGCACTGTACAGCCTTCTCTCATGCTGCCCACTGTGTCCTGAACTGAAAGCAGACAGCAAAGAGGGTCAGTCCTTCCACCCTTCACCACCTATTAGAGGAGTTATGTTCTTTCCCTTTACAGTTCAAATGGAAGGGGTGGCTTGGACAGCAGACGTGTGGTGACAAAAAATTATCCACACACACACACACACACACGTGTGTGTGTGTGTGTGTGTGTGTGTCTCATCATAGCTTCTGTCCCTGTTGAAGAGAAACAGCCCCATAGCATGGCAATGCTACCACCATGCTTGACAGAAGGGAAAGTGTCTTAGGGTGATGCACTGTGGTGACTTTGCGGAAAACATATTGTACATAACACATTGTACATATCATATCATATCATATCATATCATATCATGCCTGTAATTGTTTCCTTAAAGGGGCATGTACTATGAAACAAGGAAACCTGCTGAGAAAACCTACAGGACCAGCTGATTTTTTCATGAGCTAATCAGAATCACTTCAGTTGGTCACAGATGAAGTCAGTTAACTCTGGGCATGATTTAGATGGTGAATGATTAGACCTGAGCACAATTGCAACTCCCATTACAAAGGGTGTGTAAACTTATGAAACCAAGTGCTTTTAGTTTTTTTTTTATTTTAAATTAATATTCAGAGATGTGTTGCCTTTTCTTTTTACTTTGATGTTCTGAATTCCCATGCGTCATTTCTGAATAGCCATTCAACACTACTGCAAAGTCTTCCAGGAGGAGAGAGGGAATGAATAGCCATCTCCACAGTACTGCTTGGTACAACAAATGCAACAGTGCCCTCTACTGCTCACAGTGGGCCTGATTCACTAATCATGCTTGTGAACAACTTTGTGTGTACAATGCCCCTACTGTCAATCTGGTGAACATTTTGGAATTCATCAATTTGTTCTTAATTTGAATTTGTTATTACCTGTGAACAAATTATACAACTGCTCAAGACCACTCGTACCACATACACAAGTACACGTTAGGGCAATGGATTTTAGGGCAAGGGATTTTTTTGCCATTCAGATAAAATTGTACAACAAATGTATATATGAACATGATTCACTTTGTAATAAATATTTAGTAACTAATCTAATCAGCAGTCTTATACTGCTATTAACGAGGCAAATTATAATTGTCATTCTGTCTACACTGTAGGTGACAAGAGGTTATGTGCTGAAAACTATTTGATTCTACACCTTAAAGTAAACACTGAACAGGTGTGTCACTTTTGGGAAACAAATTAAGATAAAAACATACAAAAGTAAATTCGTACACCAATTACCTGGGACTAAGAATCCCAGCAAAGAGAAATATGGTAAATGCAGGTGAAGTACGCAATTGGAGAGGGTGAAGTGCAAATGAGAAAATGTTTCAGTCAGGTTATCGTCATCAGTGCTATTCTCTGTTACATATAATTTTGTGCCGAAACCCTGGTGTCTGACATTGCTGGTTGACATGCAGACACCACAGAAGGCTGCATACAACCATATATATGCACTTGCTCGGTGACTGGTGACTTGCTTGGTGATCGGTTTGCTAAAAGGTCAGTGAATGTGTTTGGACACAACATGTGGTATACTTTTGTACAGAACAGAGAAGGTGTGCATGATCACACTGTCCTGTTGTGTCTCTCACACAGTATCCTTGCATCCATGTCTGTCAGAATTGTTTACAGCTCTGACTCAGAGACTGAATCGGAGAAAAATAATTTACTTTTTCCCCTTAAGGCAGCATTTCAGCTATACCTGTGACTCAGAGGTCAGAATGACCTTATAAAACATTGTCAGGCCGCTTATTTATGCTAAATACAGATAATATACCTGAACATCTAATTCAAGTAGTGTGCTTAAGCTTTTCTGTAAATCAAGAGACACATTTAAACATACACAGAAAGGATCACACAGTTATTTTTACCTGTTTTTCTTAAAGCATCCAAGCCTTCCACTACTTCCTTTTTGGCAGAATCTATCTTCCCTTCTACACTACTTAAAGCAATCTTCATCTGAAAAACATGAGACAAAAGGGCTTTTTAAAGTTGCTTGCAAATTTAGTGGTCAATCAAGTAGATAAAAATAGAATAAAGAGAGTTTTTCTTCAAATGTTAGTTATACAACTTACATGTTCCATGCATTGCTTAAGCTGCAACAATTCACTCATGACCACCTCACTAAAAAAAAAAGAATAATATTAGTAATGGTATCTACCACTGCTGTGTCAATGAATACACTCACCAAAAGAGAGAAATTGTTACCTTTCACTCTTCTCTTTTGCTTTTCTCTTGTCCTCCTCAAAGTTGTCCAGGACTCCTTTATTTTTGTTGGAGGTGAAACTTGGCACCTTGCTTTTGTCCTTGCCATCTCCACCAAACAGGAAAGGCTTAGTGTGGTAGTTGGTTGAAATTTTTGGCTCATTTACCTAAAGATCAAACTTGAATCACTTTTAAATTACAGACAAACCACCATTATTATCATTAGTGTCACTCCATACTCTAGGCATCTAAGCTACTCCAAATTCTCAAAACAGGTACAGGGCTGTGCATTACAGAAGAGGTACATGACTGTGAGGCACAGAAGTAAGGTACGGTGAGGGTACAGGACTGTAAAGTATAAAAGGAGTAAGGGACTGTGAGGTACAGTAGGGATACAAGATGTAATTACACAAGGGGTATGGAACTGTGACATACCTCCTGTGAGTTTTGTTGGGAGTTTTTGGACTGGAAGCTAAATTCCTGTGACAGGCCCTGAATTTGATCTGGCCAGAACTGGGATCCAAACAGAAACTGAGAGTCTGTCAGGCTAGAGTAGTCACTGGTAGGGCCGCCTACACTGGAAGATTTGGTCCCTCTGTGAATCCACAAAGGTACAAAGCCCAGACAGACAGTCAGACAGACAGAGACCCACACACATACGCACACACACACACAAATACAAACAATCAACAATGGTACAAAATAATGTTTATTATTGGAAATGTTTGTAATTGGGACAAGTCAGCTAAACATTTTCATGAGTTAGTTAAACGAAACTAACACCACGTAGTTCTTACCATACTGTATTTTAATGTCCCTTAACACAATTGGCCAGCTGCAGTAGCCTATAATTGGACTAACTTAGCTAATGTTAATCAAGCTGATATACTTTGTACTCACCCATTTGAGATGCTTAAAATCTCTTTGATGTTCCACACGTTGGGATACATGTTCCGATCTGATTTTATGAAATGAAAACATTGCTGACCAATTAGTTTCAGCTTACTTGGCTAGTTGGAATTTCAATACAAACAGAATGTTACTTAATAAGAATGTAACTCGCAAGAACCGAATGTCTGAATAAACTGTTTATCTTTTATGTAGTGTACAATAAAATAAACAAACAACATTCAGCGCCCATCGGTACACCAAGATTCAACAGTAGCTAGCTATCAGACTGGAAAGGACTTTGTCTAGTTAAATACATCAGCTAACGTTCGCTACAGTTAGCTGGCAACAACTATTTTGGTGTTAATCGTACGAAATCTTGCTGTTGCTTTTTGTCCAGTTCATTCCAGTGCATTTTACCTCGGCTATTTAAGTAAGGCAATGTTTTGTAGAAGTTACATCAATGTTGTCCGCTTTAGAGTCTCTCCGTTTTCATCGCTTCTGTTTGAGCTTACCTAGTAGGCCGTTGGTCATTTCTGATTAATTTTTGGAAAAGTAAACGGCCTGTCACGTGCGCACACAGGGGACAGCTGACCGGGCTACTTAGCTAACGGTTAACGCACGCACACATTCAGATTAGTGATGGGAATTCAGGCTCTTTTTTGTGAGCCGGATCATTTGGCTCAGCTCAGCAATAAGAGCCGACTCTTTCGGCTCCCAAACGGCTCTTCATTTAGTAATACTTCTGGCTTTTATAATTCAGCCAAATTTAACAATGTTTTCACCTATGATTATGCGTGCACGTATGTCACTTAAATTATTCAATGTAATTATACTAAACCTTATAATTTCCAGAATACCATTAGTTTTACATTAAGTTTGGTATAAAAAACTATTACACATGTGTATTGAACGTTTTATTTATATTGAACGTTGTAAATTAGCGTTTCGCTACAAACACTAAACACAGTGCATCTGGTCCTCGTGCATAAATGTATGTTACAATTCTAACATTCAGTCAGTGCATGGAGTGCCTGTGGCCGAGCAGTGTGGTGAAAAGATCATCCTATTATTCTGTCTTGTATTAATTAACCAAAAAAAAAGAAGAAGAAGAAATCGGCTCTCAGACGGGAGCCGACTCCCATCGTTCACGTAAAGGAGCCGGCTCATAGAGCCGACTCGTTCGCGACCGACACATCACTAATTCAGATAGAAATGTTAAATATCATTTCAAATGACCCCGTGAAGACCTGCGGGTATGCGCTTTAGAGGAATGTTCAACTAAGATAGCTCACTAAACACGTGGGCGTAATGACAAACATGTAGCTAATACTATCATGTGTTCTTCAGAACAAGTTGCGATTCGCAGACAGGACGTTTTTCATACAGAGGTAGATTTGCCTCCTTCGTTTTACCTCCCTTTAGTTCTACAAAGATACAGAAATATTTGCCAGTAGCCAAGATCTGGTGCTGCTACAATATTTTGATATTTTGTCGCGAAACGCTACACGTGCCGACAAGCCGTGAACTCAGCTGACAGCTCTATTAACTTACCTAGCTAACTTTACCAACCTTATAGAGCATCCCTCATCTCAAGTCTTTTTCAAACTCTTGCTTGCAGTGATTTAAACGCAGATTCCAGAAAAGCTGAATAACTCACAATGTCACATTCCAGCAGGGCTGCCGCTTTAAAGGGAGAATAATGCCTTGCTGCCTGCCCTGAAATTTCACAGCCACCTCTAAAATTGGTTCCAATTCCAATTAGGTTCCTCTAAAATTTTCTCCACAAACGACACTTTAGGTTTACAAAAAGTCCGTATGTTACACATATACCCAAAGCTCTCTATTTCAAAAAAAAAAAAAAAACAAACACTAATGGGCCTGCCATTTCAAATATCAAAATGAAGGCATGTTTTGCTAAACAATTTGGGCTACATTACCTTACACAAACTTCATCAAAACAGTGCTTGCCCATGTTCCCCAAATTTGTGAGGATGCAGTGCAGCAAAAGTCAAATAAATTATAAGGAAGAAAGGGCAAATAGTCCAAGTTTGGTTTACAATGTGGCCGTATAAAGTTGTACCTGCATTCTGCACCACACTCTACCAGTTTCACGTTTATATAAATAGTAAGCAACTGTATTTAAGCAAATTCACGTATTGTTTCTGCTGACACTGTATAGCATTTAAGTGTCATACCATCGTTTGTGAAGACTCATTCTCTTTATAAACTAAAATTATATAGCATAGGACCAAGTGACTTGAAAGAACAGAGGAATCATTGCGCATCATTCAACTGGTGGGTGTGTGAGGTAATGTGGTATGACTTAGCTGTAAGTTGTCATCAGTGTCGAAGAGCAGAGGGAGAAACCCAACTTCGGCCTCTTGCAGTACAACACAGCAACATGTCCACATCTCTACATGCTCGCACCTCATTACAAGGTAGAAATGTCCTACTAGAATGGGGACATCACCCTGCCCAAAAGTGTGACAGAATGACTGGGGGTCAGTGGAAGATTGTAAACCTAACCACTGCAGTTGCGAACCGAATTCGTAAATTGAATTTACGATACTCAAGCAACCGGCCAAGCAATACACATGGCTGGGTAGACAGCCGAGTGTAGGCAGCTGTCCAACCTCGTAAAACGTAGAACGTAAAACAACAAGCTAACGAAACAAGATAACGATATCTGCTAGTTATTTGTAATAGAGATACGTGATTAGTTTCCTGAGACCAGAAAGCATTCATTTCAACCCCCTCAACGTGACAACCTCTTCATTCATCTCTTAATTCCGGAAGTCAACTTCCAGCATTTCATCAGTGCTTCCTGAAGCCAATGACCGTCATATGACTGGGGTTTATTTCGAGGTAGTAGCTGTTGGTAGCTAACAGCTGTTCAAATATGATTAAAGGTTGCTTACATGTAACCTTAATAAAATAGAATAATGAACAGTTAACCGATTTAGAATAAATATGCAATAGGTTTATATTTCTGATAGCGACCGTTTAGCCAGGAAGCTTCGATTTATTTCGGTCTCAGGCAGGCACCTTGAAGCGACTGTATTTTTATTTACACAATTGAAGACCCAGCTTGTGACTGCTTCAAGGGCTCTGAAGCAGCTTACTGATGTACCTGATCTTCACTGGCTAAATTGGATATTTGACAATTGTTCGTATTCAGTTTGTGTAAATCAAGCACTGCAACTACGACGTTGTATTAGTCTGTTAGCTAGCTTGATACGTCTCTTCTAAGCTAGCTAACTAGATAGGTCGAGCTAGCGAGCTAAACAGTAACGAGCCAGCGCAGCGTTAAAATAACGTCAAATTAAAACAATTTCACCGCTTTATACCTGTTAGCTTTATATACCTAACAGTCCGTTTATATCTTATTGTTTGGCTTTATGTTTATGTTTATTTATAAGGTGACAGGAAGGGTTTTCTTTTGTCGAGGATGGCGGACGAGGCACTTTTTCAGTTTCTTCACAATGAACTGATACAGTATGTCTACAAATCAGCAGAACACGGAGAAATGGTGAGTCTAGTGTTTCCGAATTTTATTTAGCGGCGATTGCAATATAGTTAGCGAGCTGCATGCAGGTACACGCAACTGTACATGAGCAATTTCCTTTTTCTCACACAAAGTCATGTCAAATAAGTTGTATTTAAACACTAACATAGTTATTGATTTTCACAATATGCGTTTATTTTTCCCCTTAGGAAAATGGGAGATGCATTACTAAACTGGAGAACATGGGCTTTCGTGTGGGCCAAGGACTGATTGAAAGGTATGTCCGAATCTCATATCCAAATTAGCTGTTTTACAGGTAATGCCTATATGTAGGTAGTAGTAATGGTCTAAAAGCTTTATAGCTAAACGTAATAGTTTTAATTCTTTCAGTTAAAGTGTGTGTGATAAAGAAGTCACTGTGGGCTTTACGCAGCTTATTTCCCAGACATAAAGCAAGTTCTGTTATGAAAAAAAAAAAAAAACCTGTCATGTAGTCTGACTACAGAGCTCTTGCCAAACAGGGCATGCAGTCATATCAGTAAAATGAATTACATCTGTGGAATGATGTTCTTATCTCATTCATCTCCAACATGTAGCACAAATTGCACTGTGATGCAGATGCACAGCTGACAGCACTGGAACACTCAGTGCATGTTGGCTTAGGTGAAGAGACTGAGTGGAACCCACAGTATGCATTGGTTTAGCTAGAGACTGCACTGGAATGCGCAGTGCACATTGGTTTATGTAAAGAAAGGGTAAATTTGCTAGTTACACTGGGGAGATAAGGTTTTAGACATGGACTTTGAAATTGCCCAGGATATCTGAGTTACTACACCTCCACCTTAGTGGGGTGTGATGTAGACTAGTTAGGACCTCATCTTTATGATGGCAACTCCTACAGCATAGTGTCTCTGTTCAGTCTGCCAGGCATTAGTCAGTCTTGAGCTAGGACAGGAGTGCCATGTGATCTAAGGTATGTGATCATGTCTGCCAGGTTCACGCGAGACACTGCCAGGTTCAAGGATGAGCTGGATGTCATGAAGTTTGTCTGCAAAGATTTCTGGACCAGCGTTTTCAAAAAGCAAATCGATAACTTGAGAACAAATCACCAGGTATACCATCACACTTAATTGCACGCTTTGTCTTTCCAATTGAGTTTCATGCTATGGGGGATGTCGTAGAAAAATCTGGTAACTTTTGTTTTCACAAGTCCTAGGATCCTCTATCAAATAATCATAATTTGCCCTTAACTGATATATAGAAGGCATGACTGAATAACTAGTAACTATGCATGAGATGAAATGTAGTTATTTAGAATTTGGCAAAATCAGAAAAGGAAATGGTTCTGATTACTGTGTAGTAACGCTATGGCAAAAAGTGTCCTACTTTATGAAATGATTTGTTGTGATTCATTGTGCGTATTGGTCAGTTTGCTACAGCTGTGACACTATTGACTGATATACCATGGGTAAATTGAATGTTCATACATCGTTTCAATTTCATTGCACATTGACAATCAGAAATATTGTAACTGAGCCATTCCGCATCACTAAGAGCTATTTTAAGTCGCCAAAGATGGAAACATTTACCATCTCTTTCGAGAATTGCATAGTTCTTGTAGTAAGGCAGCAACTGAACTCTACTGTTTAACATTACTATGAAATAAACAAAAATGTCTCAAAAGCCAGGTTGATGGCAAACTTGTTTTTTTTCTTGCTAGCGAATCCAGTGGCAGCATTTAGGTAATGTTAGGAAAGTTACTGTAAATATCATAATGAGGTAATACTTTCATTTGCAGTTTGGTATAACCAATACAACTTGTTAATGTTGATCTGTTCCTTTCTTCCTTTATATGGTGGAGATCAGCTAATTAAGGATCCATTTTATAAAAGTGATATGGCACTCAAACCTGTAGTATATCATGAATATTGGCACGGCTAACTCCACTTCACCATATGCGTTGTATCATCAGCTGCATGTATCCTGTCATGCCTACTGATACCTTACCCTATTTATAGAATTCACAGACAAAACTTATTTTCCACCAGTAAACCTCCATGGCACCCCTCAGATCTAAAAGCGTGAATGGTATTCATTTGTTTTGTTTTTGCAGGGCATTTATGTTCTACAGGATAACAAGTTCCGGTTACTGACACAGCTCTCAGCAGGGAAGCAGTATTTAGAACATGCACCGAAGGTGAGTAAAATTGACCGGGCAGTTGGTGAGGCAGGGAATGATTCAAACTCCCCCACCCGACCACCCTGAGGGATGTTACACAGCATGCAATATTGCTCCCAGAGATCATTGTTAGGCACAATGTACATGTTATGGTATGTGTGTGATAAGTTAATGTAAGGTATATAAGATGGATAAGGTCATTTAAGGTAGATGGTTTTGAAGGACTGCGTAAAAATGTAAAGAACAGTTACTGTTGTGTGCTGATCTCTTGGCACTGGGTTTCTGCTTTATGTTTTTATCACTGATGTGCTCTTTGTTCAGTACACACTCTGTGCCCCTGTTTGCATTCCTCTTGTGACCGCACGTCACTTTGCTTTCCTGACCTTGTGTGACACTGTGGAAAAGTCAGATACAGTACCAGTCAAAAGTTTGGACACACCTGATTAAGATAATGGGAAACATGCATTCAGGGACATTTTTATCTGAAGACTAATGCTTAAATGCTTGAAATTTGTTTCTTAGGCATCAACTTCACAATTTATATTTGTCTATCTATGAATTCCTTTCCAAAAAAATATTTTTGGCTACTTTGAAGAATCTAAAATATCTTAAAGATAAGTTTTGATTTGTTTAACACTTTTATGGCCACTGTATAATTCCATTTGGTTCAGTTCATAGTTTTGATGTCTTTACTATTATTCTAAAATGTGATAAATAGTAAAAAATAAATTACAACCCTTCTATGAATTGGTGTGTCCAAACTTTTGACTCGTACTGTAGATGGATTGACTTGACAGACAATGAGAGTGGAGGGGGTGCAGTGTTCATTGAGAAAACATTCCCAGTGTTGGGTTATGACCTACTGTCTCTTCTTCTCTCCTAGTATTTAGCATTTACCTGTGGCCTGGTGAGAGGCGGCCTCTCAAACCTGGGGGTGAAGAGCATTGTAACAGCGGAGGTGTCTGTCATGCCTGCCTGTAAGCATGGCCTCGGTGTAATATGCCGGTCATACCAACATACATGTGTTATGTTTAACATGGACATGTCGCCACATATAAAGGTGTCTGAAAAGGTGTCTGTTTGCACATCACACATAGTCCTGTTCATATCTTCCCAAGGACAATCCTGACAGGAAATACTAACTTGGCTCCACAGGATTTCCTAACCCACAGTTGGGCTAGGAACAGGATATTGGGTGGAGTGTAAATACCCTGATTGTGCCTGCTGTTTCACCAGCAGCATCTGTGTCCTCGTGTTATCCACTGAGCAGGACCTGCTTGTGGTTGGGAATTTAGAATGGGCTACTCTAAGAAGCGAGGGATGAAGGAGGAGGGTTTCTCTCCTCTAAAATGGAGGACTAGGCCCCGTATCATTTGCATCACAGCTGCTGTATACATGTATATACCATCACTTTACCTGTGCTTTTCTGACTTGTCCTAATCTCATGTGGAAACTGCCCTGTAAGTGGATGGGATTGGTTTGGCTGCTTTGGTGCCTGATGGAGAAGATATAATGCAGTAAAGCGTCAGGCGGAGGGATTATAGACTGAGATTCTGTTTCTGTCTGCAGGTAAATTTCAGGTCATGATCCAGAAAATGTAGAAAGCAGAGGATGAAGACTTCTGCTGGAATCAAACTCCCCTCTCCCATGATCACACTTGAAATTTGCATCTCCATCTCAGTTTTATGGCCTTTTTAAATGTTTAAATTGCTCCTGCATGAAAAACAGTGTTGTGGCCTATGGGGTGTTAATTTAATGTTTTTGTATTATTATTATTATTATTATTATTATTATTATTATTACTACTGTATTATTTTCCACATGAACCATATTTGCCTTTAATCATGTGAAAATTGAGGAAAAAACAGCGGATCATAATTACATTGATTTGCACTGAACTTTTATTAAAGGACCACTGAACTCACTGGTGTCGAGTTTATGCTTCTTTCTTCTGATACCACATTCTTTGGGCCCTTCTCTGTATCCCCGTGACATTAGCTCTTCCTCTTGGTGAAATGTGTGTAGGTCAGAGCACAGAAGGGCATACTCCCTCAGCTGTGTCCCAGTATCTGCTCTGTTTTAGAGATGGCTGCAGTATGAAATCACAGTCCAGGGGCCTGAAGATACTATTGTAACCAAGATCTGTCACTCATACTCTATATATCCTCCACAAGCTGTAAAGCTCCAGTGGTACTGTGTAGACATGTATGTGTATTGACTACAATGCTGTCCACATTGCCATAAGCACCTTTTTCTTTTACTCCCCTGCATGTTTGGTATGTTTTGGTCATTTATATTTGGTCATTTATATATCTTTAGTGAAACAAGATGCATGAAGCATTTAATGCCCTCTTGTGGCTGCAGCTAGTTTTGCAATATCCCAGCAATGTCATCAGGAAACAACGACCTGGTGTCCACAGCAGTGGAACAAAATGGTTTTGTTCTATCAGGGTAGAGGTGGACATACATATTGTTCAGGATCTTGTCATCCCTGCTCTCGGGCATTCTGCTATTTGTCAGGCACCTGTCAATGAAGAATATGGAAACATTTGGATATTTGTACCAAATGTATATTTATTGTTTACAATTTTCTGCATATAATAAAACAATATATTCATTTATACTGTGAATGGTGAAAGCAGAGTAAAACACAAAAGGAGTTTATAAATTCAAAATGCCATCAGTTTTTGCTTGTGAAATATTGATAGGAAGTAGAGGGAAGATAGAGCCCCTGAGAGTTATTCTCCAAACAGGCGGTGTTAGGAGGAGTTCTGGCGCTCACAGACAGTGGCTGTACTGGAGGACGCTCTCATGTATGGTGTCTCTGACAGCGGTAACGGTACGCTCCAGATCAGCCAGCTCCACCTTCTGCTCCTGCATTCTCTTCTCGTTCTGTTGGAACTTCCTCTCCAGCTCTAAACAAGACACCATGTCAAAACAGCAGTGTCAACAATATATGAGAATGCAGCCAGGAAGATGACTCAGTTCAGCAGGAATACAATCATGAAGCTTGTAATGGAGGGCTATTTAGGACATTCACTGTGATTGGTCTGATTCCATACTAAATTTCAACTTTCAAATTTTCACTGTGATTGGTCACATGTACGATTCAGTTACTTACCAGGATTAATCAAATGAAGAGATGCATCCCTATCACAAGCAAAAAGAAGCAGGTGATGTTTTCTTAACATAAACTTGGAGTCTTGAAGCAGAATCTATCATGTTTGTGTTACTCTTGCCTTCAGCTGTGATGTAATGAGAAGGCAAATGCTTTAAAGTGACAGAAATGTTCAGCCTGGGTTAGTGATTCTGAGCCTGTTTCTGTGTGGGTGGATGGCATAGGGAGATGCAGAACAGCACTGTGGGTGGATGCCATGAGGATGTGCAGTACGGCAGTGTGGGTGTACCCTGCAGAGTCTCCATGTGCTCAGCAGCTCTCTTCAGCAGGTCTCTGGCCCGCTGCTGGATCTCTTTTGCCCTCTCAGTCACGTCCCCCAGCCTCTGTGCCCCGACACTGTCTTGGAGCTCTGCCCGTTTTGCCTGGGCCTCCTCCAGCTCCTGACAAAGGAAATACGCACACACCTCACAAGTGCTACAGACAGGCCACTGACAGGCTGCAGCAGGAATGAATGAAGTCACTGTACTAGCAGGGCTGGCAAAGAAGTGATGGGCTGCAGATGCAGAGTCAGTTCTGGGGATCACATCAATGTTTTATACAGTACAGTACCAGTCAAAAGTTTTGACTCACTTTCAATTTCTATTGCTATTATTATTTTCCAAATTTTAGAATAATTGTAAAAAAAAACATCAAAACTATGAAAGTCTATGAAAAATATGAAAAATCAAAGGTATTTTATGTTTTAGATTCTTCAAAGTAATCAAAAAATATTTTTTAAAAATAAGTTCTTTGGGAAATAAATTCATACATAGGCATCAACTATTTATATTTGTCAAAGAAACAAATTTCAGGCATTTAAGCATAAGTCTTTAGATCAAAATGTCTTTGAATGGATGTTTCCCATTATCTTAATCAGGTGTGTCCAAACGTTTGACTGGTACTATACATCTTCAGAGAAGTAATAACAATCAAGCTTGTGATGAAAATGTGAGGTTTGTCTAAGTGTGTGGAGACTATTCCTAGTAACCAATCAACAGTGTTTACTAGGGTGCTATCGTGTGCATTCGACCATGTTCTGCGCACCTTATCCAGGTGCCTCAGGGCCTGGGTAGTTCTGTGAGCTCTGACTTGGGCATTATGCGCCCTCTCCTGGTTCTGATCTCTTTTGCTGCGCAGCAACTCTGCCTCCTTTGACAAACTGGTGATGCGATGCATGGCAGACACCTCTCTGCTCTCCAAGTCCAGGATAGTGTCCTTCACCTGAACACAGTGTCGGGGAGAGAGGGGCAGAGAAAGAGGAGAATCACTACACACTGTCATGTTCACTTTTCTTACTCTTTACCAATTAAAAAGGTGTTTACATTTTTTTAGCAACACAAATGTATGCTTGTCATGCCAACAAATAAATTGAACTGAGAGAGTGAGAGAAAGAGAGGGACAGAGGCAGAGACAATTAAAACATTATATTGAACAGTCCCAATAAAGCATATTTAAATTTGGGAGAGAGAAAAAAGGAAGAGAAAGTAAAGAGAGGAAGGGACAGAAAAAGAGGAGGTGAAAAAGTATGGGGGGAGGGGTATCAAGCAGAGAACTGAATAGAAGCTATGCCAGTAATGAAATAACAAGGTTTCATTAACCCCAGAATGGGTGAAGCTAACCTGGATTATCAGTGGACCATATCTGAACAAACAAACTATTCTACTATATAGATTAAAGCCTTTGTATTAGTTCGTACAAGGTAGTACAAACAGCTCTACCCGTTGTGGTGTTTCTGAAGCCTAACTTGACAATCACTATTTTTTCACCAAGACAATTTGTGAAACCACGTGCTGTCGGGCCCCAACATGATTGTTCTGCTACCACTAGAGGGCGTACCGTGCTTGTGGTCTTGCTGATGCTGCTGAGGTTCTTGCGGTTTCTCTTCAGGGCCTTCTCTGCTGAATTGATGACCTTTAATGTGGTGTTCAGTGCCAGCCTGGTGTGCCGGGCAGTGTCCATCATTCCATTTGCACGCATCCTACACAGGGCAGGGCATTGCCACTCTGTCACTCACACACCTGAGCACATCTGACAAAGCACCTTAAAGCAATGCACACTCTGGAACCAGAAACACATATCTCTGTGCACACTTGTAAATGTGTGCTTCCACTTCATTTGTTGTCTGGTGGTGTGTCTGTCTCCTCTCTCTCCCTCCCTCTTCCTTTTCCTACACTCTCTCTTTTACTTACCCCCTCTCCCCCACCTCCCTCTCTCTCTCATTTCCTTTCTCTCTCTCTCTCTCTCTCTCTCACACACACACACACACACACACTCGCTCCCTCTCTTACTCTGCATCCTGGGCCCCGTTCAGCAGCTCCCCTGCCTGGCGGACATGGTGTGAGGTGTTGTTGAAGATGCTCCTCACGTGGGTGAGGTTGGAGATTCTGCTCCGGATCTCCTGATCCATGTGGGCCCGAGCGCTGGCATTTGCAGGCAGGGAGATTGCCAGGACCTGCTGTGCCACCACGTGGATGCTATCTGGGTCTGCCCCTTCATCTGTACGTGTGAGGGGAAGAGCCATCTTTATCAACCATCTCATTCTTCATCATCAGCATCACACACCTCCCCATCACCATCACTGCTCCCCTCGTCATCATCATCATCATCATCATCATCATTGCTATGGTGTGAATCCAACTGTAGACGTGCATCTTTCAGTTTATGGTTTCCAGTTTCTGCTTTAATATATACTAAATTGAATTAATACTACTGAAGTGTGATATTGGTTATTTTTGAAAAGATTGTGTAGGCTGTTACAACTATTCATGTTTCTTTCAGGCAGTATTCCACATACAACTATTGATCTATAAAATAACATGCCAAAATCTAACATCAATGGAACAGAATTACTCCAGTCAAAGAAGCAAAGATAAATATGAAACAAACTGATGTCAGACAGACAAACAGAAAACTAACCAGAGAGGAAGTTCCGGATTGTGGAAATCAGGTCTCTTAGCTCTTTATTGGAGGCTCTGTAGAAGTTTCTATTTTCTCCTGCTGTCTGCAGCGTCCCTGTGATCTTCATCCTCATACCTTTACTCAGCATCTCAACGTCCTGCAGCTGGAGAGACCAGCACCTTGGTCCACACACATACTCATACACACGTGTCTATGCACATGCACACGCGTATATACATGTAAACACACAGATGCACATACACACATGTATATATGCACACACACACACATACACACATGCATACACACTCACATGCCGGCATATACACACGCATCTTACATCCAGGTATTTTTTTTAAATGAAAACAGACGAACCTCCTTGGCCACGCCCTGCAGCTCCTTGCTGGCGGTCGTGATGCTGTTGGTGACATTGGCAACCTGGGCCTGGGCCCTGGCGGTCTCACTCACAATCCCACCACATCTATCCCCTCCACAAAACCTGTGTGCCCGATCGCCATGACAACCACTATCCCTGCTTCCATGGTCACCACACACCTGATGAGAGAGGAACGGGTCATGAGATCAGTGCCCTGTTTTTGTGCCACTGTTCTGGCCTCCCAGGTGTAGGACCCCCTTCATAAACCAACAGCTTGCACAATAAGATCAGAGACAGGGAAATACTGCTATTCTGTTGGGTACAGACATAAGAGCTGTATTCTCAGACTGCCGTCCAAACTCTCGGTGTGCTGGTTCCCCTTGCCTCAATCTTATCACTGACATCAGGAAGAACATTAAAATGACTAAACTCTTTCAGGATCTGTCCCCAAGATTTCTAGCCTGAACTCAGGGATGGATTTTCAGTCACGCAGTGAGTCTCAGTAGGATAATCTTAAGACCCCTCAACTAGCTGGAGCCCATTGCTGCATGTGCATGTGTCATGTGTCACAGCCAAGACACATGACAATAAAGACAATCCTACTCGCTCACTGCACTGGTGGTGTATAGTGATGATGATGATGATTATTATTATAATGATGATGATGGTGATGTTGATGATAACGATATTGACGAGGATGGTGATGCCCTACCTTGTGGCTCAGGTCTTGTACCCTCTCGTCCAGGTCGTGGACTTTGATCTGCAGCTGCGTCAGCTCTCTTCTTTGGGTGGTGGTGCTGAGCTGGAACCCATTCCGCCAGTCAGAGAGTAGGTCCTCAGCTTGCTCCCGCGTGTCCTGGGACAGCTCCATAACGCTGCCTGATCCCCACACCAAGGCTCTGCTCCTCCATTCTGCAGCCAGGGACTCCCGATGGTGCTCCCAGACCAAACCAAACTGATCTAGTGGGGGGCAGAAATTAAACAGACATCAGAGATCACAGATAATAAAGGGTAACAATGAGAGTGTTCTCAGTGTGTTCGTGAGTGTTCTCAGAGTAAGGGGGGGGGAAAGGGGGTTACCTGCAAACGTGGTGCTGAGGGGGTGGGTCTGCAGGCGCACCAGTGTTGCATTGATGTCCTGGAGCTCACTTTCCACCAGGGTCAGGCTCTGCAGCAGTGCCCCGTCCCTCTCCACTGTGCGAGCCAACTCCCCGGCAACACCCATGGCCTGCCTGTCAATCATAGCAGTCTCCGCCCTGACACACAACAATGGGAAAAACACTTCAGTCACCACCATATTCTCACATTGTCCCATTTCAAGACTTACACACACTGTCACTTTCTGAGCTCTCTCTCATACACACAAACATACACACACAGTCCCACTCTGAGTCTCTCTCACACACACACACACACACACACACACAGTGTCCATTCCGTCCAAGTCTTTCACATACATTCCAAGTCTTTCACATACATACACACGCAGCCCTATTGAGTCACACACACACACACACACACACACACACACACACACACACACACACACACACACACACAGTGGCATTGAAGTTCTACCTCAGGTCATCAGTAGCCTGGCTGAGCAGCTGGTGACGCCTCCCATGTTCTCTGCGGGGGTCTGGGATGAGAGCCAGTGTCCTCTCCAGATCCCTGACACGGTCATGGGTGGCCCCACGCCTGACCCCATGTGTGAGACTCCTCTGGAAGCTCATGACAGCGTGCTGGGCACGGTCCAAGTCCTGCTGCAACTGACACACGCTGTCGTCCCATTGGTCAAAGCAGGGGTGGCAGCGCACACACTTTGGGAAACTCCCCGTGAAACCGCGGGCGCACTCATCACAGTGCTGTCCTGTCACCCCCTCCCGGCACCGGCATGCCCCTGTTGTCCAGTCGCACTGCAGTGACTCTGACCCCAAGGGGTGACACTGGCACTCTGGAGAAAAACACAGAGACGTCATGAAGGAGGACACAGACAGTCTCGCCCACACAATGCGACCTCCATATTTATTCATACCCTTGATAAAAAAGTTTTAAAAGGATGATTGGACAGAGTGCATGCATGTAAGCAACTACTACCACTAGACCAGTGAATTATTTTAATGGCTTGCTTCAGTGCAGGGCTTCCTCTACACAGGTAAGACAGATTGCTGTCAAAAGCCTCACATTGGACAACTGTCGCTGTTTACATTATCAATTCACTATGAAGTTATGCTGATGTTATAGTTGCCAGCCAGTCTATACTTGTATGGTTTTGGCTCTGTTGGATTTTTGATGCCATTCAGAATATTTAAGCACTTTAACATACTTCCGTCTACCTTTACAAATGTTTTGCCAGTCAGTTACATTCTGTGTAGAATGCAGACGGTGTAGTGTGGTAAAACACATCACACTCTGTAAAGGTCATAAACAGAATTGTCTCTGTGGCTGTGGGTTGATGCTGATCTTGAATTTGAATCCGGGTTTCACTGCAGTTCCATGGGACAGAAGAAATACACTGTTACCTCTGCAGGCCTCCTGAGGGTCTCCCCAGTAGTTATGTTCACACTCGGAGCATGTTCTCCCTCCAAACCCTGGCCGGCACTCACACTGTCCACTGACCTAGAAAGAGAATGGCCAGAACCTTACCGGAAGCATCACGCAGGAAGTCTTTCATAGTGATAATGAGTAGGGTTTGTAAACCAACGGTCACTGACTCCACTCCTCGGTGGGCCATTGCTGTTGTAAACATGGGCATGGTATGCAACCCAAATTGCCTTAGTAAATATGCAACTGTATAAACTATGAAATCCATAGTAGGAACTAAAGGAAATGCACCGGATAGCATGAACGACGCACCATGTTGCAGCGGAGTCCAGCAGAGTTTTGAGGATGGCAGTCACATGCCTCACAGCCTCGCTCTCTCCCGAAGTTCCAGTGGTGGGGGGCGCATTCGTTGCAGGTGTGCCCCCCCACATTGTCCCGGCAGGGGCACGCCCCGGTCTGCTGGTCACAGCGACACAGACCTCCACTGCAGTGAGATGGCAGGGTCCCTGCCACCACGCAGCTACAGCCTGCACATGGGACAGGAAACGCATCATTATGAATAGGCCGGACAGGACAGGAAACGAATCATCAGACATGGGTGGGAATTGGACAAGAAACACTGAACTCGAGTGAATGAATTGCTGTAAAATACTAGAGGTACTCACGCCTGCAGTCCTTTGCCAATGCATTGCCATAGTAACCCAGGCTGCATGAGCCACAGAAAGGGCCGTCTGTGTTGTACAGACACTTCAGGCACTGCCCTGTCCGAGGGTCACACGACCCAGGATCCTGGAGGTCAATATTGTTATTGCACCGGCATGGGTGGCACTGTCCCCCCTGCCTTTCTGGCTCCCCGAAATACCCAGGGGAACAGCGATCACAGCGAGGGCCTGGCCAAAACATGGGAGAGAGGAGAGGAGGGGGAGGGAGAGAGGAGGTGAGAAGGTGAGAGAGGAGAGGGCAGAGGGTTATTTACAGGTTAAATGAACATGTATCCCTCTTTCATTAATCTGCTACTCATGTTTCAGCCCACTTACTCACACATACAAAACAGCCAAATGTGTGTGTGTGTGTGTGTGTGTGTGTGTCAGAGTGGGGGTGTCGTGCAGGCATATCAAAGAAGGCATATTTATGTTTTCCAAAAAACGCTGAGCACATCCATGGGATCCAAACCTACAGGGTCATAAGTACTGCTTCTCATGCCTTTATTCTTAACCTCCTTCACAGGACAATGGTGTCCTCACTCCTGCACACCTGCACTCACCCTGGTGCCCCTGTCTGCAATGGCACACAATCTGGTTGGATGTGGGCTCGAGGTGGCAGGTGTCTGCATTGGAGTGACCGCTTCCTGGGAGACCCGGGCAGGGACATGGGCGACAGTGGTCCCCTGTCCCCAGCAAAGGGTTTCCATAAAAACCATTCAAACACCTAGGGCCAGGAAGGTACCAGGGATAGAGGGACTGTTAGTGTTCATCCCAATGGACAGGATTCAACCCCTTAATATTGTCATATATATTGGCTACATTTAATCACTTCTTTAAATTTGTATTTTATAAATTTGCATTTTTTCATCTTTTCCTGCAATGAACTTCATAAGAGAATGATCTCACACCGAATATTTCAAGAAACAGTAAGAATGTGATCACAGTGTGAGGCTCACCCACAATCTTATCTTGTGTTCCTCACATCACCTCCATCCCACCCCGATCCCACCCGCCTCCTCACTGTCCCTTGCCCTATAACCAAACCTCATCCTTACAAAAGCATTACCCCACAGAACCACCGACGCCTGCCCTGCCCATCCTCCCCCCCCCCGTTGCCGACCCCTCACCTGTCACACAGGTGTCCTGTGGTGTGGTCCCTGCAGTCCCGGCAGGCACCTGTCTGAGGGTGGCAGTGGTCGGCGTGCCCGTTACACTGGCATGGCTGGCAGCTGGGGAAGTTCCAGTGGCCCGGCTTGCAGGTATCGCACTGACGCCCGGATACCCCCGGGCGGCACGAGCACTGGCCCGACACGGAGTGACACTGGGGGCTGAGAGAGCCCTGGGCGTGGCACTCACAGGCTGCAGAAACAGTGAGCAGTGGGAGACACTCACTATAGGTCAACAGTGGGTCAGTGGTGATTAAGGGTTTATTCCTGGCTGCTGGGTGTGGGATTACGCACTGATTAAACGCAACATGGCATACCCTCCATCATGGTTTATAATACAAAAAATGTATCACCTGAGACATAAATAGATAAAATATACTTTATGTTAGCACTTCTCAAATACTTATGGGTACATGTTGTATGAATAATTGAAATATAGGGCTATAATAGTTCATAATGTGAATGACTGAATAAGTAGGTTGCCAGTTGTATGAATGACTGAAAGGGCAGGCTGTAACAGCAGTGTTTTGTGAGACTGACTGGGTAGAGCAGGCGGTAACAGGAGTGCACTGTGTGACTGATTGATGGGTGAAGGTGGACCTCACCGATGCAGCCACGCGGTCCGAAACCAAACGCTCCTGCTGCACACGTGTCACAGCGGCGGCCCACCACGTTGGGCTTACACTGGCACTGACCTCCGACCCCGGCACATTCCACAGAGAGGGAGCCCTGGGGGTCACACAGACACGCTGCAGGGGGATGGGAGCGGGGGTTACGAGGCATTTATTTCACATAGTCACAGTTCATACCAGCACTCTGCCCAAGAGGTCTTTCAGCTCCTAAATCCCACCATGAACCCCGCTCTGAACGCCACCATGAGCCCTCCTCTGAACCCTGCACTGAACCCCCAGTGCAACCGTCAAAGAGCATTTAGACCGATCTGGTCTGGAAACTCACATCATTGCCAAGGGTTTCCCTCTATATTTCCCAGTAATTTACATCCATGAAGCAGTTGCGTGACAGTGATTAAGCAGCTGAGTGGGACACACAGTCCTGTGTGGCGTCGGGGCGAGGGGTACTCACGCAGGGCGCCGTCGTGCAGTATGGCGGAAATGCTGCAGGTAAGGCTGGAGCACACCTGTGTCAGCGCGGGCGGGGCCGTGGGCACGGTCAGGAAGGACTCCAGACACATGTAGCGCCGCATGTCCTCACGGCGCTGAGAGGAGGCGGAGTCGTTGCCTTGGAAACCTGGCAGTTCTGTGTACCTGGGGACCAGTACCAGCTGTGGATCGAAAGAAAGGAGGTTTATTGTTGGTCAAATTCCTCATCCATTGCGACTAACATAGCGTATTCCCTTCATACGAATGGATAAACACTGATGGAGCTCAAGAAATGTAGCTTATAATGTCACCCCAAGGATTCAAACCAGCAAACTGACGGTGACTGGCTAGCTGCAAAACATTCACGACTCACTGAATTCTGTGCTGCCCTGCTGCACTTCTGTTATCACCCAGGAGAGGGCACTCTGTGTTATGTACCTGTGTTTACTTCATACCCAAAAGGTCTGTCAGACCTCACTTTCACATGAACAGACAACACAAACCTCTTCTGCACTTATCACACTCAATTCACATGTATTATCCCATATTCATATGTATTAAGAATTAAAAGGCTATATTTCTGGTGGTATTGCTAAATGGGATATGTAGTTTATAGAGGAATTCTCAGCATTAATCTGTGTGTGGAGAGAGGCATTGCCACCATCACATACCGAGTCGCTGAGGAGATAAGCGTTGAGTTGTCTTTGGGCGGCGCCGCGACGCTGGAAGCGAATTGTTACTGTGTATCTGTTCTTTGGCTCGAAGCAGAAGGGCCGAGATGTCTGCATGTACCTGAGAACAGGGAGTGTGCAGGGTTGCAGACACAGGATAGAATATACTCATGTTTACCTTCAATACATAAATATATCAAAGCCTTATTATATCACATAAAAAGCTGAATTCAAAAAATAATCAAGTGTCTTAATCAATCTATCAACTACATTTTTATATAGTAACCTACACTCTAACTACCTTTGTATTGTGCTCTACCAGTGGAATGGCCAGCAAGCTCATGCAAAACCTAACAGAGAAGTTAGAGACATATGGACACATGGATACAGCGAGAGTGTAGTGATTTGCCATAACAGCACATAATAGTATAAAGCAATGTACTGAAGCTGACTAGGGTGGACAAGAAGATACCTGCCCCTCCTCCACACACACACACACACACACACACACACACACACACACACACACACACACACACACACACACACACTGCACTCCCCCCAAACACACACACAAACATGCATACATACACTGCACTTCCCTGCAGCAAACGGACACATTCTACATCTCTCCAACACACACACTGCACCACACATCCACACTGAACTCCCTCTCCACAAACATGCTGCACAGGGAGAGAGCTGATCATTCCAGGGCTGCTATTTTTGCCGTCTGTGGTCCAGCACATAGACCAGTCCTGTCTAGTTGTACGTCTCAGCTGTGGTCAGAGGTTACAGATGCCTCTGTGTCATTATGAGGCTTAGACTTCAGTGCTGACACAAGGAATCTGCTGTAGGGGTCTAGGCTTTGGAAAGTGCAAAGGTCACCGGCACTTAACAAAATAACATGTACAAGCTTATTTCAATCACATTTTAAAATGACTGCATGATGAGGCAATGCTGTAGCAGAGACATCAATTTTCTGCCAGTGAGGTGTTTTTACACAACACCACAGACCGCTCACCTGAGAGACAATGTCCTCACCATTTCCTGATCTCCACAACCAAATTTCCCACCTTCACTGCTATACTTTGTAGCAAATGTGTTTGTGTTTGAGTGCAGAGTGACTGTGTATGTTTGAGTCTGAGTGCAGTAGGTACCTTTTGTTGTGGGGCAGAGTGACTGTGTACATTTGCTCTGAGGGCAGTACGTTTCCACAGCGTAGGCTGGAGGGCAGCAGGATGGATGAAATGCTGACAACGGCCTCCCAATCTTCCATTGACTGATGGGAGAGAGACAGACAGGAAATGAAGACAGAGACAGACGGAAAATTGAAACAGGGGCAGACAGGAAATGTTTCAGGCACAGGTTTCCTCAGTGCTTTTGATGTGGTGGTTTTGAGCGCAAAGTGAGAGCGCCTACCTCCGGCTCATATCGGAGAATGATGTCATACTCCATGGGGAAGGGGACATTTTCAACGGTGAAGACGAGGCCGGCACCATCTCTGACTCTGGCCAATCCTGAACCCGTCCAGCTGACCGTGTGACCTGGATGCGTCTCCCTGTCAACACGTGTCACATCTGGCTAGAAATGAGTAGCGCACATGTTATTATTTCTTCTTCACAAAGACCTCATAATGTATTGCAACATTCTCTTTCACTTCACACTACACACCATAACAATTTTTTCCTGCCACATCTCGCTATGTGAGATGTCTCTCAAAGTAAATCTCTGAGTAAAAGCAGTGATCTGTTTGAAAAGTCATTGGTTAGACAGGCACATAGCCTGAGGGCCACCAGAGGGGGTGAACACCTGTGTTCCTGCTGCAGAGGTCAAAGTGTTGCTACTTTCTGCACGGCTCCCACTGGAGGAGGGGAGGTCACAGCATTCCAAAGTGACAGAAAAAGATAGTAAATTACTACGCGACAGTGTGTGTGTGTATTGTATATAATACATTCAAATATGTTTTTTTCCACACATATTAATAAATATAATTTTCTACATACACAAGCATTTTTGTTTGCTTGATTGTTTCCTATAATCTACAGTTATTTGCACCTCAAAGCCAAAATAATGAATTATTTAAAAGTAAACAGTGAAGTCACCCTGAGGTGAGACAGATAAAGACAGGAGCAAGAAGAGAGAAAGACAGACAGAGAGAGGGAGGGGGAGGAAGAGTTAACTTGTAATTGACTCTGAGCAGCACCCTTGCAGAACTGAAGTTCACAAAGATGGCCACAAGGAAAAACCTCAGGGTTTGTTTTTGTGGCTTAATGCTGAGCAGATTCTTTGCAGGGTGTGTAAATCCTCTGGATGGCTCCCGCTGCTCACTACACCCAGTAAAGTAGCCAATCAGCAGATTATAAAGATCAGTGAATATGTGTAGCTTGATCCATTTTTGAAAAAAGCCCTTGGATTTTCCATTACCGCCTGCTGCAGCTGGTTGATGCATCTCAGTGCTGCCCTCTGCTGCTGATCTGTGGTAATGTGCAATTGGTTGTCAAGATGCTCCATACAACTAGTCTCAGCCTGGGGTCTTGGCTGTCCCTGTTGGGGCCAGATAGGCAGGAGAGGTTATAGGTAGTTAAGGAGGATATTGCTGGTTCATTATAGATATGTTGCATTCAACAATTTGACATGTCAGATGGTATAAGGGATAATCATTTTTATTTGGAGGGAGGTGAGTAGATGCAGAATTCAGTTCCATACTTTCCTCTAATGTGTCCCAGACTCTGTTGGCCCCTTCAAGGAGAAGGCTATGTTTCAGAATAGAGCAGCTCGGTGGGTTGTGCAAGAAGACAAAGCCAAATGCAAGACAAACACATTTTTTGATGAACATGTAACCAGACATGTTACACAAACACATTTTTTAATGAACATGTAACATGTTGTTTACTCAGTCTCATACATCATAGCTCTGTCTTCATTTACGTTTATGTTTACAACTAATCCTGAATGCAGCTGCATGGCTTGTCTAAAACCTCCCCAGACGTAGTCAAGTCACACCCTTCTTCACCTCACTTCACTCTCTTCCTGTTATCACTCGCATCAAGTTCAAAACCTTGTGATTACATACAGGACAGTGAATGGGACAGTGGCCTCATACCTACAATCAGTCTTTAAATCGTATGTACTGGCCAGATCACTATACTCCGCAGTCTTGGGGCAACTAACTGTCCCATCCCGATGGGGTCACTCCTTTTAGCCATAATGCCTCTCTGGTCTGGTGGAATGAACTCCCCATGGGGGTCAGGACGACAGAATCACTGGCCATCTTCTGACGCATACTGAAGACCCACCTCTTCAGACTGTATCTCAGTTCCACCTCAATCCCCACCCCCTCACACCTGCTACTTGTATTACTTGCTGCTAATTTTATGTATAGTAAGGCAATGTGTTATGGATACTGTGATCCAGTGACTGTGATGTATGGTAGTGTGTGTCCTTAGCTTCCCTTAGTTTCTAGGCTGTCTAATTTCAGGTTAGCACAAGTTAACTTGTGGTAATGTTTGAACAGAGTTGGACTCACACTCACTGGTCTGAGAGTGTTGTTAGCCTGGTGTGACTTTGTTGTTCTTTTAACTTGAATGGCTACACTTCTCTTTTCTTGTGCTCAGAGTCGATCTGGATAAGAGCATCTGCTACATGAATGTAATGTCATGTAATGTTTATGTGGTCTTAAATGGTTGGACCTGTTCACACAGACTTGTGTACTGATACAGCATTTCAGGTGTCATTAAACTAATATTCAGTTTACTGAATCACTAAATGACACTGATCATGAAGGCCTCACACACCTCCAGTCTTGAAAGAGGTACTGCTCACCGGAAGGGTGGTGCTTGAAGGGGAGTGACCAATGGCGTCCTCTGCTTCGTATCTGTAGAGGTCCAGTGGAGCACAGAAGTACCCTGACTGCACCTCTGAACACTGGCGGCCATGGAGGTGCGGACGACAGTCGCACTGCCCACTGTCTGTCATGCATCTGATGGACAGACAGAGGGAAATGCAGACAGACACAAAGAGGCCCCACAGAGACACCAGAGAGACATACAGAGAGACACCACAGAGACACAGAGAGACACACAGAGGTTTAGAGAGTAGTATCTGTGACTGTATGCTCAACGAGTGATACCTATAAGTGTTTGAGTGGGTGGTGTCATGGGGCAGTACCTGTTACTGTACGCTCCCCCGAAGTCACAGTCACATGACCTGCAGCCCCACATTTGGAAACTCAGTCCCCAGTACTCTGGCTATAGCAGGGGAACAAAGTCAGCACTTTACAGTTACCTACAATTACATCATTACCAAATTTATTTTCAGTTCCTACAAAATGTTCTAAAAAAATAGGCATAGCAGGATTATTCCTAAATAACCCCTCTAGGCATATTACAAAGTGGCTGAGTTCTCATATCACACATATCTCTATCCTGAATGTTTTGTTAACTGCTATCACCAGGTCAGCCTGTGGCTGACTGACAGATTGGTTGACACGAGGATTAAATGCAGTACTAATTGAGACTGCTCATGTTCAGCACACACACACACACACACACACACACACAGCACTGATGAAAAGTGTTCATGTTCTTACCATACATTGGTCACAGTTGCGACCAGTGACATGTCTCTTGCAGGAGCAGACTCCACTGACCTGGTCACAAAGCAACCCCCCCGGCACAGTCCCTCGCTGGTCACATCTACAGGCTAGAGGACACATGCACACACACACACACACACACACACACACACACACACACACACACACACACACACACACACGCACACAGTGGCTTTTAGGATCATTAAGAAAATTTATTACCGCTACGACTTGTCTACACCATTTCCATGAAATCCGACACATCTCACAGCTGTTTCATGCCAGCCTGGAGAAACAGCCTCTGCTCTGAGTGCGTAAATCACTCCCCAATGCGCCCTCCCCTCGTAAGACCTCCACAGGCTTCCTTCTGCTCGAGGAACTCCATGATCTTGTCACTCATTCTGGCAGCCTTGAAGATTTCAGCCACACTCACGCTGGCAACCCTGTGGGTCACTCTGGCTGAGGCCGAAGAATCCATCCCTGCAGGAGTCGCAGCGTACGCCCCTCACGTTCTGCTTGCAGCGGCACTGTCCTGCGATCATTCCCACACCCAGATCAGTGTGGGTGTCACACGCCCCTCCCTCCAGAGAGCCGGCAGGGTCACAGTCACATGCTGGGGGTCAAGAATAGAGCGAGAGAAGATAATTACAAATGTACTGTATTATATTATTACCAAATTACTGACCCTTCAATATTCCTCCAGATTCTCAAACTCCAAATTCTTGTGCTCGGCATTTAAGAAGTCATTCGTGTAACAATGAGCAGATGAATGGAGCATAGTGAGTGTCAGCTGGATTCCACAGGCAGGAGAGAGTGTGAGTCTTGATTGGCTGGCAGACTCACGAACGCATGCATCTGGGCGCCGTATGTCGCGTGCAGGGTGCTGGTAGTAGAAGGCCTCGCACATCTCACAGTTGCGGCCCGCTGTGTTGTGGAGACAGTTATCACAGACCCCACCGCTGGTGTTCCCTGAGGCCAGGTACACTGCCATGTCGAAGTGGCAATGCCTGGAGTGGCCATTGCAGTTGCATTCTGGGAATACAAAAGAGCAGAGATATATCTGGTCACCTGTAGCCAGAGGTCTTTAGTTGTTTAGTTTTGTTTTAAACTGTTGCTAATGCACACATGAATGGAGCAGACAGAACCTCACCATGTGTGAATGTGAGTGAGTTTCCCGCTGCGCGTTCGTGTCAGAGAATTAGCATTTTGCTGTGAGTACAAGAGAGTGAAAATCTTACCGTGTGTGTATGAGAGAGTATCTTGTTGTGAGCGTGACAGTGAGTATCTTGTCTGCATGACAGTGCATAACATGCTGTGTGCATGCATGGGTGAGTATCTAGCTGCATGTCTGTGTGAGTACCTTGCTGTGTGTATGAGACAGTGAGTATCTGCTGTGTGTATGTCAGAGATTGAGTATCTCGCTGTGCGTGTGTGAGTGAGTATCTCTGAAGCAGACAGGGCTTACCCCTGCAGGTATGGGGCATGTGGGTCTCGGCAGGTCTCCAGGGCAGGTCGTTATAGAAGTCCCTGCAGTGCTCGCAGTTCAGCCCGTCCGTGTTGTGCTTGCATACGCAGCGTCCATGAACCTGCCGGGACCAATCAAAATGAAGCACCTTGGCTGTGTGATCAATGAGTCATGAGATCTGCACTAGTCTGAAGCACTGCTTTTCAGGAAGTCATGAGGGGACACAAGGATGGCCCTTTGGTATGTCTCCATGGTGACAGCTTTGTGTCACTCAAACTCTCTGTAAACAGGATGTGTTACTAGAAATGCATTCAGCTGTACTTGTCCCATAAAAAACACTGGACAATTACACTACCAGATAGATTGTGTTGCTCAGCATAAAATATATTTCAAAATACATAATGCATAGTTTAAAGGTATTGTGATCACTTATTATGATGAATGTCCAGTGTGCACAGTTTGAATACAATATAATCAAAGTCATATTTTTCAGGAGTAACTGTATGAATGGCCACACCCTGCCCTGTGGTCACTCTGTTGCGTGGTGATTAATTATGTACATTATCAAGACTAAATCATGTCTGTCATATCAAAATAAAATTCCCAATTTGTTATGCCTTCACAGTAACTCCAAATGTAACATTTTATGACTGGTAGCTTCATTTGCTCACAGCCATTAAGCCATTTTAATAAGCATAACTGTCTTGCTGTCAATGTTTGTGGACCGTGTGTGTGTGTGTGTGTGTGTGTGTGTTTTGTGTGTGTGTGTGTTTCAGCTTGTGCACCCACCATGCCAGCCTCGCTGCTTTGGGCAGAGGTGTCCACAGGTGCACATTCGGAGGCATGGCCATAGCAGAAGCAGCTCCCACGAACCACCAGCTCATACAGTGAGTAATAATACTTCTGCAGCACTTCCGCACGCCCATCCAACAGGCTGTCCCCCAGGGTGTGCAGCCCAGTGAAATTAATACGCAGGTTAGTGATCTGGAGCAAGTCTGGAGTAGGAAGGAGGGGGGTGAGACACAGAGGGAGAGAGAGTCACAGGGAGAGAGAGTAGGGCAGAGAGAGAGACAAAAACAGGAGTGAAGAGGATAAAGCTGTTTTCATTTTTTTCTTTTGTGACTGACAGCAAATAATGACAGCAAGTTTTGCAGTAATGAAATGTGAGAAGCTGTTGTGTTGTGTGTTGTGAATCTGTGCTGTTGTATTTATTAGTTACTTTCATATTACAAATGACATCGTGTTTCAGCGGCCTGCATGTATTCATAGATCTGACATCATTAAAAAACATTTATCCTTCACCTTGAATCTGAAGACTGTATGGGTCTTTGACATCAATGACTGGGTCAAGTACTTTATATATGACCTGGGAGGAGAGAGTGACAGAAAGAGCACAAGAGAGGGAAAGTGAGAGAGATCAGTTGGAGTGACCCTCATATTGAGTATCTGACCTGAGCCACAGGCCTGTGAAATAAATCAGAGAAAGTGACGAAAGTGTCATTCTGAATGCCTGCACCGCCCACCTCTCCCTGTGTGGATGGCTCCAGCTCAGAGTAGCGTTCCTCGCAGATGATGTCATCACTGCTCTGCAGGGCACGAGCTGGAATGGATGGAAATGTCCTGGTGCAGTTGTGAGAGAAGTAACGGTAGGGCTTCCAGGATTGGCCAAAATCCGCCGAGCGCTCGATCAACATGGCTGCTGGTCGGAACGTCTTTAGAGAGATGAAGGGGGGATTGTGGGTAATAGAACAAGATGGTAGCACAGGATGGAGCTGATTCTCAGAGTAAAACAACCTCTCCCAATTTAATAAATACAGCAACAAGAATACTGTTACCTGGGATTTCCCATGAATAACATTTACCCTCACACACACACATACACACACACACACACACACACACACATATTCACTTACTCACTCACTCACATACACAAACCTTAAACTTCATGATGAGGTGAGTAAAGTGGAACTGTGCTTCCAGGTCCAGGCGGATACTGACTTTCTCTTCACCTGTGAGGAAATACTATATTATCACCTACTTACTGTAGATAATTACATCACTCTTTCCCTGTATCCAGCGAGATTCCCAATACTCCTACAGTCTTTAAATCTTTCACACAGAGAGTTGGACACAGGGAGTTATAGAGAGACACAAATAGAGAGAGAAACACACCATTTGCTGCCTGCCACCAGGTGGCGTCCCCATTGCGGTCTCTCAGGTGGATAATGTTCTCAATGCGATGGCTATTCCTGGCACTGTTGGGGTCGTAGGGCCTCCGGGAATCACACAGGAAGCACTTATTAGCCTCCTACAGGAATCAGCAGGGCGTATGGGCAGTGTCAAGTTACCCGATAGGGACATGGGCAGGGCATTGCTCCTGTGCATGCATAAGTATATGTGTGTGTAAGAGTGTGTTCTCACCTGAAGATGACTGACAATGCAGTACTGCTCTGGACCCTGCAGGCCACAGGTGGAGGTGGCAGTGAGGTTTTGGGCTCGGCCAATGAGGAGGTTGCCTGTTGCTGGGTAACAGCTGCCCTCTGTGCACCCGGAGGGCAGGTCCTGTGTGGCCACACCAACCGCTGTGGATATGACAGAGAAGGTAGGGTCATGCCATCAACTTCCATGTTTCCATTGGTCTGAATTTCCCTGCTGTCAATACATGATCTAAGTCTTGTCTTTGGCTTTCATGGGGCCAAGCAAAACATTGTTGTTGTCTTTACTAGGTTACACTCTTTACATGTTTGATGGCGACATGTACACTGTGACAATGTATTTATGGAAGCATTTACAGAGTGGCTGGAGTACAATTTCTGTACTGCATAGGAACGGTGCAGAAGCAACCCCTGATGCTAGTTCTGATAGCACACGTATAGACAAGGCTCAGCCGTATGTGACACCTGCAGCTGAAACTCTGCTGAGATATTTAAACAGACACAGGAAAGATTTGCTGTCTGTTAACAGGTTACATTGCTAGAAGAAATTTTAAAAAAAAGCATTACAGTAAGGCAGAGAACAGGACCTGTGAATTTTTGACAGTGAAAGAGCAGCCTGTGAGAACTTCTGCATAGAGACTGCAGCATGCCCTTCCAGGCACTCACAGTTTGCAGAGCACAGAGCTGTATCAAATAAGAAGAGTTGCCCACCTCAGTGCGAAGGAGGTCAGACTCACCCAAAATCAAAATGCCCAAAAGTTCAGGCATTATGATGACCATCCAGAGTCCATGACTGTTTACCATTTCAGCAGTTAGAAACTGGAATCTGCATAACAGTCACACACAGGGAACACATACATTATATTGTTGTATTACCTATTAGTTTAGCAGACTGACTACATATATTGCATTAGCTTAGCTTCTGTGCATGCATAAAAGATCATGTGCATCTATTCTTTCTTAAGCGGAAGGCTTTCAGAAGTCCTCAGACTTCTGGGCACTTACTGTACAATGCTTGGTGTGCAGTGACCATGCGCAAATCAGTTCTATCTTCCTTTAAACAATTTTTAAGAAATCAAAGAGGACTATGCATACATGTTCAGCTCCATCTGTAAGGGACAGAGTCATGCTGGAAAGGGATGCCTCCACGCGTGAGAGTGATCTCCTAAAATCCATTACCATTAGAAAAGCAGCGTCTTGCCCTGAAAGGCTGGAGCCTTTATTCCCTTTAAACCCCAAATGAACACTCTGTTACAGACTATAGAAAGCTGAGGGCCTCTCAAACACTCAGGCCCTTCAGAGGATTGTTCCCATCACCCCGGCAGCTCAGCCTTCACCAGAGGCACTCCTTTCCCACGGCAGGAAAGTGCACAGAATTCTAGAAATGCATCTATAGTGCTGTAGCGACATTTTCTAGCTGCAACAATATTAAATACACACTGTGAAGATGGCAGGGCAGACATGTCATATGGTTGATATAACATTTGTCTGTTGCACCCAAACAGTGTTGGCCAGTCATCTGAACAGGAGCTTTGTGATGTGTTTTGTTCAGACAAAAGCAGCTTGAACTTCAGCTGTGATCATCATTAAAAAAACTAAATATAGTTTAGACAATTCACTATATTTTAAAAACACACTCTCTCTCATTCACAATCCACCCTAATGGGATCTAGGAGTCACTGGTTTAAATGTTAGAAGTGAATGACTAGATCAGAGTTTATAGTACTAGTTTTTCTCTAATACAACAGGATGAAGTAAGAGAAAGAATGTGGGTACTTACTCTGCCTCTGCTCCTGTGCAACAAGGAATCACAAGCAATCTGTGCATCTAAAAGAGTGCATGTATGTGTGTGTAAGAGACACAGTGTGTGTACACTTATGCATTAAAATACTATCCACTTTGCAAAGGCTTAATGAATACAATCTGAATAACGTCGACCAGCCCGTATGCCCCGCCCCTTGTACAGACCATGGGAATGAACGAATGGCGATTCTTATTCAAATTGCCTTGTTAAACTGAGTCAAAGACATGGTTCTCCATGCAGGCGTAACGGAACACAACTCTTTGGGGCAGGTCGACAAATAAGGACTGAAAATTCATTGGCCTGGAAGAAAAAAAAGACCTCCGTGGGTTACTCCTCCTGTCCTGAAGCAAAATATGAAAAGTGGGTTGCGCCCAAGCTGACCTGTTGGGCTTAGTGCATTGCAAGGAATAAGTCTACAAGGTAGACTTCACAGCCATTATACGTCTTAAAAGGCATAAAGTGTGGTGTGCTTTTTCTGTATGGAGCATCACGTGAAGAGCATGTCACCGCATCGAGACATAAATTAATTTTAGAAAATGGTGGGAATCTTGGAAATTTTGGAAAATTAATTTCTTTGAATTCAATGTACAGTTTCTTCCTATTTGAACTTTTTAGGTTTCTGCATTTACTCTGTAGCATAGTAAATTACTTTTGGAGTGAGGCTATAGAAGCTATACTATAGAAGAACAATCGGAACAATGCTCAAATAGGCCTATTTGCATCCGTTCCTCCACACTGCGTGTACTATCACAACAAATCCGAGGCCAGGTGTCCATGCAGTGGACCAAAGAAATTTATATTGGGTATATACCATGTATCATTTTTAGTGACACCCAAAAACGTTTTCCACGCGACATTATAACCCAGTGACCGGTTAGGTTCGTTGTCCTATGATAGTTTTTTTTAAATTATTATTTCTTATATATTTTTTAATAATTGCATGCCACAGATCACAGTTACATCCCACAGGTGTATTATATAAGTGTAGCATTTTTAGGGTCAGTCTAAATTCAGTATGCATTATATTACGTTCATTTCAGAGATACATGTACATTTAATTTATTTCAATTTGTGGCTTATGGTTTTTTGTGTTTCAAGGTCTTTTTCCCGAAATCAACTATTTTCAAACATTCGTGTGTTTTCACTTGCACAGCTGCCACGTCCATACTGGAACTATACGACTGTACTGTTTTCCATATTTGTGATCTGAATTCACTGTCTACCACACAAAATAAGATTCATTTAAAAAAAAAATTATACTAAGCAAGTTCAGTTGGTGGAACTAGTGTTGATCAATGTCACATCCCGCTTTCAACAATGTATTTATAAAGGTTCTTTATCCTGTATCCTTATCAAAAGCTGTAGTGTGAGAAGGATTCAGCTTTTATCAAAACCTAAATAAACCGCACAAATGTGACTGAATGCATTTGAATTCTTATCATACAGAATGAATATAAACTTTGACAGACAACCTTACAAAGAGGTGGTCCTAGAAATGAAATTTGAATTAGGTTGAGACAAATCTTTTTTTTTAATAGCAAGGTCCTACATACACCGAAGAACTGCCGGTTTGTTAGACTCACAATTTTTCAGCATGATGATTTTGTAACTCAATTTGAAATTATTCAACTGTGAAAAACAATTACTTCTTCAACTTAGATAGCGGCAACACTACAGTGAATTCACAAAATCCTTCAGGTTCATTTTGTGAAGTTAGCAGTTCGCCAATAAAAATGTTGGAAAATTAGATCTTACCTGTTGACAGACCCACGTCCATTTACTTTAACCCTTCGATTCAACACTGGGTGAGCGGTTTGACAATTCAGTTTCGGAGGGAGGAGCAACGCTGAAAACTAGGAGTTACTCTCTCAGCGTGATGGCAAGAAAGATTTGCAGCAGGTAAACTGTGGGATAATCCTGGAAAAAAATAGGCTGCGGATATAAAAGGATTCAGTGCAATACAGGCAACATTTAATGAAAAACAGTTTATCGGTCCGAGTACAGCCCTCAGATTCCTTCTAATACTGCCTCCTCTAATAGCTATCTCTTGTTGATTTCCTTTACTTTATCAAACCACTATTTCTCTTTCGGTGCAGTTATACCTGGGGATAACTTTGAGTTTCTATGACATTCTTTTTGAAGCGCACTGGGGCGTTTATACTTAACACTGCTGCATTGGTAATATCTAATGGATTGTATCAAGGCATTTCACCAAACTAATAAACCGAAAAAACCAATTACAAAAAATTATTACAGTCCAACAAGCAGCACTCCATAAAAAACGACACATCTTCTACATATGTTTGGTTTTGGAAAGGGAATCATACTCAAAAGCTACATAACAAAAGCTGAATGTTTCATTATTATGTTTAGGCTGATGTCAAACATGAATGCTCAGATGAATGAGTGGCAGTGAGTATAGTGGTAACAGGCAAGGCTTGTAACCAAAAGGTTTTTGGTTTGATTCTCTGCTGGGGCACTGCTGCTGTACCCTTGGACAAGGTAGGCCTACTTAACCCAGAATTGCCTTTGTAAATATCCAGCTGTATAAATGGATAACATGTAAAAAGTGTAAGTTGCTCTAGATAAGAGTGTTGACTAAATGCCAATAACGTAATGTAGTGTAGTAATCTTAATCATCATGCAAAACAGGTTTGGCCCATTCACAGTTTATTGGTTTATCCAAAACATATTTGTAGCTCACCAGCTGCTACTGGATTTGGGCACTTTAAACCAGTAGCAACTAATCCTGGATCAGAATTAGAAAAGTGCATTAAATGGTTGGGGTTAGGACTGGGGTAGACAATCTAGTCTTAGAGCTACCAGAGTAGTATAACCTCTCATTGTATGCACCATCCCATCTGAGGCATAGGTTCTGTTTACATTAAGTCAGCTATATCATTCATTTACATTAATTATTATCAGAAGCAGACTTTATTGGCCAAGCATGCTTCTACACATACAAAGAATTTGACTCGGGTTCCAGTGTCTCTGGTAGTGCTTGCATACAACATCAAAGTGACAACAACAAACACCAAACAACAGTAGTTAGGACACATCCATGGAATAAGGATGGAATGAATGAGGTATGTATGAACAACTATTACACATGAGTTAAACGTGAGATAACATATACATGAGTGCAGGTGATGGATATGTGCAACTATTGATTATATAACTATTGCACTGTGGACACGTAATAGCAAAGATGCAGTTGCCACATTGCTGGTTTAATGGTTCAAGAGTATGATGGTGTGTGGGAAGACACTATTCCAGTGTCTGTTTATTTTGGTGGGTAGTGATCTGAAGCGCCTGCCAGAGGGAAGGAGTTCAAGTATGTGATGGCCAGGATGCGAGGGGTTGGCAATGACTTTCCCTGTCCGCTTCCTTCTTAGCAGATACCAGACATTATGCAGGATGACTAAATGCTTTCATTCTTACACAGCTGCAGGGGTTTACTGAAGCCATGCAGATTAAAAACCTTGTTCAGGGCACATTAAAGCTTCAATCTTTGGGTTAAGACCCCAGCTCCTTAATGACCACATCACTCTGTTTAGTTATAAAGTCCTACTGTGCATTTGGCTTACCACAATAACTTAAAAACCTTTACAGCTTTGAGGTGTGGATGCTTTATTTGTATTTGTTTGTTTTTGTTTTTGTTTTTTTTTTTTCAAAAGAAGGCGAGACAATTTTTGATGAAAAGGCATTCCTTTTGGAATAGTAATGATCTTTATGATAAAAATACGATAAAATTTAAAAAGCGATGTCTGTGCTGAAAATGATCAAATACTTCCCTCCTGTGGAATAACCCTGCCATTACTGCGGTACGGTAGCTTTTTTAATAGTAGGCACTCCTGTTTACCTGCCAGTTAGCACATTCGCTCGAATTCCTGGGGGGTAAAAATAAAAGGCTGTCTGATCATGGAGGCTCAGAACAGTAATTATTCAATATCTGTCTCAACACAGTATTGTTACTACGCAACAAATGAACAGAGACAGAAAGGAATAAATAAGCAGCTTCAAGAAAGAATAAGGGGGTGGTAGGCGAAGGTGTAAAAAGGAAAAAGGAGTTTCCGCCAATGTCCTCTTGGTTTTCTAACAAACTTAAGTACAACTGAAATTAAGTACAACAGAAAACTCAGCGCGGGCAGATGTGTGTGTGTGTGTGTGTGTGTGTGTGTGTGTGTGTGTGTGTGTGTGTGTGTGTGTGTGTGTGTGTGTGTGTGTGTGAAACACACAATAGAAGTGGCAGCGCTTTACAGCATTCTCGGATTATGCAATGTGGATCAACAGCACAATATCATTGTAAATCACAACGGGTCTTCAAAAATATGCAACTCCAATTAGCGTTAACGTTGCCTTTTCCAAGTTATGACCATCCTAAATAATAAAATTGTTAGTTAAACAAGCATAGCTATCTAGTGGTTTTTATTCATGATACCCAGTCCATGGAGATTTTTTGCAATGAAATATTGTTTGCATCACTTCCGTAGCAACTCCTAACTGGATGGGAAATGAATAAGCACGGGAACGGATAAAGCCGCATCATTTTGTCACGTGACGCAATGAAAACTGGAACGTTAGCCAATAGACACGCGCAAAGTCCGGAAGTAGCTGGTGATAGGACAGTTTGAAAGCGAAAGAATTTCAAACCATAACTAAACGGTGGTGAACGGAGGGAGTTGTGCTGGGCGTCTTTGCAGATAGCTTTTGTAGTGAGTTAGCCATCTATCTTTGAGCAAGGAAAAGGAATCTATATTTGAACAGGCCAGGAGTTTTAAGGTGAGGTTTTAACCCTATTTTGTGTAAATCGTTTGAATTATAATGTTGCTTTGACATGACTGGCAAACTACCCTGTCCACAACTTTGTGTAACTAGTGTGGGTGGCTAGTGTTATATTGTGTTATATACTTATTCCAACTCGCCTGCTAAGCTATACGAGAAAAACAGGTGTGCTTCACTTGAAAATGCATATTTAAGAGTTGTTTTTAGCCAGGTTTGTCGATTGTTTGCCAACTAGATGGCAAGTTATGCGGCTGGATATAAAGTAGCTAGTTATTCTAGCTAAAACAAATACTTTTACCCTCGATATGAGTGGGTTTGGCTTTCTACCTAACGTCTGGCCGTTTGCTAATTTTAGCTAAACATACAGCGTTACCTAGCAATTGAGCTATTTAAAAACGTGAGTCGGCTAACGTTATATGTTACAATTACAGTGCATTTGTGTGTAGTTAGCCAACAAATTTCCTGGTTAAATTGTTGCTCATTTAAACGACGCAGTTCACTGAATTACAAAGTTATCTTGTATTAGCAATCTTCCAAATTGCGGGTTGGCGAGGCATACTCCATCCAAGTTTGCAAGCTTGCTGAGTTGGATATTGGTATTATTTAACAAATGGCTGAATGCATTAGATGAGTGGATGTGACGAGCCAGCGTTGATCTTGATTTGTCTGTAGGAGGATAGACAGGCTTCGGAGATGGACCTGCATCACGAAAACGCGGCCTCTTACGAGTTTGATGCACCATCACATGTCGTAGATTTCTCCTCTTTGGATGTCGAGGACAATGCAGACCGTTGGTTTGGTATGTCACTTCCATTTCCATTTCATGCATTTTTAAAATCATGCAGGGCCTTGCAGAAGAGGCTAACAAATCTTTATGATGGACTAACTTATTACCGAAATTGCTTGTTACCTCACCGATTTTCTCCATAGATCGCATGTCAGACCCTGCAGCTTGCCAGCTCATAACCCCACTGAAGACGGACAAACCCTGGAGCAGCCCAGCAAATACGGACATTCCCAGGGCAGTGGTGTCTCCCAGGCCAAGAGCTGACAATGCTACCAAAGGTAAGCATTTGCAAAATGAGTTGAATGGGCATGCTCTACCAATTACTCACTTGTTTGAACCAGTAATTGTTTTGCCATTGAACAGTCTTTCATTTGTCCAAGCCAGTGGTTGACAGTACAGTGAAACCACTCATTGTGGATCTTCAGGTCTCGCTTTTCCATTATTGGTTGCTGAGATAGGAACTCCCATTAAGGAATGTCTTGTGTCAGTATTGGCCTGTGTGCAAATTAACATATTAATTGTAAATGTGTGTTGACAGTTTCAGATGAAGATAATCCAAACTCTGCAGTGCCCTCAAATGTTGTGACATCATGGGGTAATGGCCATCCCTCCACCTCTTTCCAGGCCCAGAGAAAGGCTCCATCCCAACAGCCACGCAGGTCAGGGGGTGGTGTTTGTTTACTAGCATTTTTAGGTTTTGTTCAGGCCTTTGCTCTAGCAGAATATCATTTTCACGCTAGAGGTCATCTGTGGAGTAGGTCTAAACAAACCTGTGATGCATGCAACACTCTGAGAAGTTCAGTAGAGAGCTGTAAGTGTTTAATCACACAGCCCAGTTCCTGAATGTCATGTTGAACATTTGTCAAAACTGGATGCTTAACAAACCAGGAAATGGCATTTGAGTTTTCCAGGTTTACCCTTCAGATGTAAATGAGTAGCATCTCTCTGGCCTCAGGGTGTCAAAGCGCAAGGAAGCAGTCAGACGAGAGGAAAATAAAAGGGTTGTTGCTACGCCTCCCCCCCAGAAGAAACCCAGGAGGTGAGTTACCCAAATCTGCTAACCCATCTGGGCCTGGCCAAATGTGCACACCAGTTTCTGGCATCCACAGATTTGCAAATCAACAGGAGTAATACTGCAATCATTTGTTTTTCGTTTTTTGTTGTTTGTTGCACTGATTGCAGAAATGTTAAAGCATTTGCTGTTCCTGACCTAAAGCGACGGAGGTAAATCTGAGCCGTAATGGGAGGTTTTATCCATTTCACTATATTGCTGTATCACTAAGCAGATGGATTGCATGTATGTTTGGAGGGGAGCACTGTTCTGTTTAAACCAGTGAAATGAGGGGGCAATACACGAGTTAACACGATGGGGGAACCATGATTTTGATTAGCTTGTGTAGTCTGTTTGGAGCGAACTTTTATCACTGATAGTTACCATGTTCACAGATGCATGTGTAAAATTTTACTCGTTTTATTTTCAAAGTGGCTTGACCATAGTGAGAATAATTACCTGTGCCATTTGTATATACATAGATCGATCAGTATTTAAATGCCTAATGTAAAACTCTTCCTTGTCAGTGTTCACCAAAATGCACTGCATAAAAATGGATACATGTTCCTGCGTGTGAGAGGGAATACAGAACTTTGCAATGATTCTTTATATACATAGCACTAGACTACTTTATAGTGCGTGGTAGAAGCAGATGTCTGAAATGCATGTCAGTTTGGATAGCCTTTCCATATTCTGGGTAGCCTGTTCAGCCAGTCAGTCCTGGGTCTGTGGACAACAGACTGGCTCAGACACTTCATCAGTGGCACTTCCACCAATCATTCTGACACTGGGTTTTGTGTTCTGACAGGAGCTCGCTATCCCGACCCCTGCGACGTAGTGTGTCTGCAAGTGGCGGCCAGCGGGGAGTTCGCAATGCTGCACCTGCTGCCCGGTCGGCAGTGGCCACTACTGCCGTCAAGTCAGTTTTTCTACCCACTGTCTATAGTAGCATACTCTGTAACATGGCAATCTTATCTATTTAAATGTTGCGTTCTTTTGGTAACATTGATTTTATTTGGTCTTTGCTTTGAAATGCCTTTGTTTGTGGATTTGATGCTGTATTGTGCTGAGATGGATAACTATATCTGTAAACTAACATTGTTTTGCAACCACATCAGAATATTAATTCAACACACCAGTCTACAAATTGTTGAGGGCTTTCTTTGCTTGTGTCCTGGCTTATCGTTCTGTTGTGTGTGTGTGTGTGTGTGTGTGTGTGTCTAGGAGAAGTGCATCTCTGAAGCAGAAGAGCTCAGAGCAGCTGGAGGTGGAGCGCATGCAGGCACTGCAGAAGGAGGTGGCTGAGCAGCGGAAGAAGAACGAGGCTTCCTTCAAGGCAGCTGTGGCAGGCAGTCAGTATTACAGCTTAAAGGGCCTGAGCAGTTGAATCTGAAAGTATTGTTCCATCCCCTGTGAAACAGCACTAAGAACTTTAAATGCTGTGCTCTTCCCAGGTCAGCCGGTTAGGAAGCCTGCCCTGTCTACCACAGTCCCTGTGGAGTTCCGCTTCCGCACAGACGCGAGACTGAAGGCTCAGGCTGAAGCCCCTGCAGATGGCGCCTACAAAGAGGTGGACTTCACTGCTCAGCTGCGCAAGCACCCGTCCTCCCCAGTACGTGTCTGCTGCCGTCCTGCCTTGTTCCCACAGCTGTGTACAGGCATTTGTCAATTTTAAGTGTACAGGCATTGGCTGCTCTGGAAAGCCTAGTCTAAATGACTGACTGCTCCCATATTCGCTCCCATGTTCGCTCTTGCTCTTCCAGGCAAAGGCTTCGAGAGGCACTACTGTCCCCAAGCCCTTCAATCTGTCCGGTGGCACCAAGCGCAAGCATGAGGAGACGGAGGCATATGTTCCTATGGCCCAGGCGATTGAGAGCTTCCAGCGGCGTACACCAGCTCGCTACCACCTGCGTAGCCGGCAGAGGGAGGAGAGAGGTACAGACGGGGTCATTAGCGCAATGAACACTGACATCAATTTTCATGTTGAATTTTACATCTAGTTGGAGAAAGGTTGTTTGGGGCTTGGCATTTTAAGTTTAGTTTTCCTTAAATTTTGTCCATTTGCAAAACACTTCTATGTGGTGTTGCCCCACAGGTCCATCCCCAGTGAAGATGGACAAGCTGAAAATCACTCACCCCCAAACCCCTCAGTTGATGACGAGGCAGAGGAGTCGCCCGGTGACAGCGAAGAGCAGCGCTGAGATTGAAGCAGAAGAGGCGGAGAAGCTTCGCCAGTACGTGCTCTCTGTCATTTTTGCAGTGTTGGAACACCATTCTGTGTAGACCTCATACACATTTTTAGTCTCAGATCTTTATGATCTTTATGGCATGTGGATTCACAAATGGCAAAAGAAATTGGTGCAGGTTCATCCTGTCTGCTGTTTCTGCTCAGCGTTGCTCTATAAAAACATCCGCTGTCAATGGGTGAGAATGTCATGAGAACTTCCTGTCCTCAGGTTCAAGTTCAAAGCTCTTGAGCTGAACAGGAAGATCCTGGAGGAGGCGCTGGTGCCAAAGAAGCCAACTCCAAAGGAGGTGACCCAGCCAGAGGGCTTTCATTTGGAGGTGGAGCGCCGGGTGCAGGAGCGGAAAGCCAGCAAGAAGCCAGAGGAGCCTGAGGACCATACCTTCCACTCGCGACCTGTGCCTGTCCGCATCCTGGAAGACGTGGTGGTGGGTATCTGGGCTACCAGCTTTCAAATGTCCATGCTAATAATCAGGCTTCAATGTGAAGGTTTTTTCATACTTGCTCAGTTGGACAAGTTGGCTAGAAATATACTTGCCTAGATGTGGCATAGTTAAACTGTAGTATGAACCAAGTGACAATGATTTGTTATAGGTATCACCTTCGTGTTAAATTACTTATTCTAACCAAGCAGCCATCCATCATATCCAATTGGGAAAAACATTGATGTGCACCCTGCATATTGTAGAAAACTCTCTGGATGCTGTTTAGATTTAATTGGCAAATGACAGCTTGGTTGCGAATAATTTGAAACCCTACATGTATCAATTATTATTTTTAGGCCGTAGCTTCACCCCCAGAAAGACTGTGCTGTACAGGCAGTTATACTGTGCTTGGCCTCTTTCTGGGACTGTTGACTGATTGTCCTGTTCTTCAGGGTGTCCCAGAGAAAAAGGTACAGAATCCTACAGTCCCAGAGTCCCCAGCCTTTGCTCTGAAGAACCGCGTACGAGTCGAGCGCAAGGTTGAAGAGGTGAGTCAGAGCAACCTCCCCAAAGATTTAAAGACTTCATGTTCAATAAAATGTGTAGCATTTGTGGAAGGGGCCGCCCTAACTCTTTTTATGATCCTGTTATTCAGACGAAGCCATCAGCGCCGGTCAAAGTGAATCCCATGCCCCACTTTGGCCTCCCCTTCCAGCCCAAGCTTCCAGAGAAGACCCAGGTGGAGGTGTGTCCCTTCTCCTTTGAAGCTCGAGAGCGAGAAAAGCAGGCACTCAAGGAGAAGAGGCTGGAGCACATGCGTCCCGAAGAGGTATTTCCCTGAGCTGGCAGTGGGGAATATGATTTTGGGAACCGTGCATGCTGCTCTTGCGCTTGGCCAAAATTTGACATTACATGATGCTTATGGCTTGTATTTGATATTAAACAGTAGCATATTTTGAGGGGGTTTGAAGGTGTAAATTCATGTGGCTGGTTAGGGTGGGTTTAAAGTCATTAAGAATGCGGTTGGCAGAAACGCAGCATACTCATGGCCCTCCAATGTTCCATTTCCTCCTTGCAGGTGCCCAAGTTCAAGGCCCAGCCACTTCCAGACTTCAGTGAGGTACATCTTCCTGCCAAGAAGGTGGCAGAACCCACTAAGGTGGAGCCCTTCAAGCTTATTATCGATGAGCGTGGCACCACTAAGAGCGAGCGCTGGGAACAAATGGTGAGATCATCCTCCAGTCACTAGGGAGCACTGACTTGTCCTATGTTTGGCAGCTGGGCCTTTTATAAACTTCAGGTTTCTCAGCACAGTGATGTTGCATACTTTGTGGCCACTAAATGGGGCAGTGTAACTAGCAGCATTCCATTGTTTTGATTTTTACCACAAGGACTGGTATTGGTGATCACCACTGGTAAAGCCTAGCCAATCGGAATGCAAGCATGCCTTTAGTCTATAGTGGGGTTTTTTTTTTTTTTTTTTTTTAAGCTTTTAGATATGTATCCTAATGTGCATCATGATCACTATGAACCAGAACTACCTCCTGCTGTACCTGTGATGGTCCAAGCTTCAACCATCTTATCTAACCCCCCTCCCCTGCTCGCAGATCAAGGAGGAACTCAAACAGCAGACAGAAGCAGCGTGTTTCAAGGCACGGCCCAACACAGTCACTCACAAGGAGCCCTTTATCCCAAAGAAGGAGAACCGCTCTGTTTTGGGTAAGCATAAGCAGACAGCTAACCCCCACCTCATATTGCTGTTGCTGCTGTGATTGTACATGTTGCACTGGTTGGCTGCTTGCTCCCAACTGCACCACTAACTACTGGTTGTGTTGGGGCTTCCCTCTTTCTCTCTCTCTCGCTTTTGCCCTGTCTCTCCTGTATTCCACACTGTCATCTTCTGCTCTTTAGAGAACATCTCTAATTCCACAGTTGCAGATGGCTTCCAGCTGTCCACAGAGCGCCGTGCCAAGGAGCGTCTGGAGTTTGACCGTGCAGTGTGTGAAAAGGAGGCGCTGCGTGCGCGCATGGAAGAGGAGGAGAGGAGGCAGCAGGAGGAGCAAGAGAAGGAGGAGATCGCACGCCTCCGGCAAGAACAGGTAGGTTCCCCAGGGCAGGCATCATCTGTTAGGGGTGACTGTGCTCCAAACTGAGAATCTGTGAACATGAGGCCAATTAAATGTGAGCAGCAGTTTCACCCACTCATGGCATCGTGGGCATTTATTTTTATAGACCGGGTTTGACTATTTTGGCCTAATCCAACTTGCCGCCTTCTCTGCCTTTGTTTCTCTCTAGGTGCACAAAGCCCAGCCCATCAGACGCTATAAACCAGTGGAGCTGAAGAGGAGTGAAGTGCCCCTGACCATACCCCAGTCCCCCAACTTCTCTGATCGCTTCCGCCTCTGACCCCTTTCCCTGGAGGGCACTACTTTTCCTGACTGTACATAACTGTAACCAGTATCACCAAAAGGTCTCTGACCACTCTTTTACTTTACCCTTCAGTTTTTACATATGTAGCCAATGATGAATAAACGAACAGAGGGTGGGGTGGGGTGGGATGTTCTTGAATATGTCTTATCCCTCTGGTGTGACCTGTCCTGGTTATTGCCAAAATGTTAGGGAGGGGGATGGAACAGGTTTTAATTTTTTCATTTTTTGTAGGCTGAGGGTGTTTTGCAAGTTAATTTATGTACATATATTAAAGTTGGATTTCAAATCTAAATTCCAATTTTCATTCAAAACTGGCTTCATATCGTACTGTGCTTTGTCTGACTCTGAAGTTGCACAGGTTTCCAAGTTCAGATCTAGTGGCTTTGGATTTTTTCGATTTATTTTAATTTGTTTTGTATTGTATTGAATGTCAGTTGAGTGCTACTTTCATTTTAATACTACGTCCTATTAGATTTTGTGCTGCCCTGTACCCTGCCAGCAATTTTCATTACCGTTTCACTTCCATGCTGACCCCTGTTATCTCCTGACTTTCTCCCTGCTACAGCGTCACCCATTTTTACCCTATTAATGTAATCCATTGGCAGCCTTGTGAACTGACCTGCAGACACCCCAAACACATTTGACTTAAGGCTGACGTACAAAACAACTTAGCTGCAAGCAATAAAAGGTGCACATAAGTTGTTGATAGTGGCAATGGGTGCTACATGATACAATCTAGAAAATCAGCTGCATCCAGCCTGCACACAGTTGACAGCAATTCAGCCTCATGCAATTAGTTTCATGTAACAACACACAGATGTTCATGCTACATACTGGTTTTCAGTGTAAAAGCAGCTTTAGAGGATAGGAGTGGTGTGGCATGGTGTGTAGGTGTGAATTTGCATTTATTCATTTGGCAGATATTTTCATCTTCTACATGCTGTAAACCTCATACCACATTTGACCATGTCTGTCACTGAAAGTGCAGACTCATCTGATATGTGTGTACACACATGCAACTGTACACAAAAATGGACATATACAGGCATGCAGTATCATACCATTACAGCTGAACTTTTGAGCTTGGTGCATCAGGGAATGGAGTATACAGGAGAATGCAAACAGATGGTTGTGGTTGGATAATTTCTCTCTCTGGCTCTAGCAACAAGGAACTGAATCCAAAATTGAATGTAGAGTGAGCATCATAAAGGGCATAGGTGATGATAGAGAAGAGGGGATTGGGGCGTTTGTGTACATTGAATATTAGAGGTGTAGAGATGCGACAGTCACTTGTAGTTGATGCTTCTGTTGGTATTGTACTCCCCTATTGATGCCGCTAAGTTTAGCTGGCTGTGTTCCCAGCACTGGGCAGAGACTTAAGCCTGTCTCTTTCTGTCTGACCCCTGTGGTGAAGTGGAAAACTGGGCTTCAGATTTCTCTGGCAGCCACAACAGAGCGGCACAGATGGGACATGCTACTGGCTGCCAGTTAGATGGTTTATCTGTCCTTATCTGCAAAGCCCTGCTTTTATGACTGAATATAACATTCTGTCATGACAGGAAGTGTCATCTGCTTCTATAAATTTCTCAAACATTCGCTCTGTCTAGGATCGTACATAGCGCTACTAACCTAACTTGTACTTCATAGTCGTACATTAACTGAACCAGGCGCTAAAGTCTGGCACTGTGTTCAAAGGGCACAGCTGCTTTGCATTACCTGTGTATCAAACCTGCATACTCTTGGGTACATCACTCGCTACTCCATTTTATCTGGGTTCCCCTCTTGAGTCGGGGACCCCTTGGACACCAAGAGCTGCCATTCATTAAATGCTGCAAATTTTATCAAACTCAATCATTTGTTACAAATTTCATTCAGTGTAGTCAGTGGCCCAAATCTGCTTGCAGTGGTTTTGTGTGCTCCTGCAGATTATGCTTGTAGTTCTTCCCTGCTAGGATCCGGGTTTGCGTAGCATGGTGTTGCTGGTGTCCAGGTGTGACTGCCTCCAGCGTGGCCTGTGGTGCTGCTTCCATTCATTAGTCTGTGGCAGTAATGCATTGCAAGCAGGCGCTGAAGTGTGAGAGCAGTTTGTAATCCAGACAGCCACCTGCCAAATTCTCAACTGGAGGAATGGAGATTTCATTAACAGGTTTGCTTTGAGGGCTGTCGTAGGGCATACTGGGAAGGCTCCTGTTAACGCTATGTGACTGATCCTGTTATTGTACCTTAAATTGTGCACATCATGCCCAGGTTGGCTGAGGTTTCAGTCACATGACCTGGTAAAGATCAAATTTCTCCCAAGATGCATTTTGTGCTGAAACTTTCCCCCTTAACCAAAATGTGGTCCTGTTGTTTGAATATTTCTATTTTCACTATTATATGTAATATATGTACAGCTTAAATGTATGTTTCTTTTCAATAAACATTTGTTTAAGGCTCAATGTCATGTCAGTCTGTTTGAATCTGGAGTATACGGTTTTATATTTCCCCTTTTTAGAGGTGGAGTCAGTAGCTGTTGTGACTTCCAGTGGGATCCAAGGTGGGAGACTGTCTTCAGTCTTCTGCAAGTTAAGAGAACCCATTAATGATTCTGATTGGTTGGAACAAAGGCTCCTACAGTAACTAAAATGGAATAAAGTGTTTATTTAGTCACTGCACCTGCCCCCTCTCCAACACCCTCTATGATCAGTGAACCTGGGCTTAGACAAAGCTCTGCTTGGGTGAACACCCTGTGCACTGTGTGCATGAGAAAGGGCCTGTGAACATGTGTTTTTGTGTATGAGAATGCGTATGTGTGTGTACGTGTGTTTGTACATGAGTGTGTGTGAGAGAGTGCATATTTGTCTGCATGCCAGGAGGTGAAATGGAAAGACTCCATGTCCTCTGTCCCCTAGAGGGCTTGACGTCCCTCTAGCCTGCTTCGCATACCTCCATTATCAGGGAACATTAACGACCCCCCACCACACACACACACACGTTCAGACTCTATTTGGAGCTGGGTGAGATACAAGAAGAATCCAACAGGCTGCTGCTACATCACCCCCCACAATGTAGCAGAACAACCATCCTACAGTGGGCCACACTATACAGGTGGATCCAGGCATGGTGGAACTCCTGCTCTCACCCCTGGGATAAGGAAGTAAGGGGCTCATTCTGTGTTTGAATGTGTGTATGATCAGCGGTCTGTTGGGTGTCTCTTTGTGTGCCTCTGATTTTGTCCCTGCTGAATTTGGATTCGCTACTGTGCCTGCTGCATGCATCTGTCTATATGTGTGTGTGTGTGTTTCTGTCTGTCCCAACTAAGCTTTGCCTCATTGCTGTGTCTTTCTGTCATTGTGTAGCTTCCTGACACTGAAGTATGTCCGTCTGTCTGTCTAGTTGTTCCAGTCATGAGGACAATGAGAACATCAGTCGCTCCCCTCAGAGAGCTGTCCGTCCTGGAGGCAAAGATAGACAGCCTTGAGCGTAAACTGGACCAGCTGCTCTCCAGCAAACAACACTATGCTTTTCTGCAGCCAGGGGTGTGTGCTCAGTGCTGTGCCTGTAGTCTGCACGCTAGCCAGCAGGAGGCGCTGGTCAACATGCTGTCTGCCCAGGCCCGGCAACTGGAGTCCTTGGAGAGGCTGGTTCTGGAGATCCGTGTGGCACAGGAGCGCCCCTCACCCAGCCGTGAGGCCGAGGCCACCCCTGAGAAGGTTCAACCCTGCAGGACCCCTCCGACTCCACCCAGCCGCGAGGCAGGACCCCCTCTCAGAGAGCCCTGCACAGATGCAAAGGTAATGTTAATGTGTGTTTCCTCTTATTCCTATGATAAAATATAGAGACACCCTATCCATCCATTGTCCAAAATTTAAGCTTTTTAGCTGCCTGCAAGTTTCCAATGGGGCATGTTGTATCAGCTCAGCTGTGGTGTGTACAGACAGTCATTGCTGGTGATGATCAAAATCAGACTTACCAGACTGAAGACTATATATAAACACACATAGGTCTTTTACCCAGATATCTGTTAATGTATGGATCTGCTCTGTGCTCATTCTCTATCTGATGCTCAGGTGGACTCCCCCCAGTCAGGAGTGAAAAGAAACCAAGCGTTAAAGCCACAGAATGTCTTTGTGGCTCTCCAGAAAGGTGGTTAGTACATTTAAAAATACAGCTCATGTATCCAAGTGTTACTTTTAGATCCCAGACACATTGTTATCATTTCAATGGTGTCTAGTTCCGAGGTCACATTCACCAACAAAAAAAACATTCATCAAATAAAATACCCATCAAACACATTAAGCAAACAACACATTCAAAAAGTAACAAAAGAATGCATTCACCCCAAATAATGTTGGACCAAATGACATTCACCAAACAACACATTCACCAGAGCACATGAAAGTCTTACAGTACCAGTCAAAAGTTTGGACACACCTGATTAAGATAATGGGAAACATGCATTCAAAGACATTTTTATCTAAAGGCTTATACTTAAATGCTTGAAATTTGTTTCTTAGACAAATACAAATAGTGAAGTCGATGCCTATGTATGAATTTCTTTCCAGAAAAATTTTCATTTTAAAAAATATGTTTTGGCTATTTTGAAGGATCTAAAAAACTTTTTTAGACTTTTTGGTCACGGCATAATTCCATTTGTGTTATTTCATAGCTTTGATGTCTTTACTATTATTCTAAAATGTGGAAAATAGTAAAAGTAAAGAAAGGAAAGTGTGTCCAAGCTTTTGACTGGCACTGTACATGTTTGACTCCTGTGGTTTATGATAGAAGGACAACCAGGGCTGTCCTGCTCTTATGTCCCCTACCTTAGTCTAGTTGGCCTGGATATCCTGCTCTGCTCCGTTTACTCTGAGGTGAATTGAGGTGCTGCAAGTCACTGAGTCCACAGAGTGATGATGGTGTTGCGTTGCATGCAGGTGCACCCGCACAGGTAAAAGAGGAAGCCAAGAAGGTCAAAGATGGAGCTCAAAGAGTAGGTAAAGCACTCAGCCCACCTCTGGATGGAGGGTTGGCACCCAAAAACAGCACAGCAACTCTCCCCCCCTCATTAGCTGCGCTGCTACCTAGCCCTAAAGTGTCACCACAACCAGCAGACCCCTCCAAACCAGGGCCATCTGAGGATCAGCCCCCCCAGATGAAGATTGATGGGACAGCAGCGCTGAAAAAAGACCCTGTGCCTGACATTAACAAGGACGGGGATGGAGACCAGCAGCTAAGGATGGACAAACTGGAGGTTGGAGCTTGCCTATCGGTGAAATTCCTGGGACAATTCCATACAGAGCAGACCAGATCGGCCGCTTCCGTGACAGATCTGCCCCCCGACCCCAAGTGCTCGCCACCGGCTACATTGGCGACGACGATCCCTACAAAAGGAGTGCCAAATGTCGGACAGGGTGCGTTGTTTGGGTTGACAGTTCCCATGGCAACTACAGACAGCCCCATGCTCAGACATGTACACAGCTGTCCTGACTCCTTGCAAAGGTAAAGTCTGATAACATGGCCGCACCGTGTCTCAGGTGATGGTTCAGGTGATGGTGTAGGCTGTTAATGAGAAGGCAGCTAAGGGATTTATTTATCAGTGAAAATGATTGCCAGTTGCTTTTTATACATAAACACCTCTTTTGTCACAAGCCAAAAACTGCATAAACCATGTGCACACTGAAATTTTAGGCTGCATGACAGCATGACAGTAATGGTCTGAGAGATAATGTCCTTTAAAGTTGATTTCCTCTGCTCTGAAACTAAGAAACTAACTAACTAACTAACTAACTACTTTATGCTGAGAGCATAAAAATTGTACATATACAGTGATGCATTACTGATTACAGCAAAATATTGTTATAGTCACCCAGATTAGTTTAATATCAGTAAATCTGTGGCAGTCCTGAAAACAATTCTTCCTACTTTAACCAGTAATTTGATATATTCCAAGGTCATGTCTGAAAAGAAACAATAACAAAATTCTGGAGGTGGACTGAAATAATCTTCTCTGAAGACTACTGGAAGCAGAGTTTAAGTGAAGAGCTATGTCCCAGTCATTTCTGACTGGTATTCACTAGGGATATTAAATCGAGAGGTTTGCAGGTTTGAATCCCGAGTTAGGCACTCCTTTTGTGACCGCAAGCAAGGCACATGTAAGTAAGAGCAGAATTTGGCCCTGATGTTTTTGTAGGCCTCTGACCATTTTTAACATGGTGAAATCTTCCCTCACTAGGATACAGGGTTCAGGAGGCAGCATCCCGCCAATCAAACCTCCGGACAGCGTGGCGCCTCCTCTGGTGAAGGCGCGCGATGCTGCCACAGGGCCTTCGGTGACGCCAGTGCACTGCTCTGTGGGAGCTGGCATACAGATCCGAGTCAGCCCGGCGCCCACCAGCACTGCGGTACCGGGCACGCCCAAAACCACACCCAACATCTGCCAGAAAATAATAGGTAGCTATGCATTTAGAATAGGAGATTGCCTGGTTCTCATTTCCTGTCGTCTTGCTGGAATCTGACATTGAATACACCATGCCAGGACCCTCACATACTCGTAACTACAGTTATGTAGTCATTATTTCATACTGAAGGTAGATGAAGCTATTCCTTCTCTGTCATTGTACACTTGTGCTTTTCGAATGTAACGCAGCAGAGAGGTCTCTCCTGTAGGAGATTCTGTGCACCTGCTCTCCAGCATGCCCCACGGGCGTGATTGCGGCATTGAACAGGGGAACAGAATGGGGGTTTTGCCCTCTGTGACAGTAGGGGGGGGTGCTTTTTAATCCCTCAAGGATGAGTGGTATCCAGCCTTCCAGGCCACACTAATCCTGTAATGGGGGGGGTCAACTGCCCTTGCCATGACCCCCCACCCTTTCGCACAGCTGCTCTGCAGGCTCAGAATGGAAACCTGTCTGATGGGGTCATCCAACAGAGCTGAAACGAAAAAGGGGGTTATAGTGCATTTCAAATAAACTAATGATAATCAATTACTAGTTAATGGCAATTAACTGTTAATTAATCTCTTTTTTAAATGAAAAAAAGAAGTGAAAATTTGTCAAATGAAATGAAGTGATTGATTTGATTAAGATTTTGCAGAGGAGGTCAGCTCTTCTCCAATGGGACAATCAGGTGGGGTTGCAGTGAGTGAATTGGACTCTGGGGTAAAAAAGTGGTGTCCTTGAGCAAGGCACCATACTTCCTTGTTTCAGTAAAACATTCTGGGTGTACTATGAAGATTATACATTGTGCAAGCCATTAAATTAGAAGTTTGGAAAGTCATTATGGAGCAAGGGGTCTGCTATTAATAAGATATGTCTAGTAATGTTACATCCTCCTAATCCCGTCACATATAAATTCTGTGCATGTCTAAACAGCGCCCCCGGTGGAAATTTAAGGTAATGCTGCTCTCTGACAGAGACCTATTCCTACTCTCCCTCAGATGATGACCCTCCTCGCCCTGCCCCCTTCCCCCACCGCGTTGTGTCCCTGAGACCCAGCCAGCCGTGCGAGCCCTACAGCATCAACACCAAGGAGGTGCTTGGGGGGTAAGCTACACCCATTGCAGCAGTTTTAGGGGAAAGATGAACCAAGTCAGTCAAGAATCAATCAGATACACTGTCTACATGGTTCTGACCCACACTGCTGTGTGGTGTTAAATGTAAGGAGAAGAGTAGAGTTCCATCAGCACGGCCCATCATTCATTCACACTGCATCACTAACTGCGGCAGGTGGGGTGGGGTCTCTCGAGAATTCTTTTTCTCCTCAGTTTTTGTCATGCTGATAGCTGTAGCTGCTCAGGGTCATCCTTTGACATGGTCACTTTGACTACATTTTTGGAGATTTAAGGTTGATTTCTGGTCCATGTAATTTTACATGCTAACATCTCTGGCATGTGCACCCTGATGAAGAGCACAATAATCACTGCAAGTTAAAGCAACTGCAGCATCACAGAGTGGTTAAACCCATACAAAAAATAATATATTGAGAATATAATTTAGAAAATACAGTTTCTGTTCAATCAGTATATTAAAAATATGTACATTACTCACTCCAGATTCTGGGCTCTTAGGGACAACTATGCTTTTGTGCACTTTATTAGGGCACCTTGATGGGCACAGAGATAGAGTACAAGGTGAAAAGCATGTTGGAGAGTGAATGAATCCAATGCTGCTCTGTTTCAGGGGCCGCTTTGGCACTGTGCACACATGTATAGAGAAAACATCTGGGCTGAAGCTGGCAGCAAAGATCATCACGGCACGGAATGCCAAAGAGAGGGTGTCTGTCAGTGCATAACAACCCTGCTACCTGTGTGTGCCTGTTTTAATATGTCTGCGTGTGTGTTTCTGCATGACTGTCTGAGTGTCTGTGTGTGTATGTGTGTTCCTCTGTGTGTTTGTGTGTATGCATTTGTGTGTCTGTGTATATGTATGTTTGTGTTTGAGTTGGCTGTGCATGGGTGCACTTGCGTTTTTGTGTTTGTGTGTGTTTTTTGTGTTAGTGTGTCTATGTATGTGTGTGTTTGAGTATCTGTGTTTAGTTCTGTGTTTGAACACTGCTAAGATCAGACTGTTGCACCAGGATTTGAGAGACGAGTGTGTTTGGTAGAAGAAAATGTGTGTAAGTTGATGTAACCTCTACTTTATCTGTCAAATATTTTCTTTGCTTCTCAAATGTTTGTGCACATGCCTGCTTGTGCTGTACACGCAGGATATGGCGCTTAATGAGATACAGGTGATGAATCAGCTGAGCCATCCCAACATCATTCAGCTGTACGACGCCTTTGTGTCCAAGAACCAGGTGTTTCTGATCCTGGAGTTGTGAGTAAGGCTTCATTCCTCTCATGTCCTGGATGCAGGTGATGACATCAGCTCTAGCTGAGAATTAGCCAGGTGTCACACTCAGAAGCAATACCCTCTGGAGTTCAGACTGGTTATAACTGGGCCAACCTAAAATGATTAAACCACTCAACCAAAAAAAAGCCTCACATCACAACTTAATGCTAAGGTTACTTCACAGATGTAAGAGTGTAACTACTTACTGTCATTACACACCTGCAGTTACACTGATACTTCTTACAGTGACAGTGCCTTACTGCTGTCACCCGGAGTGATTTCTATATCTATCTTTTTGTAAGTGCAATCAGTCATCGCTTCATCTTTTCCATCTGTTTATCTCATGGCTCGCATTCTAAGTTCATATTCATGTTAGCAAAAGGGGCAAGGGGTCTTCTCCTGCTGTGAAAGGATTCTGTATTATGAGACAGATTGATTGAGTGACTGATTAAGGATCAGACAGGCTGACTGAGGGCTGCAAGACCCAGCTCAGAACAGGGTTGTTGTCTGTGTCCAACAGCGTGGAAGGAGGGGAGCTTTTTGAGAGGATTGTGGATGAAAGTGCCCCCCTCACCGAGCTGGATGCCATGATCTTTGTGAAGCAGATCTGTCAGGGGATCCAATACATGCACCAGATGTATGTCCTGCACCTGGACCTCAAGGTACGATGGCTTACGTACATTAAAAACCTATATTGTAAAAATATATAACTGTGTGCGTGTGTGTATGGGTATGTGGGTGTGTGTGTGCGTGAGTGTGTGCATGCATGCAAACATGTGTGTGTTTATGTGTGTGGGTGAAATTAAATAGGAATAACTGTGAAGATGTTCTGTACTCTAACCTGCAGCCTGAAAACATCCTCTGTGTGAATCGCAGTGGCTACCAGGTGAAGATCATTGACTTTGGGCTGGCCAGAAGGTAGCGTCTCTAACTGTATATGCATACATGTGCAGGCATTTTATGTGTGTACATTTTACAGTCATTTGAATCATATTGTAACTTTATCTAAAGCTCATTTACACAAGCATGAGGACTATGTATGCTATTACTGTTATGCAACCAGAGTTCATGAATCCCCTTTTACAGTGATTCCCTCTTCACATAAGACTCTGCTTCCCATTTTCTTATTTCCTGTTCTCCCTTTCTCTTCTTTCTTTATTTTCCCTCTTTCTCTATTTGTTTCTCTGTCTCCATTTCTATCTGTCTCTCTCTTCCTCTCCCTCACTCTGTCTCTGCTCAGATACAAGCCCAGGGACAAGCTTCGCGTTTCATTTGGGACTCCGGAGTTCCTAGCTCCAGAGATCGTGAACTTTGACTTTGTTTCCTTTCCTACAGACATGTGGACACTTGGGGTTGTCACATATATGCTGTGAGTCAACACTCTGATTGGTGCAGATGCACCTTGTGATATAGCTGAGAGACTCAGATTGCTAATAATATTCAATGGCAAATTACAGTTCAAGTTGGCAGTGATTTCATTAAGCATATTGTTTACATTGAGAAGTGTGTTAACCATGCCCAAATTAATTAAAGTGCATAACTGTGACAATATTAATAAGAATAATTTCTAGATAAAATACCAAGAATGATAGAGGCCATTATTAAATAAGTTAACAGTGGGTTTTCTTTTTGGGAATGACCATGTGAATACATATGCAATGGAAATAGATTGTAGTACATGCTGTCAGACACACGTCATACTGTGAAAGAGTCAGTGCCATTACATACTTCTGTAAAATGATCCACCTACACTCGCACAGTGCTGCTCTGCATGGCAGCAGCAATGGGAGACTGAGGCTAAAATCCAGACCAACCCCTGCACCCTCACTCGGGAGTGCACCACCCACCCTATTGAGTCTGTCCCAGCTATGTAGGAAATAAAAGGAGGGGGCTTATTGCCTGTTGCTTCACAGCAAAGGGCAATGCTGATGACCCACAACTCTTAGCATTGTAGGCAGAGGCAGCTTAGATTTTAACAAATCATAGTGCTTTTCTATGGAGAGCTTTTATTGGTTCATACAATTGTGTGCTTGACTGCAAACTTCACTTTACACAAGCACAATATTTTGCCCCAGCATTAAGGCCATAGCCCTATGCTACAGAATTAAAGATAGCAGAGGAAAGCAGGTCCTTCAACACAACCATTGACAGAGTAATTTATACGTTGTTAATTCTAACCTCAGTCTCTCATTCTTCAGTAGCTGAAATTATCTACCCACTACAGAAACCATTACCATTAACACCAACAACAATAACTAAGGCATCCAACAGCAAGCCACAATGGCCAATTACCACAATACTAATGGTGTCCCTCCATCTGGTGCCCACTACAGACTGAGTGGTCTGTCCCCCTTCATGGGAGATGATGACAGTCAGACCCTCAACAATGTTGTGGCTGTGAACTGGTACTTCGATGAGGAGGCCTTTGAGCATGTCTCCCCTGAAGCCAAAGACTTCATCTCCAACCTGCTGATCCGGGAAAGGAGGTGGGGGTGGGGCGATGGTGGGTAGGGTTGGGGCGGGGCAGGGTGTGGGCTTCCTCTAGACAGGAATGGGAATTTGCTGTGGCTGTATGAACTTATTGGCTGAGCCTAATGACCATGTGATTCTCCTGACCCTTAACCCGGTGGGGTGCGCTCTTTCTGTTGACATGGATTTAATGTTTGTTTAAAGTTGTTTTGATGTAAAGCTGCCTCTCTTAATTAGTAATTATTAATGATTATCCTATAGTTATAACATTCTGAATATTTAAAACCAATTTTTGCACAGATTGTGCAAATGTGTACAGTAACTATCACAAACCAGTCTGCTGTCTCAGTTCATCTGATGTGAATGTGCTGGTGAAAGCCCTACAACCTCCTGTGAAAGTTTTAGTTCCATCTTAATATGACCAGTTTTATTTATTACACAAAGATTAGCTTCTGCTTTTTAGCCATTGTCTCATGCTTGATGGAGTGAATTCCTCTGATGTGTGTTCCAGTGGGCGTCTGAGTGCCACGCAGTGTCTGAAACATCCCTGGCTCAACAGTGCCAAAGACAAAGCCAAGCACAGCAATATCCTGCTCAAATCCCAGCTCCAGCTCAGGAAATACATGGCCAAGCGTCTGTGGAAGGTGGGACAGCTAAACCCTCCCAGGGAAGCTACTGGCCATTCCCCTTATTCCAAACTCTCCCAGGACAAGTACTGACCAATGCCCCTGGCTTTATCCAGTCAGCAGTATGACCACAGATCCTACCTCATGGTTGCATGTTTTGAATGAGTTTAAAATAGGCTAATGTAGGATAATGTAGGATAATGTGCTAGTCTACATGCCACTACTATGTGGAGCGAAAAGGCAGCTGCTGGCTTTACCTTACTTATTATAATTATTTATTATAATAAGATGAATCAATGGTGACAGAATGGAGAAGACTATACACGCTCTTCGGTCAGTGGATTCAGACCTGATAGTTTGAGTCAGCATTTTGATTGTTTTGGTGTGGTTTCAGACACAATGCAGAGGATGCCATGTCTGCATTAAGTAATTAATCCAAAATGATGATGGACCTAATTCAATCCTCTGCTTTGCCATTTCAGCTGTTGTTTTGGAAACAAACAACCAAAAAAAGTACACAGGAGTTACTTTATGTATCATATTGGCATTAGTTTAATTGCATTCTGTACTTCACCAAAATGTTCTGTGAGTCATGAAAACAGTAGTGTTTCATAGATTATATTTTTAAAACATAGGGCAAAATGCAAAGCTTTGAATATTTCATAAAATTATTTTTGATGCTTATTTATTGCCATTGTTGAGGGCAAATAGTACTTTTCATATGTTGCTGTCTTTTTATTTGTTACCTTGAGATTTTTTGCCATTGTAAAATAATACGTTTTTTTCCTTCTTCTCCTTTTTTGTCACCTGACAGAAAAACTACATCGCCATAGCAGCAGCAAACAGGTTTAAAAAGATCAGCAGCTCCGGATCCCTTACGTCACTGGGAATCTGAATTAGCCCGACTGTAGAACAATGACCTGCGCAGACAGGCATCCCGAGCCCCGAGTCATATTACGCAATCTGCGCAGGTCTACGCAGACAAGTACAACAAAAAGACCGCAGCTGAACCCTTCTCAACACTTCGAAGCGTGGAGCACATAACAAGCTTCCCTCAAACAGAGAGCGCTGAGACGAATGGCGACTTTTAAGAGGATACTTTGTGCAGTCTTTATTAAACACAGAGGACAATACCTTCATAACGGCTTTATCACCGAGCATTAAGCAGACCAGCTAGTGGAGGACCTTTTCACGTAATTTACATGTTTAGCAGCTTTAATCAAATGATTTCATAGTTCATGTTTCCTTAGAGGGAGAGGTGCGTTTCCTGTCTGAACTTCAATTTGTTTTTCCACAATGGAGCATGAAATTGGTCTTTCACTGCAGGCCTTTCCTGTGGTTAGAGCTTGGTTTTAATTCAATTCAGTTCTTTACCACTGTTTTTTTCTGTCACATCGGACAGGATGGTACTTTTTGTTTGTGTTAATTTCCCACGATTAGCTGATGGATTTCGGTCAGCTCGGAAGAGTTAAGTGCTGATTGTTTCTTGGCTGCCCGATGCTACTGAAAATCTGCTCATTATCAGTCGTATCAGGAAGCGTATGGTATTCCTCGCGTAAGCAATGCACTTAGTAAGAGGGATTGTACCTCTTTCTGAAAGAATAAACCAACTAAAACCTACTGTTGTAACGTTATCTAAGTGATGTAGTAAAACAAAATAAAATGAACATTGTTTCAGAGTGACTTTAATTATATGGTTGGAAGTTAATTACAGTGTTTTTAAACAAAGTGAGAGTCACACCACAGGCGGAGAGACGCTTGCGCTGTGCTATAAAAGGAGCTGGTGGATCTATTCACTATTTTCCTTGATAACGCAGCTGCCATATTGCAAGTGCTCCTTAAGTAACAAGTTTCAAGTTCAAGTGAATCCCTGCATTTCCACTACAGGATAGAATAGTTTTCGTGAAAATACCGGAAATGTAGTATTAGAGAAGGTATTTTTCTTTGTTGGAAAACAAAAACAGTCTGATTTGCATGTTTTGTTTTGTTTTTTTTTTCGAATTTCTTAATATATCGCCTTCTACCCATTTACAGGGCCGTCACTCTGTATTCAAGTCCATTATGCGCACCCACTTCACTGAATATTGACCGTGGTGCAGTTCTGTTTACTGTGATGTACATGGCCACTGTTTTTTTTTAAAGAGGGCACGTTATCCAGCAGCAATAGAAGCCCTCAAAGTATGATGGCAATAATTTATTGGATGCAGTAGGAACAATGTGCCACTAGGTGGAAGTACAGAAGGTGCAACACGGTTAATATAAAATTGGGGGAAAGACTATGGCAGACACAGGTACAAACACTAAGAAAATGCCAGTTTAAATCCTACCCAGAAATATCCTCCGTGACAGTTTAGTCAATTCTCAGGACGGGTTTTTGTTAAACGGAATATTGTGGATAAATGCGTCAAACAAGCCCCTTCGCACGTGGTTCTGTACGCGACATACCGCTTCACTGTCAAAAGGCGTTTTATAATCAGTGCGCTTTGCATTTATTTCCCATTGTGGTGTGTAGGCTAACTCAATGATAATGCTGCAGTTAACACGTGAACATTTGTTGCATTCAGTCGCAACCCATAGTGTTTGATCACTGGTGTTTGTTTGTGGATATCATTTTAAACCAGGGACTGCACGGATCTGCTTATGTCTATTTCATTTGGATGCATCAACGTATCTATCGGAATAAGTGAAAAGTCCAGTCGCTATCCAGCAATTTACAGTTTTTTACAGCAAATGTTGTCGATGATACAGCATATTAAGAAAATAGTCGCCAGCTAAATAGCGAAATTAATGTGCAGTGATACCTCAACCTGTCGTCTAGCGGGGAAGTCAGCGTGGCTGTAATGACTAAAACGCGCTGCCAGAGTGGCACTTGCACGTGGATGTAGTGAGTGTAACGTTTACCAAGCTTCAGAATGAAATTAGGGTTAGGCTACGGTTTGGGTTAGGAGATCCGTAAGGGCCAGTGTCGCCAGATCTCGCGAGAGAAACAAGCAACTGGGTCTGTGGAAACAAGCCCAAAAGAAGCGACTTGGTTCTAAAAAAGCCCAAAACAGGCGACCTTACCTACCGCAATGTGTGTGAGAGAGAGGCCACTTGATCAACTTATATATATGTATGAATTTATTTTGCATCTCATAAGCAACCATTTAAAAAATACTGTAACCTGTAATTTTACATTTTTTCTTTTTAACTCTAAAGAAGTGGCCAACAAAAATGAGGAATTAATAAATGAATGAATGAAAATGAAAGGAATGAAGTTGCATATAACGAACTGGCAAAGTAATTATATCAGTGAAGGCAAAACAAAGATATCTTGTTGGCCTTTTAAATAATCATTAAAAAAAATTACACATAGCCTACTGGGCCTTTGACTGGCCATCTCAATTAATGTATGGAAAAAAAACTTGTCTCTTGTCCTTGTCGTCCTTGTGTTGTCATCAGCTCTGTTCCTCTATAACACACAAATCACAGACACACACCTTAATAGCTATTAGCCTAGTTCTGTTCCTGTTTGTTCAATAAAAAAACTGCATGATGTGCACGTATTTCACACTTAGAATCTGCACACTGCCTTTGAATCGTCCACCGCTTGAGGTCGAATCCAGTCTTTTAATCCACTCTCTTTCTCCCACTCTTTGTTGTATTTTTTCCGTATTTCGCCCACTTAGTCCCTGGCATTGTTAGCGAACTAGCTAAAGAAACCCCATCATTGATTGACCATCAATCACGCGACTTTGATTTGTTTTTGTTTGTATGGGGAAGGGGAGGGGCGGAGGGAACGGGTTGTGGACGGATCCTGCAACAGGAAAAACTAGGCGGTTTCGCTTTATTAGACAGGTATAGTGGAGAGAGACAGGAGATATGGTGCAAGCCCAAATAAGCGACTACACTTTAGAAACAAGCCCAAAAAACCGCAACCCGCGACTACCAATATTTGTAAGCGACTTTACAGAAATACAAGCCCAAAGTCGCTTATAATAAGTGGACTTGGCAACTGTGGTAAGGGCTACGGACATACCATTGGCTGCGTTTTGATCACAGGCCAGGGTTGGGATCAGGATTCGGGTCAGATTTAGAGCTGGGGTTACGGTTAGGTTTATATAATGGAGATGTATGCGAGAAGCCTCTGTGGTGGAGACATACAATAAAGCTGTTATAGCAATTGCAGTCCCTACATATTGAAATGCAGTTTCTCCTGAGTAGGCACCTAACCAGTGTGAGGTTCTTGCTCTAGTGTTATTTCTAGGGCTATAGGTAGGGTTTGGGTTAGTGTTAAGGTTTAGGTTAGGGTTGGGGCTACAATTAGGGTTGGGCTAGAGTTAAGGTAGGAAGACTGTAAGGGCTATGGACGTGGCAGTGATTTCAGTTTTATTCACAGGCTACAGGGTTTGATGGATGTTATCCCCAGGCTGCAAGCTAGCAGCTTTAAGGGTGGACACTATATGTACTAGTGGTTTGGAAGATGACTGCTTTGAAAACCTACTATGTACTAGTAAGTCCTTCTAGTTAGAATTTCTTTGGAAGGCTGAGATGATTCTGTACTTTTGAAATGGCGGGAAGGACTGCTGGGCCTGGGTGAAACTGGTCTCGATTTGATTTTTTCTGAAAAAATTTGTGACTGCAGGAGTGATACACTTGTTAATCAGTAAAAGAACAAAAAGAGTTTCACTTATTTTAATTTATGTAAAGAAGTTTAGTACAGTATATTATCAAAGTAATTTAATAACTACTGTAATAAATCAAATAAGGTGATTTTTAATGCATTTATGTCAGCATACAAAGGGTATGTTGACACAGTGACATAACTACTGGGCAGTTTATGCTTAATTGCTCTAGTTTTCCTTTAAGCTTTGCTATAAGTTATTTATCCAGATACATTCAATGGCCTTTCCCATATTTAGCTAAATATCTGCAAACTGTACATTACTTCTTAAAGTGACAAAAGAAAGATCTTTGTTTTAAGAATATTTCTGAGTCCATTTAATAATAGAATAACGTCTAATTACCACGCACAGCACTTCTTTTTGCTTTTAAGGATCATTATTGTTAAATTAAGACGAGTGTGTTTCTTTACAGTCTATCTCTGCAGTCAGTTGTGTTTTATCTTATTAAAGAAAACTGAGAAATGTAAAAGCTACTGAAAAATCATCTTTAAAATAATTTTAATCGTCCTCTAGTCTCATCCATATTTATCTAATATGAAAAACTCTGTTTGTATGGCTGAAATCAAACTCATTTGTAATTTGAGAAAAATAAACTCTGAAGGTTTGCACATGCATAGCCAGAGAAGTATGAGGTAGGACGGATGTGTTTGTCTGTTACAGATGTCAGCATGGTTCTCTGTTTACGTCTGTCAAATCCAACTGCATATTTCTGCTTTCAGCATCTCCCCTAGTTCTGTGATTTGTCTCTCCCTAACACACACAGACACACACACACACACACACGCACACACAGCGCACACACACAGTATCCATCTGCCTGTCTCTCTCGATGGGGAAGTTGGGTGTGGGTAAAGTCTGAATAAATAATAGGATAACTTCCGTAACAGATTTAATGTCTCAACAGACAGTGATGTCCACACCCCTGAAGACATTGTACCACACCAGCACATCAGAGCAAGGGCATTGAATTCTGTCTGGTTTATTAATACCCCACTGAGCAGGCCACAAGGGTATCCAGCAGTTGGTAGTGTTTTTTTGGGCGGGCGGAGGGGTCACGAGGACTGCTGTCACCCACCTTTCTCCTTATTTAGTTGGGAAGGTCTTGCCATGGCCTCGTGGGCCAGGCTGCTCTTCTTGGGAATGCCTAAGAATAGAGTGAAGAAAGGAGGCGGGGCCAGATGGACAAGGAGGGAGGAACGAAGTGCCAGCTGGAGCTGTCAATTAAATAGAATTAAATAGGGCAGTGATTTGGAGGGTCGTCATGGTTACACACATGCACAAATCTACACATACTCACAAACAGCATAATAAACTACTGACGTGCAGTTGGCACACAAACACATGTGGGGGTTTCTGACATCCATGGTTAGATTTATGGATGGATGCCACCAGTGGCAGGTGACGATGTGTGTATTCAGGTGCAGGTGTGTAGACAGAGTGATGTAGAGGTACCAGAGTAACTGGAGTAAAACATTTTGCTCATTGTGACAAGAGCTTACAGCTGAAATACTCTGAATTGGCAGCTCTAGAATTAAGAATTATTTTGAACAAATTTTATCCAAATTTATTGACGTATCAATTGAGTACTCCAGTCTAAATATTTTCTTTTTTCTAAGACAGTAACTTCTTAGTGTGAACCTTTTAGTTTGCACATTACCATCTGATACAAAGGCATTTCATAGTCTACAACTTTCCAGAACTCTTTTAACCATTTATATGCCAAACTGTGAATTCATGAGGAAGAACTGTGGTTACAGTAGGAACAGTATAGGAGCTTACAGTAGGAACAGTGGTAACTGAGGAACTGCTTGGTTACAAAGAATAAAGTGGTGTATGAAGTGTTCACTACATCAAATTTAAAGGTTCAAACATCTACAAAAACACATTCTGTCAGAGAAAAACAGTGGATGGAAAGGAAACTGATTGTGTGGATCCCATTGTGGTTTAAGGGGCAGGATGGGGAGAGAGGAGTCAGCAGTGGTTCAGTTTGGCTCAAGTCATGACTTTCTTCCTCGCAGGCTAAAGATTCTCAGTTGTGTCACAGTTTAATGGCACTTTCTAGTGCATTTTGTCTTTTTTGAAATAAGAACAATGAATAATAGGTACATGCGCACACTGACCACAGCGCTGCTGTTTCCATATGATGGGGGTCACATTGAAAGTGATGTAACTGAGAATCTGAATTCTATGGGGATTCATACCCTACTGTGTTCCTTCTCAGTTGCCAAAGTAGAGCCTGATCTGGGGACCAGGCCAAGCATGTGCTGCGGCCTGTTTATGGCTGTCCTTTTCGAAGACTCATAAATGCCTTTATAATGGATTAAAATCTTCTTCAAATTACTCTCCTTTTATCACAGCTTTGGCTGGACTTTAAAACATAACACTATGTATCATCTAAATTAAGATGTCCATCCACACTCCCTATCCAAACACACACACGATAGCACCAGCATCAGTTTATATCTAAAAATAATACAATCAGCTGCAGTGGAAACGTAAATCATCAGTAAGGAGACAAAGCCGCCTCTAGTGAGAAGACCGCAGATGCGGTTTGTTAGATTTAAGGCTCAGACACACAGTGTTTTTAATCACTATGAGAGATTAGGGTGTGCTGTTAAACCAAGCATAAATCCATGTCATCTCTCATACGTACACAAACATACAGTATATTTGTATACACACTTCAGTAAATGAAGTCTGAACATGGTTTTTGATGGTCTCCAGGAATGTGCAGACAGTCTTTTCCTTAAAAGGTGCGGTTGGACGAGTTAAACTCTCTGCCATGTTGCTCACAGAGTTGCAGATCTTCCAGATGAGCCACCATCAGAGCTGGAGGGGTCTGCATCGTTTGCATCTTTCTTTAATCATTTTTCAAAGATGTGTCAGACAGCAGACCCATATTTACCATCCGGGCCCTGGCCAGCTGGCTGTCAACACTACCTGTGTGAAGGAATCAGCCCCCTGCCTGCTCCTGAGTCAGCACGGCCATCAGGGTACGACCGAGGGGAAGGGGCTTCGGAACATGAGGCTCAGGTTCAGCTTTGCTGAAAAACACCCCTACATCAAAAACGTTTTGAGGTTTTCTTTTGTTACTGGTGATGTCCGCTTTTGACATCATCAAATCATCTCTGATTTCTGAAAAAGTAATTCTCAAAGTCACATCATATATAACTTTTCTGTCCTGGGCAGTAAGGGCAACTGATTCCTGTTAGTAGGACTGATGGGCATGCGTGCATTGCCTTTTACTGTGTAAACAGCACTGGTCTGTGTTGGGGTTGAAGGGGTTCAGTGAACATATTTCTGCATCTATGTGATATAAAGATACGTGGATCGGTGCATCCCCAGCTCTAAACTGTTGCCTGAAAACAAGTAGTGTGATTTGCCTCTTGCTGTTTTTAAATTGTTATACAGTGCATTCCACAATACTGAATATTCATGCTATGGTTTATGTGTCTAAATATATTTAAATTTTCAAATATTTAGACAGTATTAATATTATGAATATTTGGCTTAATCACATTTTTATCAAGAATTTTTGTGGGTAATTAGATTTTTGGTCCATGGTTAGGAACTAAACCTAGCTTATACCATTATATATTTGGGGAAGTAAAATTCTGTGTTTTTAATTCAGTAACAAGGTTTGAAATCCAGTATGCTGCCAAAAACTGTTTAGATGTTTTACAAAAATTTTTAAAAGTTTTCATTTCCTCAGGTGCCTGTGGGTTGCTGTGTTGTCCTCACAGATTGAATTGCCAAATCCCCCAATTAGTGTTGACTCTGCTGCAGTGCATTTTGGGACTTGTAGTGTATGAAATAGCTATTAGCTGTGGACAAGTATTATATCCAGGTATTTCTTGTGTGGTCTTGTACGTACAAATCGCTGTTAATTGAAAACATTATTGGCTTTGGTTGATTGTTTAAAAGCAGAGACAGAAATCTGTGGCCCTCAAACTGCGCTTATGCCCAAGGGGGTTTGACTGGCCACAGCTAAGACTCTAGAGGACACAAGAACAGTTTTGTACCCACAGCCTCCTTGGCCAGGGTTGAGTGCTCTCACCACTGCACCACACTACCCCCCTTCATCAGTTGCTCAGTTTGATCACAACCATGGAGAAGGAACAGATCAGGAGAGAGCGAGCACCATCTCATCTGACACCTGGAAGACAAGGAACAACAACTGACAAAGCAACAATTGTTTTTAAGCAGAAACATTAAACTTAAATCACTTTCTTCCCATGCGCTGTCTTACATATATGGAGGCATGTTTGTTTTGGTTCGCTCAGGAGAAGATAGCGGCCCGGGAAGTTGAGAGCTGGTGTTATGTGTCTTTTTCTTGCCGAATGAAGGCCGATGTTCCAACTGTGTGTTAAGATGCCTTCACTGTATCGTGTAATGGCTCAGGGATATACATTTTGCAAAGCAGATGAAACTCAAGTGTGCTGGATTACCAGGAGAAACCCAATCAGGACTGAGAATGAGGGAGGAGGGGCGGCAGCATGCAGATGCAAAGTTGCTGTGGTTTGGTGCCTGCTGGTGAACAGGAGCCACAAAGTAACGCTGAGCCACTTAATCACAGTTAATAAAGTCATTCCTATCCTGTTCTGCCTCTCCTTTCTTACAGATTGACAGGACACACTTGTAATTTGGAACCACATCTCTGTTAGTGCTCCAGCTGGCCGTAGGAGAGAGAAAGCAGGTAATTTATGGCAGGGGAAGGAAACCCTGGTCCTTTTACACCAGAGATGTTTTATGTTTTTGTTCAAGCTGAGCTATTTCTTATATAAATGGACATATTGTTGTTAAATTAATGAAAATGAATGTGCTGGAGAAGCTCCTCATTTTTTCCAAATGTACACCATCACTTCTCATTCTCTCTATAGGCATGTTCCCCAGATGAGAAGGAGAGGCAGCAGAAGAAAACAAAATGCAGTCTAATTGCTGGATCAGACTGTACGATGGGTAACAACCAAAGGAATGGATGGACCCGAAGACTAAGAAAATGACATCCAAATGAGGTCTTCTTGAGACATTATAAAACACACATTGAAAGTGAAAATGCTTTTCCCTTCCTAACTTAAATATTTTATTAGTCTCAGCTGTGTAGCAAAGCACACCTGACTAACACAGTTCACTTCATTCATGATTTTTACATTTTGTTAATTGTATAACCAATGGTCAACAACTTCTTAATTAGCCAAACATGGTGGAGAGACTGTCCAATACCTTACACAAAGGTGTGCACATATGCAAACAAAGAAAAAGAAACTTTACTTTTTAATAGTTTATCCATTGATGCTATTACGGGGCCGAAGGGAGATCTTCCATTATTTCATTTATACCAATGGGAGGGGAGTTTCAGCGATTTTTAGCTCTCTTTATTGTAGCACCATATGAGGTCAGATTTGATTGGTATTTTCGCACTGGGAAACAGGATACAACATGCAGTGTTCACCTGTGTAAGTATGACAGAGATGGGTTCAGGTGTGGGGTATGACCCACTGTCATATGACTTCTTCAGGAGTGGAACACGCCCTGGCTCAGGAGCATCAAACTCAGAGCAGCTGCCATGGTTAGCAGGACCATGTCAGTGGCCGTGCTGTAGATGGGTAGACCATGTCAGTGTGGCTATGTGAGCAAGTGGACTATGGCTGATCATGTTCTAAATTTTCTCTCTCTCCCCACTGTCCTGTGTGTCTTTCAGTTTCACTCTCCTCCGATTCTCGTCACTGGCTCTCTGAGTCACTACTGAGGGCACCTCTGAGTGCTGGTCAAAGTCATTCTTCCTCCTGCATTCCCCCCCGCCTGCACCCCTGCCCCCTGCCCCACCCCCTCATCAGTCCGTCTCATAAACAGCATACTGAGACACTGTGAGGTTCATCTGCTCTCAGCTTCCTAGTTGAACCGCTTCCAAAATAACCTACCCATGTCTCTTCAGTTTTTTTTTTTTAAATAAATGTCATTGAGACAGCGAGTGGTGTCCTTTAGCTAAATATGGGGAAATGATGGACTCCACTAGCCATGCAAGAGCCTGGGGGGGCACCAAAGCAACACCGTGATTGGTCATCAGGAGCAAGTGCCCAGGGGGCCCTTGCCCAATCCTGAGTATTTTCTGGGAAAGTGCATTGGGGTTTGAGGGTACTTATTGGGGGAGTGAGCAGGAATATTAGGCAGAGTTTAGCAGGACATCTGCAGTGTGCATATAGGAGTTTCTGAGGCTTGAGCACTTCTGATAGCCCAGAACCATGGTAAGGACCTCCAGTGCTCTGTGTGTGTGTGTGTCTGTGTGTGTGCAAGGGTGTGTTTGTTAGAGGGAGGATAAACAGCACTGCTCTATCAGCCGTGATTTACTGAAGATGTTTTGGAGAATCCTTGATCCAGGAAGGTATTTATACGTATTTTGACTGCACCCCCTGTCTGTCTGTCTGTGCAAATGTCTGTCTGCTGAGCACACAGACCTGGGTCCTCAGTTCTGTGGACTCCCCACACACACACCTGTAAACACACCTGCATTTTGCTCTCAGTCTTAGGTCTCAACCTGGTCTGGTGGATATATTTACCAGTGGAGATTGCAGAGAAGAATCTGATCCTGATCTCTGTTCATCTCTTTGTTTCTGTAGTGCAAAAGCTCTCTGTTTGGGGTGTGTTCATAAAGGTTGTGTTCGATAAAGTTATTCTTTGGAGTGCTTGTTCTGTTTGTGAAAGGCTAATTGAATACCTCCAAAAGTGTGGGTTGTCACATTATCAGAACTTTGACTGACAGGTTAGTGATGAAAACTGTGATGCAGTGACTGATATTGACCAATCAATAGCTTGAACCATATGTAATAATGTTAATAGTTTGCTCAATTTTTATATAATTTCCAATTACAATTTTTGGACGCAGCATTGTTCTACTATTCCTGTTCTTTGTTAGTCAGTCATACTGTCTGGAACACCTTGAAAAGCTTTTTAACCTGAACCTGATGTTCTGTCGCACTGGAAGTCACTCTGGATAAGAGCATCTGCTAAATGCATGTCATGTAATGTAATGTAATGTAATGTTATATAACACCAAGTAGTTTTTTGGGGAGAGAGTTTTGTAAGTTAAAGGTTAAAATCCCACAGAGTGGGGAGCAGGAATAAAATATAAAGTATTTCATGAACACTGATGCTAAAATGAGGTTAGCAACTCTGATGAGGGTTATCAATTTTCCTTGGTTCAGTGGTTCATGCTGTATGTGGTGATCCAGCAAATTATGTTCTGCAGTTCTTTTTGGCACCCAACTAACTAGTAGCATTCCTACAACATGTCTGTGATGTTTGCGTGATGTTATCACTTTACATCACATCATGGCATCGCGGTGAGAACATTCCTCGCTATCTGGGAGCTATCTACTACATTCACTGTGATCAGCGGCTCTTTCTGGGCAGCAGTGATGGGCAGCAGAATTTTGCTTATTTTCACATATGCTAGTCACCTGTAGCTTAGAGAAAGTGTATGCGTGTGAGAGGGAAAAATAAATACAGACAAAAGCAGTGAATGAGTGAATTAGTGAATGAGGGATGAGTGAGAGGATGAAGTGAGAGAGTGAGCTATGAAGCTGTGGCCAGGCAAGGGGGTGTTTGTGGTGCTTACTGTACATGAACACGGCAGGGGGGTGGGGTGAGAGTGGGTGTTGAGGTGTTGAGATGTTGGGGACAGATTTGCAGGGCTGATGGGGCGGCTCAGGTGTGTCAGGGTGTGGGTGTGTGTGTATGTGTGGTTGGGGGGGGCGGAATTAGTGGGGGGACATCAGCCTCAGCTGTGGTTGGCTATCATCAACACCCTCGAGAAAAACAGGTGGGTGGATTCCAGCCAATCAGGACAGATTCATAGGGGCTCCAAGGGGGAGTGACAGTCTCACTCCCCCTGAGGCAATGCAGCCTGAATTTACTCTAATTTTAGGAGGACAGCATAGCCTGTTTTTTTAATGGATGATACTTTTCTCTGACAGAGATAGACCAAAGGAAAGCTTCTTGTTGGACAGAGGTAGCATCATCCTGACACACACATGTATTAGAGAGCCATTAAGATTACCGTTTTTCTCCTCAATAACCAAACATCATGTTCTCACCATTAGAGACATACCAGAGCTGCACTGATTACAATATTCATAGCTACAAACATAACCAGTCAGTTAGAAGATGTTTTACCTTTGAAGTACATATGCAATTGAGAAAGCATGCAAACTGAGCAATCTAGTTCAAATATGAAACTATAATATACAGACTTGATGATTGATGGTTGACGTCACCTCAGGAACACAACCTGATTTAGACAATCCTTCCCTCCAGAAATCTAACGAAGAAGTGTCATGTGCTTAGTCTTGTGTGTCAGAGAGTGTAGTAAGAAATTTGGACAGATTTTATGTCTGTGCAGCATATGTGTGTGTGTGTGTGTGTGTGTGTGTGTGTAAGAGAGAATGTAGTGTGATGGTAAGTGCGGTCAGCTATGCGAGGATTGTGCCCATACGTACATTGTGGATGGGAGGTGATGACAGGTCGAGCCCCTCACGGCCAGCAGGCCGGTCTGTGCCTCGCATTTGTCATTGCAGTGGCAGCATGTTAACGGCTCTCTTTACGTTGCATGTCTAGTCTGCTGTGACGGCCTAAATCCATCTCTGCTGCTGCTCATCACAGTTTTCCCCTCCAAGGTGGTCCCCTGCTTGCCTTCTTCTGTTTCTTTCTCTTTTAAAAGTTGTTGCTGAACTTTCCATAAAATGGCATTGTTAGTAGCTGTCATTTTCATTATATTTGACACATATTCTTTCTACATCTAAAGTAAACACTAGTCTGTTACATGAGTCATCAGTTTACATATCATTATTATTTCTAATAGCGGTGGTAGCTGTAGTAGAAATAATACCATTATTTTTACACATTTTATAGGATTTTTGACAGAACAATTTGCATTGAGTCCATTGAACCAGCATGCAGTAGCAGGGCCTCACCTGAATATGGAACACACAGGCAGCTGATTGTGTTGTGTTCTTTAAACACTAGGCTACACTGCTGCCCTACTCTGACCAATGTGATAATAGTAATGATACTGAAGGGAGAGGACAGACAGTGACAGTTTTTGTGCTGCTCTTTTGCCAGGTCTTAGAGGATACCATACATTGCAGAGCAAATTATAACATTTTTAAATGTCTTTTGTTGTAAATGGCAAGAACTACATAGGAACATACTGAAATCCTGTGTGGAGATCTCTTAGCTTCTAGGTGTTCAGGTTGTCACTGAATAAAGTGCCCCTTGGCTAACAAATGGCTGAGAAAACCTTGGAAAATAATTTATATGCAGCAGGCTCTGTGGCATCAATTATTAGGTATTTTGTGTATGTGGACACTCTGTTGTTAAATGGTGCAATGCCAACATTAGGGAAAGTGTGGCTAATGTGGTCATGAGCTTTCTTCCTAACCACTGCTAAAGTTCCAGCTTCCCCCCTTATTTTATGGAATCTGATCAGATGGACCAGTGGAAATGAAGGAAAAGTGCTGCTAGCTGCTGTTAGAGATTGGCGTCCTCAGAATGAAGCATCCAGACAGATGAGCATCAGACACACATAGCCACTGTGACTAGGTCAATGTCATTGGGCTGTTGTGACCGTAGCTGGCTGTGTTCACAATGATTTCTCTTTCTCCTTCAGCCCACCGACGCACAGACTGACGCTCGCTCCTTCCTGAGCGAGGAGATGATTGCCGGTGAGTATGCTTCCAGATGTTTCCTCAATGCTTTCATCATAGGAATGGTTACAAGAAAGGTAATAACATGACCAGTACACGTACAGTCAGTTCACTGGTTGTGCGTGATGCACTCGTCAAAACTTGCCCTTCCTCCAGCACGTTTGCTGCTGTATTCTCCCAGAGTTCAAGGCCGCCTTCGACATGTTCGACACCGATGGCGGTGGTGACATCAGCACCAAGGAGTTGGGTACCGTCATGAGGATGCTGGGTCAGAACCCTACACGAGAGGAGCTGGATGCCATCATCGAGGAGGTTGATGAGGACGGTAAGGTCAGAGGTCACAGGTCATATGCAGCGCTGCTTCAACACTGCCACAGTCTCAGGACGTCTATGTGTCAGCCCCGAAGGGGGACAAACGGATGGACTGTGCCCAAGTCTGTCACTGATATGTAGGTGTTTGTGAGTATATATTGCCCACAATGTGTGTGCCTGTCTGTCCTCATATTCCCCTGCTCCAAGGCAGCGGTACCATTGACTTCGAGGAGTTCCTGGTCATGATGGTCCAGCAGCTAAAGGAGGACCAGGCCGGCAAGACTGAGGAGGAGCTGTCAGAATTCTTCCGTGTGTTTGACAGGTATGTCACCTACGTTTCCAACAAGGGAAGGGCAGTGCTCTGTCTCTTAACACCCCTCTCTGTGTTTCTCTCTCAGACACACATACACACACAAACTCTGAACCCAGTCACAACTGCTCTAACCTTGGATAATATTTAGGGCAACCTTGGAGCCCCTATGAATGTTCATGACAAGGAACTATGAGTTCTCTACTTTGTCTATGAGCCCCCTTTGTATGAACTCTCTTGTGATTGTTCTGAGACAGTGAGCTCTGTGCTATTTGTCAGCACCCTCTGACTGCACTCTGCTGTGACTGTTCTGAGATAAAAGCGTCTGCCAAATGAATAAATGTAAATGCAAAAGAGATCAACAGAGACAAAGAAAGAAATTGTGTGTGTTTGTTTATAAGAAAGTGTAAAGGAGAGACCATGTGCCTGTTTCAAAGAGAGAGAAAGGGAGCTAGCATGTATGTATGTTTCAGAAGGAGTCGTGGGGGGGTCCTGTTCTGCTGACACCTTTCCCCACCCTCAGGAATGGCGATGGCTTCATTGACCGGGAGGAGTTTGGGGAGCTCCTGCGCACAGCAGGGGAGCCAGTGACAGAGGATGAGATCGACGAGCTGATGGCAGACGGGGACAAAAACAATGACGGCAAGATAGACTTTGATGGTGAGACGCGCACACACACACACACAGACAGGGGGTTGCAGTATTCCATTATTCTATAACTTCACAGTTTAGATGCTGTAGTTCTACCCAGTTCCCAGCTGTAATACCCATATCAAATCTACACTGTAATGAAGAGAAGCAGGATATCAGATTCTATAACTGCAGATCAGATTTGTTCCTGCTAGCAACAAAAAATACCTCAGCAGTGCCCCCTTGAGGAGACTAAAATCTCTGTGGACTTTCTGGGGAAGAATATGTGTACATGAGGACACCTGATACCTCAGTTGAAAAGTCTTCATTCCTCACTTCATCTTTTAATTGAGATATGAAGTATGAGGATAGGTTGCATGAGATTGTTTTGTAAAGGATTTGAATCCTATTGATTTGATGTGTTTATTAAGCACTTGAAAGGGCACAGATAATCCAAAGTAGGAAATGGTATGTGAAATAGAAACACTACCATAATATGACATTATTGCTGTGGATTTGTGTGTGCACGTGTGTGTGAATGTATGTGCATATTATGTGTGTGTTTGTGTGTGTGTGTCTATGTACGTGTGTGTGTGTGTGTGTGTGTGTGTGTGTGTGTGTGTGTGTGTGTGTGAGAGAGAGAGAGAGAGAGAGAGAGAGAGCGTGTTTCAGTCACTTTTTTCCATCTTTCTCAACATTTTTTTTTGCAGAGTGGCTGAAAATGATGGAGAACATTCAGTAGAACAGAACACATTCCTCTACAGCTCCCTCTGCTGGATAAGATAGAAACAGTTCCTCCAGTCTCCAGAGAAGGGACAGAGAGCTGAACAACATGGAGAAAAAAAACAGAAATCAGAGAGTGGAGGATGGACCTCCCTCCTGCTGGTGCCAAGGGACTTTGAGAGGAGTATAAATATCAGCTCCAGTCCTCTGTAAGGAGAAGAAACCTCCCCCACCCCACACCCAGCTGTCTTCCTGTACACCTGCTGCTGCTACAGACCCCCCTCCCACACACCCACTCTGGACAGAGTGCCTTGCAAATAAACCTGTTTCTAGCTTTGCCTCAGACCATTGTGGCTCCTTGTCATGTTATTATGATTTTTAATTTGGAGCGGGTGTGATTTTAATAATTTCTCTTGTTGTTTCTTGGTTGCTCTTGTGTTGTTGTTCTTTTGTTTGTTTGTCTTAATACATGTTTTCATATTCAGCTGAAAACCATGATATTTCCTTTGCTTCTCCTTTTCTTGAAAACACTGATGAATTCTAGAGGGGAAAATATCAAGAAACAAACCCATAACGAAACCCGGTGAAACCTGTAACAGCTCTTGAGAAAGATAGCTTTCCTCCATTCTCTTTTCTGAAGCAGGTGACCAGAGATTCTCCAGGCATTGATTACAGTCACAGTGAGCGATCTTCACTCCTTCATTTCTTTCCAAACTCCTCCTTTTCCTTCACCTCCTTCTCGCTCAACTCTTCTTGTCTCCCTCCTTCTTTCACCCCTGTATCACAGTGGCTGTACCCCCCTTCCCCAGGTTTGTTTAGCAGCAGCAAGATGTTCTTACCACTCGTCACAACGCTTTCAAAACCTTAGCCAACTTTCAAGGATCTGTGCTGGAATGTTGTTTCGCATGCCAAATTGGTCCCTTGATTCTAGAGTATTCCCTCAGTAGTGTGTGCATGTGCCTTTCCCCCAGCTGCTTCCCCATTTTCCTCTCTAACTGGAGGTCTGACAGCATTTGCCAGATTCTGCACAGCAGGTAAGGTGTAGGTGAGAGTCTTTAAAAAGCTGTAGTTTCAGCACTTGGGATGGAGGTGTCGAAGGTTCTTAAAACCGCAGCTGTCGCATGCCAACTTCAGTCCCTCCTCAAAAAGCCCACACAACCCTTGAGTATATAGCCCCTGACCCCCACCCCCTCCTCCACTACTCCCCCACCCCCATTTCTCTGGTCTCCACTTGGGGGACACCACAGCCAAATAAGGAAAATCCAAAGCTCGTGTTTACTGCAGCATTGCTCTCATGGCTCCACATACCTGTGAAACAGAAGCTATTCCTGGCTCCTTGCTTGTGTAGCACAAGCACTTTCTCGAAGGCTAGAGTTACACACAGTTACGTTAAAGTGCCTCCACCACAGAGCATTACTGCATTTCTGATGCTACCACACACACCTGCTAATAACATTAACACTAACTCAGCTGCACAGGTGTTTCTTCCTCTTTTAAACTGCATTCAGCCAGGAACATCAAGAAACAAATCTTACCGTAGAAACATCAATGTTTCTGCGGTAAGATGATACAACCCGCCCAACCAACCAAAAAATTATTATATGAAACTTCCTGGTCGATCTCCTTCAGCTTCTTGTCTGGCAGGATCGTTTGCAAGGAACGCTGCAGTCCATGGATCCTGAATGACAGATTACACTTTAAATCCGGAGCAAGAGACGAGTAAATTAACCACACACCTAAATCCACAAAACGCCAGCAAATAAAAACACCACTAACACACCGCAAAGTCCAAAACACACGATAAGAAAAATCAAGATACCGAAAAGTTTCCGACAGGTAGTCTCTAAGCCCTCAAAGCGTCAAATGGCTTTATTGCTACCCCGGGTCCTTTTATAAATGCTACAGTGTGTGGCTGTCCCTTTTTTGTCCCGCATTTCTCTGTCTGAGAAGTGGATGCCGCATCAAAACGATGTTCTGAGATTCACGGCGACCACCATTCGTTCCAGAATTCGATTGGCTTGCAGCCGCGTCCGAACCCTAAAAGTTGAAGTTTCTAATTCTGGATGCCGGTGCATGATAGGGGGCGTGTCTCTGGTAGCCAGTTTTAAGTGAGTCTGAACTCCCAAGTTGACGTCTAGTCTTTCTGTTCAGGTGCACGCGGACTGACCGTCCCTCTGGCTTTTTTCCGTGGAAATTTGGGGGAAACTAATCAGCAGCCATGGTAAGCTTAACTCACCCGCGTTGAGGTTTACCTAGGGCTTTCTTGGGAGAAAAACCGTGACAGACGATGAAATTGATTTCAATAGGGTTGTGAATATGAATTATCAATAAAAAAATATAGAACGACATTTTGGCTCTATCATTCTTTTGCATTAAAATTCATGTACGACAGTGTATGTAAAGTAGTTTAATTACAAATCGAAAGTACATTATCCAGAAGCAGGAAGAAAATTGCGTCATTAGCCCTAAAATATCTAATTAGGTGTAACCGCAAAGAAACTTTATAAACTTTATATGAACTGAATAAAAGAGCCGATTAAAAGTGACATTTATTTCCAAGCTTTATGATATTTAGTGTATATTTCCAATGGATATAAAATAATATGAGGCATATCATATATTATTATAAAATCTAGTTTTGGGCATATATCATATAATATCATGTAAGATATTGCATATTATTACGTATTATTGTCGAATATTTTCGACATGCACTGTTAATTTCTGGGTATCTAAAAAAGTAAGGAAGGATTACAGGAGATTTGGCAGTTGTTGCAGTGGATGAGTGCGGAAGGGAGAGGGAATTGGCTGGAGAGCGAGTTTTAGATGGCCCGGCTGCTCCGTCTCAGGCCACGAGGATTATGTGCTTATCAGGCAGATTCCGCGGAATTGTGTTTCGGCACGGCCATTTAGAGCCAGAGCAAGAGAGCTAATGTGTCGGGTCCCAGCTGGGTGCGGTAATTTTCCCACAGAGGGTGTCATGTAATCCGACTGTCACTGTCTGTATTTATAGCTACAGAAATAACCTCTATACTACTGAGGTGATCATCGGAGCGCTGGTCGGAATTCCCGACTAATATAAACCCATATATTAGCGTCACAATGGTAGTAACATGACCGAAATGTCGCAGGGAAAATAATGTGTAGCCTATTTGTTGGGCTCACTGCATTAGGATGATGGTGGTGGTGGTGGTGGTGGTGATGATGATGGTGATGATGATGATGATGATGATGAATGTGTTATGGTTGTTATAGAGTGAAGCGCAAATGGAGGCCCGCTCCTACTTGAGCGAGGAAATGATCGCCGGTGAGTTCACGTGCATTCGTCTACATTGAAGTTTAAAGAGAAACACAAAAGCCTTCATAAAAAATTATCATTGCATTACATTTCACCAGAATTTTATTATTAATAAAAACGACAGGGGTTTGTATTGCTGCTGCGTCCATCACCATATAGTATAATTGTTGCACTTCTGCCGCTTTGATGTTACAGTATTTCTGTATCTCGCATTTTCTATCCAGTGCACTCTGTGACCATTTTTTAAAGAGCGAAGTATGAAACAGTAAAAATGGATTCATTCGGTGATTGAACAGAATTTTAACATACCTACACAGGTAAAACAGTAAGAGCAGCTTTGTAGGTAAGTGCAGAACCCCCCGCCAGTCCATTGGTTTCTGAAAGTTTTCGCCACGGTCTCATAGAGTTCAAGGCCGCCTTCGACATGTTCGACACTGACGGTGGCGGTGATATCAGCACCAAGGAGTTGGGTACCGTCATGAGGATGCTGGGCCAGAACCCCACGCGAGAGGAGCTGGATGAAATCATTGAGGAGGTCGATGAGGACGGTGAGCGAAGTCTAATACACTCTAAAAACCCTTTCTGCGCCAAATAGAAACACATTCTGGAGATATAACGTGTTAACCCCTTAAAGCCCGATTTGACTACAGTACCAGTCAAAAGTTTGGACACACCTGATTAAGATAACGGGAAGCATGCATTCTAAGACAATTTGATCTGAAGACTTATGCTTAAATGCCTGAAATTTGTTTCTTAGACAAATACACATAGCGAAGTTGATGGCTATGTGTATGAATTTCTTTCCAAAATTTTTTTAAAAATTTGGGCTATTTTGAAGACTTGAAAATATAAGATAGCTTTGATTTGGTTAACACTTTTTTGTCACTGCATAATTCCCTGTATGTTATTTCAAAGTTTTAATGTTGTTGGTATTATTCTCAAAAGGGGGGGGAATAGTAAAAATAAAGAAAGAAAAGTATACCCAAACTTTTGACTGGTACTGTATGTTCCACTGTGTTTTTGGAAGAGCTGTACAAAGTACTGTTCATTTGGACTTCAGACATCAACAAGTCCTAGAACACATGCAGTATTATTGTGTCAGTCAGATGACTGAGGTGAATCCCTCTGCCCCCTTCATCACAGGCAGCGGTACCATCGACTTTGAGGAGTTCTTGGTCATGATGGTCCGACAGCTAAAGGAGGACCAGGCTGGCAAGAGTGAAGAGGAGTTGGCAGAGTGTTTCCGTGTATTCGACAAGTATGTTACCTCACCCTCTCAGGTGATTGGCTGTATGTGTGCCCTTTGTAGCCAATGAAAGGCTACGGTGCTTCAAACCTATGTGGAGCTTATATGGTAATATACGAACTTGCAGTAATTTCATCACATTACTCGTTTGTGCAGAAGATACTCTATATGTATGATAATGATACCTGGCTCCAGAGTTCATTGGAGGGCAATGCTCCGTTTGGGAATCAAATTTGCGATCTCTGGTTTCAAGCCCCATTATACCACAGTAGTGACTGATAAAGCTTCAATTTACGCCTTTCCTACCTTAACTTTATTTAAATATTTCTGTCTGTCATGCAAAGAAGACACAGGTTTTGGGGGCTGTTGTTTATGACACCTCAACCAGTGCATTAGAAGAATTACTACATCATGGAGTTCTAACAGTCCATGGCCCTTACCCTCCCCTCAGCCAGTCATCCATGTGATTTCCTTCAGGGCTGCAAAAAGTTCTGCAGACAGTTCTATAACAGAGATAGTGCTGAACTTAATATCCAGTTACAGAAGGCTTGTGGATCAGAGCACCCATATATAAATTACAGTCTCGAGAAACAGATGGGCCAGTTAAAACTGAGAAATAGAAATAATATGTAAGCAATCCAATAATACAAGACATAGTGTGCATCTAAACAGCTACAGTTTAATTTGGAATATTAAAAAAGCATACAGACTACATATAAAAATAACAAATGTACTCATGACAAACCTGATGTTGACACTCTTCTATGTCTGTGATAGAAGAAGTGCAATGGCTCTGTTTATGAGGCTCTAGAGAGAACCGACTCCGAAGGGTACCGCACAGCACCTCACACGTTTTCAAGTGAACAGCCCATTCGACGTCAAAGTGTTTGCAGCATCAGGGAGCATCACGCATCTTAAACACGCTGCTGTCTCTTACAGGAACGCTGACGGCTACATCGACAGGGAGGAGTTTGCTCTGATCATACGCAGCAGCGGGGAGCCCATCACGGAGGACGAGATCGATGAGCTCCTGAAGGATGGAGACAAGAACAACGACGGCATGCTGGACTTCGACGGTGGGTCCGGGGGCGACGGCATTGTCGTCCTTTTGTGGAAGGAACGAGATATGTCTTTTCACTACGATTAAATTGTTTTACCATTGTTGTGTTTTTTTTTTTTGCAGAATTCCTCAAGATGATGGAAAATGTGCAGTAAAACAGGGACTCAAGGACATTCCTCCTCCCCATGACCCCCTGGTGACCCCAATGACCTCTAACCCCCCAGGCCTGTCCTCCTCTCTCACCCCCTCCATTTACAGAACTCGGCCTCTTTGACAGACAGACACCTGGATGAGGGTCCTGTGCCCTTTGATCCCCTTTCACCTTTATAGTCACATCCAGGGTGGAGCACTGCATAAAGATCCTGGCCTAGAAGCTATGCTGGGGAGTGCAGTTCATACTGCCACATGGGGTGCACTTCACAATCCCAAGACACCCGGCGCCCCTCCCCCAAGCCCTGTTTCATCTAGCTCAGCAGTTAGAGTTTGTCGCTTCCTAGACAACACCAAGTCGCCATGGAGACTGCGCACTAATGCTTGTAAAGGTAAAATAAAGAAATAATAAAAGAACGCCTGGCTTGTGATTAGTTGGTCTGGCATCTGATCAGTCTGTATGTTGATTGAGGAAAATCAATAAAATTGTTTTTTTCCTTTTTTTCCCCTTTTTCCTTGGCTCAAAGCTGTCTCCTTGTGATCATTCATTCTGTCTGCTGAGGAACTGCTGTTGGTTGTGTGAGCGTTTTTTTACAACATAATGCTACTGTACTCCTTTGTTTATCCTACTAGGGCAAGTTTAAATCTGTGCTTCTATAACTGTAGATACCAAACACGAATGACATAACAACCAAACATTGTAGACAGGTCATGTACACTTAACATAATCGTGCAGGATTGACGGAGGAAGATGTCACAAGTCCTGATGCCAATGATTCTGACAGAAGAAATTGTACAGTACAATAACATAATGTTTTATATTTTTCTAAAAATGAAAACTATATTTCACACAAAAATCTCAATTAATATGTTTGTTTACTAGTCAGCCCAGAATAATATGTCACATCTTACACAGTACTGTTATTGTTGCTATGTAGATGTACAGATACATCTTTCGTAATACATTTGGAAAACCACGTAATTGTACCAAAGCATTTCTCACTTTATTCAGTGAATTTTTATACCATAGGATGATTTCTATACACTAGGACAAGGCTGCAAGACATAATATGAATTAATGTCGCCCCCTTCAGGCTGTAATTGTACAACACTGACTTGCAGGTCATGTGCCACAGACCTGCATACCATACTATTGACTACAGGATGGCTTAATTTATAAAAGAACATAAAACAGCGCCCTGGTGTAGGTTCTGCCATGTGTTTCATTTTACTTTTGTTTCTCTACTCCCTAATCTAAAGTATGAAAATGTTTTGATCGATAGGGCCCCGTTAAGTCTGCTATGGACCTTTTTGATAAGTAGACCTGCAGACTATACTGGAAGAGCAACTTTGAAACATTTTGGTGAATTTTGTTATTTTTCAGACAGGCATCCTGTATTCGTCTGTTATTTGGCTGGACCTTAGGGTCCAAAAGGCACCTTATTCAAATGGTTTAGTCTGTGAGCTTCAGAGAGCACACTGTTTTTATATTCCTTGCGCATATTGCTCTGTGGCTTTCTCCCAGAGCAGCATTCCAAGGTATCTTAGTTTACCAAATGCACATTCATTTGAAGTGAACTTTCTTTCAAATGTCATAGTTTCATCTTTTTTTGATTAAAAAGATGTTTTAAATATACATCATTAGATCATCACCAGATTTTTAAAATATACTTACTCAGAATGTGCCATTCATTGTAACCAAGGTAGGTGTTTACAAGTGAATGGCTGTAGATGTACAAGTGAAGTGATGTTGTGTTTTGTGTGTAGACATAAATGTAATTGATTTTGTGAGGCACTGAGTTTCGGAATCAGAGTTTATGTTTATTTAAAAAACATGCAAAGACTGACTACTGATGGTTGCTAAAAAAAAAAACTGTACAGAGGATTGCACCTCAGAACAATTTCAGTCAGAAAGGAGTTGCATTAACACGTACTGCCATCAGCTGATGTGTGCGCACATGCGTGTTTGTGTTTGGACGTGAGTGAGTCTTTACCTGTGCGTGTATGCTTCTGAGTGTGTGCGTGTGTGTGTGTGTGTACACAACATTTATCTCTCGGGGGGTGTAGGTCAGGTTCTGTGCTAGGTGTTTGGTAAATACTGAGGATGTCATAAAGAGGCAGGTGGGTTCAGCTTCACATGAGACGAGAGTCAGTGAGGCACGAGTGAGGAAACACACATGGAGAGAATGGGGAGCAGTATGAAGAAGAAAGCCACAGCTCGGCAGCATAAGGCGGAGGTGATGATCGCAGGCGAGCAGCTCAGGTAAGAAAGGCGAGAACTGTGCTTACACCTGCTTCGCCTCTCTACGTCTTGTCCGCTAAGTGTGTATGCGTGTGGGTGATCACTGTGGAGATTTGGTGCCATTCACTAAACAGACAGACAAGACACAGCCATCTATAGTAATGAATACTGTCCATGTACTGCAACATTCTGCAACATTCCCACAATCAGTCAGCGGAGCTGTGGGGATGCTATAAGGAACGTGGTAATATTGTTGCATCGTTACAAAAATGTTCAGAGTGTTCTGTTTTTTTTTTCTGGGGAGTTCCTTGCTTGAAATCTGAGTAACAATCATGGAATCTGGAGTGTTTCCTGGGAGCATAAAGTAGATTGGTACTATTTCATTTATTCACTTGCATAGCAGACACCCTAATCCAGATGTACACAGTTTACATATTAATAAATGAACAGGATATTTATTGAAACAATGCAAGTCATATGTGTTCAGTGTTACTGCAGCAGTACCTTAGCCAGGATTTCCCACAGCGCTGCACTGCACAGTGACCCTGAATGACCAGCGCAAACATGCTAAAATTGTATTTCATTTCCAAGGTTGCGACTGCATGACAGCAAGCTGATCAAGGACAGGAGGTATCACCTGCGCACGTACCCAAACTGCTTTGTGGCGCAGGAATTGACTGACTGGCTGATCAGTCACAAAGAGGCGCCGGACAGAGGCACAGCAGTTCGCCTCATGCAGCACCTCATGGATCACGACATTGTGCACCATGGTACGCAGACCCTCCAATCAAGGTGTCATCATCCAGTCACAGTCCTTCTGCACTGTATGGGTGGCCATGTTTTTTTTTCCCCCGCTGAAACCAAGCTGACCACAGCCCTCAGGTTTTAACACTGGAATGATGTATTCATACTGTATTTATTATCTTTTCACACGCTGTTCATACTGCATTCAAACTCTACTCCTGCTCTGTTAAAACTGCTTTACAATCCTGTTCGTGATCTATTCATGATCACTGTCGCAGGATAGTGAGTAGGGATTTGGTTGATGTTGATTCTGTCCACTGGTACGACAGCCTCAGAAAAGGTTATTGTAACACAGACAGAGCACTGAGCCTTCCATAGTTTTTAGATACCTCATTACAGCCAAAGCTGAATTATGGTACTGCCAACTGAGTCATGGTGCTTGTGGGCTGGACAGGAGACATAGAAAATCACAGATTTATTTTTATTTCCTCATTATGGTTTGTGTGTATTGAAGAAAATTCAGTCTTGCATGTCTGCATGTGTGTATGTGTGTGTGTATGTGGGCACATGTTTGACTATTTGTGTGTGTGTTCTGTGCCTCTGCTTCAGTGTGTGACAAGCGCTCTGCTTTCAAGGATGCCAAACTGCTATACCGTTTCCGTAAGGATGATGGCACTTTCCCCTTCAACACAGAGGTGATGGTCTTCATGCGTGGACAAAGACTCTATGAACAGTAAGATCAGTGTCCACTCAGAAGGTGTGTGCGTGCTTGAGAGTGTGTCTACGTGTGAGAGTATGGTGTGTGTGTGTGTGTGTGTGTGTGTGTGTGTCTGTGCATGTCTGTGTGAGACAGTGTGTGTGAGTGTGTGTGTGTGACTGTATATGTGTGTGTGTGCTGTCTCTCTCTGTCTCTCACAGTGAGCGTTCATCTCCAGGCTGATCTCTGGGAGGAGCTCTATCCTGCAGGTGAGGGAGGAGCAGGGCGTGTCCTACCAGCGCTCCTTCCCTGGCTGCCAGATGATCGACTGGCTGCTGCAGAACGGGGAAGCGGAGAGCCGGCGGCAGGGGCTGGAGCTGTGCCGCGCTCTGCTGGAGCACGGAATCATCCAGCACGGTGAGGACGCACGACCTTTGACCCTTCTCCTTTAGTCCTCAACAGTCACCCCCAGAGCTGGCCCCAGCTCTGTTACTGAGGTGGGGTCAGCTTTCTTACAGGGAAGGCCAAGCTGCCAAGAAGAAGGAAGGTCAGTTAGAGATTGCTGATGTTGGTTGGAAATGTAGATGGGGCCAGGTAACACTTCATGTTGTTGTCAGTGACTGTATGGTTTCTTACTTCTCCCTATCCTCTAGAGAGGGTCACTCTAGAGTAGTGACACAATGCTATAGGAGGTCAGGCAGAGATGTGTTTACTCACCGTGGTCATTAAAGGTCCCACAGGACTCTAACAGTCAGGGAGGGAGCCCAGTGCTCAGGCCGTAGTGTGCTTACAGCACTTCAGGCAGGTAAAATGTCTCAAGTCAAAAGCTGTCAAATCCAGATTAGTGTTCAATTAGCAGCTCAGTGAAACCCTACTGCAAGAGCTCAGTGTGAGTGAAATCCAGCATGCTAATCCCCCAGAACCAACACAGGGAATTAGAACCCTGCGGTTTGCTGTACATGCCCCGGTGTCCCGTCCCCATGTTGTCTGCATTATGAAGTGAGAGCTGAAATCTCCTCACTGCCATCTCCTTGCAGTGTCCCTGAAGCACCACTTCTTCGACAGCGCTCTCCTTTATCAGTTCTGCATTAACTTCCGCCGCCGCCGCCGTCTGGCTGAGCTGCTCAGTGAGAGCGAGGGGGAGGGGCTGGGAGTGGACGGGGCTGGAGAGGCGGGGCCTCAGATGCAGGAGGACTCCACGGACAGCCCCTTCGTCCTGCGCAGGACCTCGTCCCAGGAGGGCAACAGCAGTTTTCTGTCTGGTACTCATGCATACACAGACACACAGACACACAGATACACACACACACGTACACACACACACACGAGAACACATAACAAACAAGTGGCAAATATACAAAAATCAACAAACACATAAGTAATGATACCTCTAAAATGCATGTGTGTGTGTGTTCCTCCTGCAGTGCAGCCCAGTAAGGAGATCTGGGTGGTGTCGTCCAAACGGCGCGGGAGTTTGCCCTCACAGCAGAATGGCCCTGGCGGATATTTCCCCCCGGCTGCTCTCTCCTCAGCATCGCTAGCTAAGTGCAACCCAAAATCAGGTCAGGGGCTGCCTCTGCTCCCTTACACAGCACTCAGTCTGAGTCAACAGAGGATGTCTCTGCCTTCTACAATAAAGAGTATGAGAAGACTGCTCCCGGTCATGGATGTTGTAATTATCAGATTAAGGATTGCATTAAGATAAACATATCCTTACCACTTCTGTTTTTATGCACTGTATCTTTTTGTTTTTATGCACTGTAGTGACCTTCCTAGGCTGACTCTGATTGGCTGACTCTGATTGACAGTGCTAAGGAGGAGTGTGACATGCCAGGAGCTGCTGTCCCCAGGGGCACCCTTTATAAAGAGGGTTCTGACGGTAAGGGAGCCTCCTGGCTGTGCTGCATCTGTGGGTGCCTAAGTGATGTCATGTGTCATCTAAATGCTAACTCCTCAGAGTATCAGTTTTCCCATAACTAGTATGATAGTATCTGCATGCCAGAGGGTATCAGTGTAATAATGTATTTAGTTGCAATGGTCTCAGTGTGTGGAGGCTTGAGCATCTGTCAGTATCCTGTACACCATTTCCACTGTAGAGCTGGAACCAGGCTGACTCATTATATTCCTTTTCATTGTACAGCTGGAATGAGACTTAGTCTCTCATTATGTGAGTGTCAGTGTGTCAGTGTTGGTAGTTTTTCAGTGTGACAGAGTGTCAGAAAGACAGTTTGTCAGTATGTCAGATTGTCAGAGCGTGAGAGAGATAAGGTCTGTGTCTGCAGGTGGTGGGAGATGCTGTGGGCTGGGGATTTGTTATTCGTGGATCACCACCCTGTTACATCCAGGCTGTGGATCCAGGGGGACCTGCTGCTGCTGCAGGAGTGAAGGTAACACACACACACACACACACACACACACACACACACACACTGACTCACACACACACCACATACACACTGACACCCACACATACGTCACACACTGACACCCACTCATACAAACACACACACACACACACACACACACACACACACACACACACACACACACACACGCACAGAAAGTCAGTAGGTAATGTCAGAAAGTTTAATGCTGAGTAGTGTTTCTGAGTGCCCCTGTGTTTTCCCCCAGGTGCGCCAGTTTGTGTATCAGGTGAATGGCCAGTGTGTCCTCCACCTGGACTACCGTGCGGTCACCAGACTGGTCATGACGGGACCACGCACAGTTGTGCTAGAGATGATGGAGCCCTTGGACTGACTAAGCGTGGCCTCGGCTGCCATGAGTGTGCCTTCACAGATTCACAAACAGCTTCTTACTTTTTATTTTCCATGGGTAACTGTTGCTCCTGGGCACTCATTTCTTGTGTTTTCAGTTTTTACCTGCATCTGTCATGCAGTCCTGCTCTGGCAGGTTTTAGCTGGCTGTCTCACTCCTAACCAGTGCCAGCCAGTGGGTAACAAACAAGAGAGACAGAGAACTTCCTCTGAAATTGTTAATGGTCCTGAACTGTTTTTCATGATGAGCAGGTACACCTGTTTAGGTAAGGGCTTCCCATCAACAGCTGAGTCCTTACTCAATAGTGTGTTAGATTGTATTGCTACATTCACATTGTGCACTTTAGTTTAAAACCAGTTGTTTTTTGTTGCTGCAACTAAAATGATTTCAGTCATTTCATGTGAGGAGTACCGTCTAACAACATCACAGATGCCATACAATAAATCTTAATCAGCCTCCTGTGGATGAGCCTCATTTAATCTTCCATTATCATATTCATGAATGCGATCCTTTAGGAGTATATTTCTCACTGTTAATAAGATTAGCTATGTGTTTGCATAGGATTCAAAGACAAGTTATGACACCTGAAACACACTGTTCATGTTATAGTACATCATGATAGGCTGTGACTTCATGTCCTTAACTCCTTCCCCCTTTTTATCCATTCAGACAGCTAGACATTCTACTATAGCAATTCACATTATGCACTGTGTGCAAGAGTACAGCAACACTTTCCCACCTGAGATTATGATATGTCTTGGTGACAAGACATGCTCTGTAACCACTATACCATAATGCCACCCAGATTTATTGACTGATTGGTACTGAAGAGAAATAGAAAGCCAAGGGCAGACCACAAACAGTATAGAGAAGGCTGTTTAGTTTTTATTATTTTCAGTTCAAATGACAGATTGTCTATTGCTTGTTTATTTAGTGTTTATGGTGGAAATAAAAGCCCTGGGTTCTGGACTGTGCTCTGCGGGCACCTGCATCCCTCTACTCTAACAGGGAGGCTGAGGGACACAGTGCAGTCTGGGGTCACAGTAAGGCCAGTGTGTCCTGTTTTAGCAGGACCAGCCCTGACACCTGCTCCACTGTGGAATTCTACAGTTCAGGTTGGTCAGTAACTTTGATTGCTAGACCATGATATACAGAACTCTCTACTGAGCTGGCAGTTCTTAGAACTTATTCACAACTGAGTGCAGGACAATTTGTTTGGACAGCTGCATTAACATCAAAGTTTGCTTGGGAAACAAACTGAACCCAATCAAATCTGTATGTGCAGGAAAAGGTCTTGGCATCACTGATGCGATGGAGCAAAAGACCTCCATAGCTGAAATGCTGTTTGATTTTGACACTAAATAAATGTTTTCACTAGCATTGCAACAGCGTTTGGGTCATATTATCATTATTTATTTCTGTTTTACTGAAAGCAAACCAAGCAATTTTTGTGGGAGTGAGAGGGGTAAGGGCGGAACAGAGCAGCACTTGTTGTGATGCAACTTTTTGTGATGCAGCAGTTACACATCACTAAAACATATCATGGTTATTGCATTTGGGAGTGATAATTCCAAATCCTGCATTCAGATGAGGTGTTGTGACTGCACATGTGGTTTAGTCCTTGGTAAGAGTTTAGGGTCTGTGATGCACCCCTTTTAATTTACTGTATGTCCTGGCAAGGCAACAGAGACACTTGCCAGAGTGTGAAGGTAGCTATAAGTAACTGTGGTGTTCTGTTAGGAAATCTCTCATTTATCTGGGTTGCACCCACTCTTGTTCTTGGCATAAAATTGTTTATATGAATATTAATTACTTAATTGTCATTAAACAAATACTGACTGATTGATTGAGCCTCCATTATTTTCAACAGTAGGAGTCAAACAAAAATATTATGATAGAGACGTAGAGATCATTTCAGTAGATTTTTTTGTCAAGCAGAGGAGTCAGCTCTTCATCTTTCATTGGAGGATACACTGGGGGATAAAGATTTGAACCAGGAGCTTATGAGCATGCGCCCAGACCATCTGAATTATTAACTGTGCACAATTCAGAGTGTTGTGCAGTACACTGCAGATAGTGTATGTGTGCCAAAAATACATACATGACAAATTTAAACCAATCCCAAATGTGACAAATGAGCTGCGATTTCTGAAAGGAAGACTAATTAGGTCTTTTACAAGAGGATGGCTGACACACATCCTATTGATTTAGTGCAGGCAGGGACAACCTTAACAGCAGTTTGTAATGGAAACCTCTAATCATGGTTTGTAAACCCTGTTTATAAGCTACTGTTGATTGGTCAAGCTGAATTGTGTTTTTAACATCTCAACTGGGAGAGCTTTAACAATGTACATGGAGTCCTCCAAAACCAGGACAAAAAGGAACACCATTATCCCATCTCGACCACTTATGGATGACCTTACACTTGACCCCAGCTGTGGCACGGGATGCGTAATGCCCCCCAACTCTACGGAAAGTAGTCCAGGTGGGTTTCGAGCTATGTTAAGCACTGCGCCACCACAGGGTTGTTATGAGGCACGGTGCACATTCGATCTTCTGCCGGAGGAAGGCGCCAGCAGCAGCACCAAACGAATACATCTCAGCGCTCCATGTTACATGTTCACTCATCGAAATAGCAAGTCAATCTTACAGCAAGGACGCCTCCTACTGGTCACTAGCGGGTACATGCAGCTTTAGCCTGTTTACCCCCTCTTTGCTAGGCACTAACTGTAACTGCCCCAGCCTCACGTCGTCAGACCTGTCGGAAAACTGGAAACCTGAGGTAAGTGAGGAGTATTTGTTCAGGTAAAGGATGGCGTGCGGACCCCTGGACTCCCTACCGCGAAGATTTCTTTGCTCAACTACTCTCTCTGTCGGCACAATGAGTTGTTTTATGCAAATCAAATCTACATGTCACTTCCGCTCTTTTTCATACGCCATTTTGCAGGGACCACAGTCTGGGAAATAGTGTATTGTCCGTGTCAAAAATGCGAAACACATAGGCTACTGGTGATTTTGAAGTAAGACAATATGCTACCGTTGTAGATCCAGCCTCACGACATGCGCACTATTTTGTCCGCTCCACGATCTCTCATTCCCTCCCGTGATAAGCATTTTGATATGACTGTCTTTACACCTTGCTATCAAGCTAGATGAGTTACCGCAGCACTTCAGCGCCGGCAGCCGAGGAGAGAGCCGCTGCCGCAGCTCCGAGACGGACAGTGAACGGAAAGGGGGTCACTCTTTCTGGCCGGTGTGGCAGCCAGGGGGAGCGTACGGTAAAGCGGCTCATGTTGGCTGCCCGGTGAAGGGAGAAGAGCGGCCACGGTTCTCTGGCACCCGCTGGCTGTAGGTCGCCCTAAAAACGGAGTACCTGACCGCGCCAGGCAGGTAAATAAGACCTGTGTAGCTAGCAAAAGAACGCTGGCTAGCTGGTTAACAGTGTCGCCTCATCATATTATTTGAAAATAGGCTATTTTCGAGGGAGTTGTCTGAATGCTTAAGGACAGTTAAGGATTGCGGGTAAACCGGGGTCGCCAGTGCTGGCTGGCACCTGGCTACGCATCTCAGTTTTGACATTTTCCTTAGTGATAGTAGGTGTCGCTTTGCTAGGTAACAGATTTGGTTCAGTATTTATTCACTTAGTGCATTAGCGGTATACATAGTCAGCTATCTTATCTCATTAGTTAGTTGCGTTTTTGAAGTTTTCCTACGATCAGGTAGCTTGCCAAGAAAAGTGGTTGGCTAGCACAGGATGAGGTTAGCTAGCTAGTTAGCTTGTTGGGAGAATGATTAGTTTGCGGTATTTAAAGCTAACTGCACTGCGTGATCTGACTGCTGTATTAACTAGCTAGTACGCTCTGAATGAGGTTTTTCCTATGATCGATAGATTTAGTTAGCCACTTGTCCCCTGCAGTCTTAGCTGGCAGGTAGGCAGTAGTGGTTTTGTACTTAGTTCGCTCACTAATGTCTAAGTCTATTTTGTCACCTCGCTATAAATGAATACACCTGATGCGAGTGGTTGATCAGAATAAGATAACGTTATCTTATGTTAGCTGTGTAATAACTAATTTCATCTCTCCACGTTGAAGGTGGAAGAAGCTGGCTACCTGTAATAGCCTTTACTGGTGAACTTTTGTCTTGATTTGTCAAATTTGTTTGTCGTACAGAAGCGACAAGAAAACCATCTCTGTCTAACAGAAGCGCTCCAAATCCCTTTCGAATCATATATTAATACTTTTGCAGAATACCTCATTTGATTGTCTCACTGTCTTTTGAAGAGTGTAGCTGGTTAACTTAGATGGCATCAGTTGTGTGTTCTGTTGTGTCTTCAAAAGCTAGTCTAATTAGTGAGAGAGTTTTACTTGATTAATGTACCAATGCTGGTCGTGAGCATGTAAGTAAAGGATTGTAATGTCTCACCGCCACCTACCTGTTCATTATTTATCATCAATGAATGGTTATTATTTGTCTGGAGGATGTTGGTATGATGACGCCTTCTTTTGCCAGTTGCGATTTATACGCCAGACCGCGTAATTTGATTCGTTTCAAAATGTGTAACAGGGACAGGGTTCGGTTTCCTTCGAGAAGAGGAACGCAAGTGAGCTGTTAGGAGTCACGACCACAGCTACGACTCTACATCTGCGCATTGTATGTGTGTATGTGATACCAGCGACAGGGAGAGTCGCTGCAGACATGTTGTGTGATGGTTTCTATTGATTCAGTAGGAGGCGCCATTCTGTGACCACTGTGCGAGGCTGCTCCGGCAGAGAGGGAAACCTTACGTAACGCTCTTTAGCGCCCTCTATCAGATAGAACGGCAGCAGTGTAGTGGTCGTCTTCATTAGTGCTGAGCATTGCATGCCTGCTGCTGGGAGGAAGCGTCACAGCTCGGTGGGGTGTAATCGAAGTGTAGGGAATCCACAGCTGTGTGCATTAAGAAGGCACTAAGAGAAGCATGATCTGTAAGAGTCACAGCATTGGGTTCTGGCCATCAGGGCAGTGGGTTTCAGTCTGGGATTGGGGGGCAGGGGCACTGCTGTTTACTCCACAGAGCTAGATACTTTACCACAGCATCTACAGCCCAGATGCATGAATGGACTATGAAATGCATGTGATGTAAGGCTGCTATCACTATAAGTCACCATGTGCAAGAGTGTGTGTAATGCATACATGCCCAGAAAAGAGGTCACTTCTGCTGGGAGTAGAGGCGCCTGCAGCACATTGTGGAGAGCACTGCTGCAGACAGAAGCCAGGGGAGATGGAGGCTGGGTGTTAGGGAGGCAGTGGATTTGCCCAAGCCTCTTTGAGCTGCTGGCCCTCCGGATTGCACACACACATGCAGCACAGACCTCTCTCCTTTAGATTTTCTGTCTTGCTATCTGGTTACATGGTTTTAACCAAGGCTCACTGGCATATCAGGAGATCCGAGTCAGTATAAAGACCAGGCTCTATGACTTAGTTTCTTCCTGTAACATCAGGATCAGTTCTGTATGTGAGGATCTGTCCCTCCAGTCAGAATTGATCCAGCTAGCCTTCACACCCACAGAGTTCAGTATGACATGGATAAGTTGGCCCTAGATATCCAGGGTCAGCTGATGGGTCATCTACTGCATGTAGCTGGCTGCATTTCTACTATGCACCATTTGCCTGAGGTGCAGAGATGGGGATGAACACCAGGGTAAACAGCACCGTTACCTGTGATGCTTATGTACTGCAGTGCACTTTGTCTGAGCTGTGGGTCCAGACTGGCAGTTAACATTGCCACATTGCTCGTATGTGGAATTAACATCACCTCTGCTGATGTGGATTGCTGTGGAGGTCCCCTGTCTCCCTGTCTCAGGGTAGCTGTCCAGGTTCAGCAGCTGCACTGTGACACGCTGGTACCCTTTATGAAGGGAACAGGATCCCAGCCTACTGTGGTGCAACGTCAGTCTCGCCTCTGCATCAGGGAAACCCTGAAGGCTGTTGGAGCTGAGCAAGAGAGATGGCCTCTGGCGTTGGGATAAATGAACTCTGTTCTTTTGGCTGGCTCAGCTGAAACAGGCCAGGGGTGCGTTTGTTTGTGGTGACCACACCAGAAGCACATCTCACAACACAAACCATGTACACAAACCATGGCACCGCTTGGAGCAGTTCATGTACAGTGACTGCCCTGTTAGAGCAGTCTCTGCGCGGAGTGTCTCAGCAGTGGGGAGGAACTTGAGTGATGTGAGCACTGGGCAGGGGAGTGATGCTTCTCTTTGTGTTCATGTTTGGGGACAGCCAGCATGTTCCAGCTGCCTGTGAACAACCTCAGCAGCTTGCGCAAAGCCAGGAGAAACGTCAAGAAGGCACTGGGAGACATTGGCTTGGAGTACTGCAAGGACCACATCGAGGTGAGTGCCCTGTGTTTGTGACCATGTTGAGGAGAGCGGTCACCGATCTGGTCTTGACTTTGTTAAGGAGATGATTCACTGACCCGGTCATGACCACATGTAGTAAACTATTCACAACCCACAGCACTTAAGGAAAGGGAAACTCCAGCGAAATGTAGTGCTGCTTAATGCTGGACCAGATGGAACATCAGTTCAGATCTCAGGTGGGACTTTGCTCTTATACTTTTGAGCCAGGTACATTCAAACAAGCTGAAATACTTATTGCTCATTTGTAAAGATGTTGTTCGCATATTATATGGCCCAGTAAAATAATGTGTAATGCAAAAATAAGCATAATTATATTGAATTAAAATGAATCACAGACAGCATTCACTGAAGCTCATTCTTTATCCACAGTGTTTTGTTTAAACTGCAAATGTGGTAATTTGTTCAGCTGTGCCTGTAAAACATGTAATATACAGTGAATTGCAATGTGTTCATCAGTGTGTCTAAATGGGTTTTATTTGAGTCTGCATGTTTCCCCTGGCAGGATTTCAAAGAGTTTGGCCCAAATGAGTTCTATGTGAAGAACACAAGCTGGGATGATGTATGTATGTGGGATCCATCATCAACAAAACCACAGGTGAGATGCCCACAGGCTCGTCTGCTCTAGCACACACTTTCACTCCATCTTTGTGCTCTAGTACTGTTATGCACAAACTGAGACTCTCAGCTTATGTCCTAGGATACTAACCGACCCCTCTGTACTCAAATAAAAAATCTGTGCTCTGTGCTTTAAAATGCATAATGACATTCGTTTTGTGTTCTGAAATACACAGTGATGTTAATTTTTTGTGTTCTGGAACACACACTGATATCCTATTCTGTATGCTAAAATACACACAGACACTTGTTGCATCAGTGCCTTACAACACACTGACTCCACCCATTCTACTCATTACTGGTCTACACTCTGAAAAGTGGAGTGGGGTCCCTGCACTGAATTGAGAGAGGTCTGAATAGGCTATTGATTCAGTTTCACCTCCTCAGCTGGATCCTAGACTGGCTTTGGAAGCTGAAGTTGGCCCTAGAGGGCAGAGTGTTTTACTAAACTGTTGTTTCCTATTTCCCTTGTTCCTGCATGGCTGGAAACTATGATACCTAGCTAATATCCTCTTTTTCAATTGAGGTCTGTTACTGCAGGGGTAATATGTTCAATACTATATACCTGAGGCTATATCCCATTATTTTTATGTGTTAGTGGTTTGAGTGGATAGAGTGTAGAGGCTTTGTTCTGTGGCTTCAGCTGAAGTTCGGTGCGTCTCCTGTGTCTCTGCTGTAGGAGTACCGCTCCAAGCCCTTCTGCTGCACCGGCTGCTCCTTCTCCTCCAAATTCTTCTCGGCGTACCACAGCCACTTCCGCAATGTCCACAGCCAGGACTTTGAGAGCCGCATTCTGCTCAACTGCCCCTACTGCACCTACAACGCCAACAAGGAAACCCTGGAGACGCACATGAAGCTGTTCCACGTGTCCAACAACGTGGCCCGGCAGGGCGTGGCCCGGCAGGGCGTGGCCGGCAGCCTGAAGGACGGCGGCCGCAAGCCCCGCCCTCCAGAGGGGGCGGAGCAAGCAGTGTACTACTGCAGGAGGTGCACGTACCGGGACCCGCTGTACAACGTCGTGCGCAAGCACATCTACCGGGAGCACTTCCAGCACGTGGCCACGCCCTACATCGCCAAGGCGTCGGAGAAGTACGTGAATGGCGCGGCGCCCGCGGGCTCTGCCCGGGGCGACGCCGTGCACTGCAAGCGCTGCCTGTTCATCCCGCGCACCTTGGAGGCGCTCGTGCAGCACGTCATTGAGGACCACGAGCGCATCGGCTATCAGGTCACCGCCATGATCGGCCACACCAACGTGGCGGTGCCCAGAGCCGCGCCCGTCGCGCTGCTCTCCCCGAAGGCCCAGGAGAAGGGCGTCGCGGGGGCGACGCAGAGGGGCGCGGCGCCCGCCAGCGCCATCCGCGTGCTGACCCTGCAGCAGCTGAGCCGGCTGGCCCCCGTGAGGGCGGGGCTCGTGTCCCCCGCCTCCCTGAAGCAGGGCCCGCTCGCTCTGAAGGGCGGGGTCATGCAGGCGGGCACCCCACAGGTGCGCATCACGTTGCCTGGCAACACGCAGGTGTCTATCCCGATCCAGTCCCACGCTGCCAAACAGCAGTCGCCGGTAGGCACAGCACACGCTGCCGGTGCTGGGGGAGCGGCAGTGCGGCTCGGCCTGCAGTCGGGGGCATCTTCCTCCTCTACCTCCTCTTCCTCACTACCCTCCAGGGCGCAGACTTCTATGGCTGCTAAGAAGCCGGGGGCCACCATCCTCAGCACCTCCTACACGCAGAAGTGGAAGATCTGCACCATCTGCAACGAGCTCTTCCCCGAGAACGTGTACAGCGCGCACTTCGAGAAGGAGCACAAGGCTGAGAAGGTGCGGGCTGTGGCCAGCTACATCATGAAGATCCACAACTTCACCAGCAAGTGTCTGTACTGCAACCGCTACCTGCCCAGCGACACGCTGCTCAACCACATGCTGATCCACGGCCTGTCCTGCCCCCACTGTCGCGCCACCTTCAACGACGTGGAGAAGATGGTGGCGCACACGCGGCTGCTCCACCCGGACGAGGCAGCCAGCCCGCGCAACAGCACCCCGCTGACCTTCGACCTCACGCTGCAGCACAGCAACCCCAAGAACATCCAGCTGATCGTCACCACCTACAACATGCGCGACGCGCCTGAGGAGTCAGCCGCGTTCCACGCTCAGAACAACTCCCCCCTGGGCAGGAGGGTGCCCCCTAAGGTGCCGGAGGGCCAGGATGAGGGCCGGCCGAAAACCCCCACGCGGGCCGCCGTGCCCTACAAACGGGACGTGGGCAAGACGCTGTGCCCGCTGTGCTTCTCCATCCTGAAGGGGCCCATCTCAGACGCGCTGGCGCAGCACCTGCGCGAGAGGCACCAGGTCATCCAGACCGTGCACCCCGTGGAGAAGAAGCTGACCTACAAGTGCATCCACTGCCTGGGCGTGTACACCAGCAACATGACAGCCTCCACCATCACGCTGCACCTGGTGCACTGCCGCGGCGTCGGCAAGGCCCAGAACGGCCAAGAACGCTCGGCAACGCCGCTCAAACGCGAGCGCGAGCACTCAGACGCTGGCGCGCCGAAACGGCGCCGCCTGGAGCAGGAGCAGGAGACCGGGGAGCCTGTCGTACTGGCGCTGGACCCCAAGGGACACGAGGACGAGTCGTACGAGGCGCGTAAGGCTTTCCTGACCGACTACTTCAACAGGCAGCCGTACCCAACGCTGCGCGAGGTGGAAAAGCTGGCCTCCGGCCTGTGGCTCTGGAAGTCCGACATCTCCAGCCACTTTTCCAACCGCCGGCGCACCTGTGTGCAGGACTGCGAGACCCGGAGACCTGCTGTGCTGTTCGGCTTCAACATGCGCCTGCTCAGCCGCCTCAAGCACCGCATGAGCTTTGAGCCCGAGCGGTTTTTCCAGGACAGAGATGAGGACGAGAGCCGGACTTCCAGGACCTCTGTGGGGAGGTCAGCGGACTCCATCAGCCGGCGGCTAGAGGAGAGCACTGCGGACCAGTCCCAGCAGGGGGAGCCAAACCAAAACAAAACGATGAAAGAGACCTTGGCAAAGCATTCTGGGAATGATACAGAACCCATTGCGGTGGACACAGAGAACAGGTCAGAGCTCAGGGGAGTTTTGAAGACAGCAGGACTTGTGTAACAGAGCTGAAGGTGCCGGGAAAAGGAGGAGGAGAACTTGGAGGAGGAGGCACAGGAGGGGGGAACGGGAAGCAGATGGAGGAGGGTGACCTGGGGGAGGCCTGCAGGAATGTGGGCGAAGCTGTGGAGGGAAATGAGGGGGTGGAGGGGGGTTGTCTGGAGTCCTCCTGGATAAAAGAGGTGTCCTGTGGAGAGAATGGTTTTGGGCAGGGCAGCTTGTCACCCTCAGCGAGGTTGCAGGGTCAGAGTGGGTCAGCTGTACAGGAGCTATCAGGCGATAGGTGAGACACTAGCACAGACATTCTTGTAGACACAGTTACACAGTACCTGTAACTCAGACACAGCTCTCGGTCCCCAGAACTGATGACAGAACTGTCCAGCTTGGAGAGACAAGGCCAATCTCTCATAGTGACAAATGGGCCATCCCAGGAAAGGTAGAAAATTACATCTTTGTCAAAGGACAATTAAGCTGTACTACAATGTCCTGCAGTGACAGGATAGCAACAAAAAGGACAAAAGAAAAAATGTAGCTTGTCTAGTGGACAAGGATCGCCATGTTGAGGATGCAATCTTGGTACAGTATGTTGTGCCTTCTTAAAAATTGGTATATTCAGATACTTACTAAATAAAATTTGTCACCAGATTGTGACAAAGCTACTGGTTACGTACAGGTCATTATGTTTTCAAGAAAAACATAAGTCCCTCATTTCATTTCATATAGTCATACATAATGGTGTATATTTGTACAGTCTTTTAAACATATTTGAAGAATTGTTACTTTAGGTGCTGTATTCTCTGCACAAGCTTTGAATTGGTCCTCTATGGATAGAACATGCTTTAGTGTCTGTTTATTTTAACTGATTAAAAAAAACTATAGTATTTTGCACAAACAAATGTATAAATGAACTCAAAGGTGCAGACAAAAAGAGCATAATGCCTTGCCTGTATTTTTGTTTTGTTTGCTTTTGTTTTACAGTTATGAGAATCTTTTAACCTGACATTAAACACCTTGAGTTCTGATGCAGCCAGTCTGGCTTGCGGGGTTCATGAGTAAATTTAACCCTGTGGTTATTCTGCAGGTCTGTACAGCGTATTGGGTCAACACCAGGTGTAGCGTGGTCTATTCCATAGGTCTGGGTCAGGACTAGGTTTAGCACAGTCCTCATAGGACTGTGCACCTTTCTGACTAGTTTTACTTTGTTTTGGACAGGTTTTATACCAATACCTGGCTTTATTAACATTGATCATTAATATATGACTTGTTGTATGTACATGTTAATTTGTGATATTTTTATTATTTCCTTTTTTTCCATTTAAGCACTTATGAACAATAAAGTGAAGTATTGTGCATTGACCTGGTTCTTTCCGTTGGGTTGTTGTTTTTGTTTTTTAACCTCGCTGAAGAAAAGGACTGCAAGGGCAGCCGCACCGCCCACCCCACGGCTACAAACACACCTTACGTTTAACTCTTTACACATTACATACAGGCAGAGGATTTGACAGTGTATTTTTGTAATATTTTCTAACTATTTAATATGCCATATATGAACTGACAAGGATATTAAGTTAAACTCAGTATGATCTGGTCTCATGGAGGTTGAGATTCTTCCCCTTCAGCTCTTTAGTGACGGTGCGGTGATGGATTGTTCAACTGATTGTTCCTGTACAAAATTCAGGGACAGCACTGTTAAGGTTTATAAAGAACATCATTACACTGGTGACCATATGTGTTTGGAGACATTAATTATGTGGTTAAGACCTTGGATCTGACAAAAACCAGAGGCTACTCTTGGACTTATTGGACAAGGGTTGTCTACTCCTAGTCTAGGGTTGCCAGTGACATCACAGTTTTAGAAACTGAACTTCAGCTTCTGCCATAGGCAGTACACCAGTACCTCAACACATCAAAAGACATTATTATTCCATTGTTCATGTTGTACATGTTTGATGAACGGAAAGGCAACGTGGTTAGACTTTAAGACGCAACATTGGTTAAACTAATCCCATATTTCCCATTAAGCTTTACGGTTGTCTAGTCGCAGATTTTTCAGGAACGCCCACTAAAAGTTGATGTACACTGTAACTTGCTAGTTGCATAAAACGACCACAAGATGACACTATTTTTCACATAGCAATCTGTGCAATTCATGCGAAAAAAAAAATTGTAATGCACTGTCATTTCTAAAGAACAATGCTTTCAGTATGTACACTTCATTCTTAAAAAGTCAATGCTAACAGTTCTGTAAAAAAAAAAAAAAAAAAAAAAGCAATAAAGTGCCACTCAAAGTGTTGATGTGAACAACAAAACGCCTTGATTGTTCAAGCATGCAATTTTAAAGCCAGAAAGCATATATTCTCCTTAAGTCAGTATAGATGTGTAAAAGAGCTCCTTCATTTAAAGTATTGGTGACACCAACTTACAACTCAAGGCAGCTCTAACAAACAGGTGAGGATAACAAAAACCAGACGGCCCCTGCTGGCTTTCTTGCCAAAAGGGGAGCATAATGTCAACCTTTCAAATCGCAGAGCTAAAATAAACCTGTTCATCCATAAAACAATTACTGTATTAAAGTTTACAGTATGATGAAGCATTTTGAGCAGCAGCTCCGTTAAATGACACAAAAGTTTGTAATTTCTTGGTTTACACTGTTAGCAGAGAATATATTACATGTCTTCTGAGCTTTAGAACAATGCCCACGAATTCTTCCTGAGACAGGCCATTCTCTGAGGCAAGTGGACTTTGTATGAATTTGGATACTTGCATTTGACGATGGCGGGTGCGCGCATGTTGGAAACGAGGCTGCGGACGGGATTGGTTTCCTGGGTGCGTACAGCGTCACACGCGCAATGAAAATACTGTGTGTTAACTAGCTTGCGTGTTCGGGAATTTGAAAGCAGGTTGCTGTCAGGCGGCGCAAACACCCAGGGGAGGACACTAAACGCCGAAGTGTCTGAAAGACATCAATAACCGGACACCCCGCAGCTTGGATTGGTTAGAGACGTTGTTAGAGGTATAACTCCCAAATTGGATTACATCCGTCCCGCCAGAGGACAAGAGCTGTGAAATATCGGCGTCCTGTCTACGAAAGATGAGCAAAAACCACGGAGTGCCGAGCAACCGAACTCTAAGCGCCGTGGAGGTGAAGAGCAAGGTGCGTAGCCTGTGCGGTTTGTAGCATGTCATAATTTACAACGGCACCTGTGTAAAAGCCACTGTTCACGGAGCCATTTTCCCTGTAGTTGGGACAGTGTTTTAAAAGTTACAGGTGTTTTTGCGTTTTTTTGGAAGACGAGTTGTCGCTATACACACGGGCTTGTAAGAACAGAGGCGGATTTCGAAATTATTTGTGAAATTTTATTTTTATTTATTTGAAATTGTCAGCAGTATTTTCTTCCTTCCGTGTTTTACATCTTGTCACGAACTAACAGGTAGACACTTGACGTGATTTTCCATTCGGAATCATTCTGCATAATACGATCTTAATCGAAACGCGGACTTTAGTTTAATCTTGCGTAATACTGTCTAATGGTAATGTACGAATGTGTATACAGCAATCCCGGATACTCTTGATCAGGATAAGCATTTCATGCCTTGACAGGTGCTGCCAATACGGAAGAGAAGGGAATGTGACTGTATTCCCCTTCATGATGTGGGTGTGTCCCTTGTTCCGTGTGTCAGCAGGTGAACTGGCCTGTCTGATCTCTTCTTCCTCCCAGCGCGTGGTTAGATAATTTGCGTAGTTATCCCTTTCTCTATCATTTTGGGTCCTACATTCGTCGCGCTCATCCACGATATACATCCTATTATTGTGTAATGTAGAGAGCACTGTTAAAACAAACTTAGAGCCTTTATGATGGAAAAACTACATCAGGGCCAGTGGCAGGCATTTATCGCCAGCCGTGTGAAAACAAATATGTGCTGGTTGAGTTGGTAATAATGGTTCAGGGAAACACCCTCGAGGTGTCCTGTCACACGCAGAATGTGACAGTATCAGATAAACAGTGCAGCATTCCCTTTTGTTTTCTGTTCTTAGATTTGAAACATAAGTCATGATACAATTAATATGACAACTTACACTTTGATAGCATCAAATATAATTCAAACTGTTAACCTTGTAAAACACACTTTCAATGTTAAACAGTGTGTACATACAAGCAAAGAATGCACAATAGAGAGTGAAGAGAGTGAACAGGATATTCAAGGTAAGTAGAAAAAAAAACCCTTTATCTTCACACGGAAAGGGTGGGAGTATACTCACGCACGCACACAATGGTAGTCAGGCAGATTGAGATCCAGTCCCTTACCTTAGTGCTGTCTATTGTGGTAAATATTTGTTGATTGATTTTCAGTTGGTAGATACCCTTGTGTGGGGTGGCTTGCCTATCTTAGATTTTACACATCATCTGCTTTATATATGGATCTGGTGCCTCTGAAAAGCCAGGCTTCCACTCACATGGCCAATATCTGCCTGGCTCCAAATGTGTTGCTGGTGCTGGTGAATAATGGGGGATGAGAATGGTCCCTGTCTCATACATTATAATAGGGTCCCTGAGAGGGAACAGCTCAGACCTCACTGACTTCAGCTTCATCCATAATAGTGAGATTGCATGAATGACAAACGTCTTTGACGAATGTCGTATCAGTCCTTTTGCCTTACCTATCTAACTCCTGACCACATTCTTCTGTGCCTGCCATGGCAGTTTGGCGCAGAGTTTCGGCGGTTCTCGCTGGAGCGGTCGAAGCCCGGTCGATTCGACGAGTTCTACGGCCTGCTGCAGCACATACACCGCATCCCAAACGTGGACCTGCTGGTCGGGTACGCCGACATCCACGGCGACCTGCTGCCCATCAACAACGATGACAACTACCGCAAGGCCATCTCCTCCGCCCGGCCACTGCTGCGCCTCCACCTGCAGAGGAAAGGTGAGGTGCGGGGGGTGCATCATTTGGAATTGAGGAATAATTGAGGAAGAGATTCGCCACACCTGCTGTTCCAGGCATACACCAGATGCTGCTTGAGTTCCCACCCAAGCTGCTGCAGGTTATACCTGGAAACCAACTGAGGAGACTCTTCATCCATCCGGTGATTTAAGTTGATCTATGATGTGATCGAGAGATCTTTCAGTGCTGTTTTGCTTAAGACGGTGTACCCTTCGGGCATTCCTAGAAACAGGACTATTTGTATTTTAAATGGATGAAGTTCACAACCATACAATATGGATAAATCACCGGGAGCATTTCTGTTATTCCTCAGTTGTAATTACAGTGCCTGTTCAAACCAGTGTTGCCTGTATATGAAATGGTCCGTATAGAATCGACATAAGTGTGCTTTCTGTGTGAGGAATAGTCCAGGATTATGGCTGTAGGGCTGTGTGTATAAGCTCTCAGACGGGAGAGTATCGCCCTTAGTGGCTAAAACACTCCGTCACAAGGGGATTAGGGGCAGTGGGGGTGAGGGGCACTCTTTGACGCTGAATGCCTACATGTCCATAACATGCAGATGCAGCAAAGCAGTGCTGTGGTGATTGGCCAAGTGCATCTAACTGTTCCCCAGTGCTCCCAAACCCTCCACAGTGAGTTTAACAGGGTAACTGAACAGAGTGTGTGTGTCTGAATAAGTGTTTGTGTGTGCATGTATGTGTACGTGTGCGCGTGCATGGTGTGCAGCGTCTTTCATGCATGCTGCTGGAGGGAGGCCAGGGTGTTCAGGACTGACAGGCTGCATTTCTCTCTCAGTTGTCATGGCTCAGCATGTGAATGTGTTTGCCCAGAAAATAGGTGGAGATGTTTTAAACAATGAAAGCATTCCTGAGGTGTTTGCTTCATTGGGAGGGGGGTGGTGCTGTTTGCTGATCTCAGCAATAATGGCAGAGACACAGAGAACATATTCTAGATCATGCTATGGTTCAGGGACAGGATGTGGGTACTGTGGTTAATGTGAAGAAAAGGAAAACAAAAACACAAAAACAAATGTAAGTGGTTTTAAATCAAAGAACTATGACTGAGAGAGAGCAAGAGAGACAGTGAGAGTGAAAGAGAGAGCAACAAGAGACAGAGAGCAAGAAAGAGAAAGTGTGTGAAACTACAGTGGAAATCAGTGTAGGTTTAGAGGCAGCAAGGTCTGTAGATGAGAGTGGATATGAATTTAGAGACAGTAGAGTCTGGAGATGGGAGTGGGTATACTATAAGGTAAAGGTATACGGTGTATAGTTTCCTATTATAAAGTGTAATATATCATAATAGTATGCAAATACTTATAATTAAGAAAATCGTAAAGGCAGAATAAAACAAAATACACAGAATAGGATGTCTAGTGTAAAAGCATAATCTGAGGTGCATTTTTGCGAGTGAGTGTCCCTTAGGCTGTGGCAGGCAGCTACATACTTGCATACTCGTGCATAGTAGTTCGTGCTGAGCTGCCCAAGCTATGCACCTCGGGTCCTCCCTCAGGAGGATGGGAAGTCTGTCCATGTCCTGCAGGGTAGGGAATTATGGGTAGAGTTGTGCAATTTCTTTTCTCCATCATGATCTGTGATGGGTAGCTTTGTTTGGACCTCTGTGGACTATAGTGTGAACACAGCCAGTCTCTATTGCCAGGCAGTACTTAATTTAAATAATTGTTTGCTTAATTCCTTTCACCAATGACAGATAAATTACTGGGTAGTGCTTGTTTTTGTCCTGATACAGTTTGCATGTGTGTCTGTTATGGGATGATGCTGTCCTGAGGCTTCCTGGTAGTGTAAAGACCCACACTGACCTCTACGACCAGACAGTGGAGGGTACTCTTATCTGGCCTCAGCTATTGGGAACTGCTGGACCTTGCGGTGATGGTGTCTTTTTAGGTGGATCCATTACAGAATTCTCTCCTCCTTTCCTCTTTTTGCCCCTCTCTCCCTCCCTCTCCCTCCTTCTCACTCTCACTGTCTGCCCCCTCCCTCACTTCTTCTGTCCTACAGCAGTTCTCCTTGTCAGGACAAGCCTGTATTTATCCTCACAGTGCCAGTGAGATATGTGCGTGGCTCCCAGAATAGTAGCACTTCCCTGTTTTATTAATAGTTCTTCCTGTCTTCACTTGTGATGAGTATTTATTAAGAGCTCAGCGGAGACTATCCAGATTCACTGGGGGGTTCAGAGAGCAGGAGACGCACCCTGTCTGATCAGATCCGGATGACATGGTTCTTCCTCAAAGGAGGCATCAGTATTTTTGTCTGGAAAACATAACAACTAAATATCTGAGGCATCTGCTGTGCCCTAACAAAATCTGTATAGTTCTGTAGAACATGTAATTCTGTAATCTGTTCCTGTGTAAACGTGACATCTGCAATGGTATCCGGTGTATTGCTGTGTTGCTGTATTAGAGGAGAGTTGAGGTGTTTGAGTATGACAGGGCTGGGCTGCATTATTGAGAGACTGCGTGGTGCACTAACTGTGTGCATTCATTGTTGTCCCCCTGCAGAGGAGGCAGATTGCTCAGTGTTCGGCTCCAACGCGCGGAAGAGGAAGGTGCTGCCGTGGCCCGACGGTCAGCGCCGGCGTCCGCCGGTGATCATCAGCGTGCCGCGTGACTTCCGGCCTGTCTCCTCCATAATCGATGTGGACGTCCTGCCCGAGACGCTCCGGCGCGTCCGCCTCTACAAGCACGGCTCCGATAAGCCGCTGGGATTCTACATCCGGGACGGGTCCAGCGTGCGCGTCACGCCCCACGGCCTCGAGAAGGTCCCGGGCGTCTTCATCTCGCGCGTGGTGCCCGGTGGCCTGGCCGAGAGCACGGGGCTGCTGGCCGTCAACGACGAGGTCCTGGAGGTGAACGGCATTGAGGTGGCGGGCAAGTCGCTGGACCAGGTCACAGACATGATGGTGGCCAACAGCCACAATTTGATCATCACGGTCAAGCCCGTCAACCAGTGCAACAACGTGGTGCGGAACAGCAGGTCGTTCGGTCGCCCGGGCGGCAGCATCGACCAGCAAGGCTACTCTGCCACTATGGCCACGCCTGACATTCTTGTCGCTCAGAACTTCCTGCCTGAGGAAGTGGAGTCAGACGAGGATGAGGAGGACCTGGTGGTGGAGATGGGCACACCCACTCAGGACGACACACCTACAGTGCCCCTCTATAGGCCACACTTGGGCCTGAGGTCCAATGGCAGCTCGGTCTCGCTCAGTTCACCCAGGAGCGAGGAGGAGGGGGCAGTCATAACGCTGTAGACACACACACTCATGCTCAGACACACCCTCAAACGTACTCACACTCCCACTGTGTGTAATCAGGTAATTACGCTGGGTGAACTGATTAAGAACTAATGCCCTGATTCATAAATGATACAAGTGAACAGCTGTAATGAAATGCTGGGAAACACTTTTAGGATCTGCACTTCTCAACAATGATGCAGACAGTGTCAGTGTCTGCTTCCAGTGACACGTTTCAGTGCCTGCTTCTGAAACATAAGATCAGGATTGTCAGTGCTGTTCTAAAGAATCCTTTCCTGTACCTGATAATGTACAGGTAATGCAACCAATGGACAACACTGGTAAGATTTTATTTCATAGGGGGGATGGATGTTAAGCACCTAACCCCATCCCCAACCCTACATTTGCAATGTTTTAGCAAGAACTTGTGAGGAATCCACACACATGTGCACACACACACTGTACACAACCACACAAAGAAATCCAGCCATAAATGCATACGTGCACAAACATACTGACACGCCTAGCTATGAAAGCACACGCAGGCCTTGTTTGACTGAGGTGGAGCCCCTATGTCTTGCTTTTTACTCCTTTGACTTACTGTTGTGAGGAGCTGAGCAGAATGTTCTTGCTGCTCATGATTAGAAAGAGTAACCTGGGGATGCTATCCCTCCTGCTGAGTTTCTCAGGAATGGTGAGTGTTCTGGGTGTGGATTTTGGGAGAACTGAGCCATTGAGAAGGTACAGCTCTCTGCTCCTGTTACAGTAGTGCTTTCTGCACACCACTGATCTGGCTGTGTCTTTTATCACTACCAGTATTACTGTCAACATTGTTACTAGCATTGTATTTGTTTTTATAGACAATCACATGATATAGATAATCAGCTGGTGACTAAGCACTCAACACCCAAAGCACTTTAAAAAGATATATACATTTTAAAAGCTTTTCCCCTTTAAATAACATCTGCTTGAATTGCAAATTACACATTATGCATATCCCACTGCAACAACTTCTGCAATTATGCAATAGTACTGCAAGAGGTAAATGCAGTCCACCTGCATGCAAGCCAGTGGCTATTTTTCACACTACAATCCAACAGTGTATCACAGTGAAGTGAATGCTTATTGGAGGATATCATCTGAGAAACTTGCTGGTGCCTGACGAATCGCAGGGTTTTTGAGAGTGATGAGACAAGTAAGGAGCCAAAATAGGAAGGGAAAAAAATGGCAAGGCCCAATTTTGTCACATTGCTTTCATGGAAAAACTTGAAACACTAAACCGCAGACACAGGGAACATACCAAGGCTAATGTCACTGTGTCCACTGTGCGTGGAGTCACCCGCTGGTGTCTGAGAAGAGGTAGCACTTCAGCTTTTCCTCCCTGTCCCAACTCTATCACAGATTTTACAGGAGAGTGGCACTGTTGCCAGAGCACCTGTTGATATACTGTCATGAGAAGAAATGTCTGTTATGAACTAGAAGCACAATGGACAGGAAACTGGCAATAATTTTTAAGAGATTGACATTTATGGCTAACCAGCCCCCACACACAAGACAGAAAGTTTGGGCTTTTACATTTTTAGGATTTGACGTTATCATACAATAGATGTTGTGTTTGTTGTGTGTCTGAATTGGCATGTATACTCAGCATACAGGTATTTTCTCACATGTCTTCATGTTGATCTCAACCATGAGTGGAATTTTCAGACCAATGGGTTTCAAATACCAGTTACAATGTAGTACAACCATCCTACCATTGAGCAAAGTACTTATATTTCACTTCCTTATGTGTAAAAGCACTGTACATTACCCTGGGTAAGGGTGTGTGATAAGCAATGGAATGATGTTATTTAACACCTAAGGGATTGCAGGGGAACATAGTTTTATGTTTGCAACAAATTGTGTTTATTGCCATACTATGAATGTTCTTATCTCTCAAAGTGATCTGTGTGTCACAGAAGATTCTCTAATGGACTTTTTACAATTCTTACACTTTGTCTCAGAGACTTTTTAAAATAAAAAAACAATATCTTAATATTTAAATTGTACTGAAAGTAGTCTAATAGTACTCTAAAAAGGTACATTTGTATTACAGTATGTTTTGAATTGAAAGCGTGTGTGTATGTATTTGCCTCTACATGTATTAAGGCAAATGGTATGAGTGGAACTAATTGAAACTGAAGAGTCAAGTCTGACTTTAGCCCTCTCATGAGTTGTATATGCACAGACATATGTACAAATGTAGTAATGACCTATATCACCACCCTGTGGCTTAGATATGTAATTACCCTCAGCACTCTGAAGGTCACAGAGCAAATTTTCAAGTTCATTTCAAACATTGCAATCATATGGTATTATTAAAGAAGCAATAATTTAACTTATGTTATCACTCGAGTAAAGGAAATTGGTGCTTCTTTACAGGTAGCAAGCTTTGGAATGGCCTTCCACTAAGTATATATAGCCTTCATAAAAAATTCAAATATCAGTAAAAATGTAAAAAAATCATGTCAATCGTCAAAATTCTTTTATACATTTTCTATTACACTTGTTTTAAAAGATGTGTATGTAATGTAGTCTGTCTTGTCTAGTTGTCTCTTATTAATGAATGAATAGTTTATATTGATTGTATTAATTTATGTAATTTCGTTGGACCTTAAGGAAAATAAGGGCGAATGCTTCATTTTGTTATTCCCATTTCCCATTTCCCATACATTTGAAATGGCTGTTTTTAATTTGCAAATACATTCAAAATTAAATCTGTGTTCAGAAAAAAAAACTAAATTTGTGATTTATAACTTCTCTCAGAGATGCCAGTTTGAGCAAATGGGGGATGAAACCTCAGTTGGTAGTATTGGTAGCATATACTCAGAGTTTGCTCATCCGACTCACCCTCTGTCTACTTCTTCTTTCACTGCTTATTTTGCCTGAAGAATATGACAAAGTGTAAAATCATAAGAAATCCTAAACATATACGTGCTTTGTTAAATTCTCACCCTACTGAGTGGCTTGGGTGCCCGGTGTCATTTCTGCTTTGTTAATATAATGTGTTTTTTAAAATTCATCACAAGGCCAGCGTAAGTTGTAGGATATTAAACCATTTCAGTTGGATGTTTTTGGACATTCATGGCATAACTACATTTTAATATCCAATATCAGATCATCAGATCATTACAAGCCATCCTGCCATCTTTACCATAGACATACAAGCACGTATGAGTCATAGCAAGATTTGAGAGTTGTTGGATCAAGGACTGCCCTCTTAAGTTGATGCTGTTGTTAGTCATCATATGGGACTCAAAAATACCACTAACACTGATTGTACAATTTGTCTTGACGTATTACTTAGCTATTGAATAATAGGCTTATTTTACCTGACACTTGATTCTTGCCCGCATTTAAAAACATGACAAAACAATGACTGCCAAAAGCTACTTAGAGAGGGTGAAATTTTATTATATTATGATCTTAATGTGTGGGTGCAGCAAGCCTCATAGTGTCTACACTACAGCCAAAGCATGGCCTTTCTATACAGTGTTCTTAGCATACAGAATTGTCCCATGCTAGATTCCTTGACACCTAGTTTGCTAACATTGAATAACAATTAAACACATCTAATATAGTCTATTTATTGTCAACATTAGTGTGGGTGCCATTATTTTCTGCATGCATTCTCCATGGTGACAGGTTCAATAATTACTGTGTCCATATATCATGTAGGCCTACCTTTAATATTTATAAAATTAATAATCAAAGCATGGAACTAGCTGGCTTGAAAACTGATTTTGCAGAGGCAGTAAGTGAATATGCATGCATTTACTGGTTACAGCAATGTTTTGGTCAATTGCTTTAATCGACAAAAAAATAAAATAACCCAGATAATTAGAACACCCTAAAGCTCAACATACAGAACCCAGGAGTGAGAGGATGTTGTCTGAGGAGTCTATCTGCATAATTTATTTTTTAAGATGGGTCAATATATTGTCAGCGGGCAATATAGCCATCTAGCTGATTTTGTCTGGCTTATTTGGAGCTGTTTTACAAACTACCTACATAATATTTCATAAACCTATCATAGCATACTTTGAGATTGCTAGCAGTATAAGCAATCAAATGGCTGAATTACTGTTTTTCATGCAGTAATCGATATAATTAAATTAAATTCAAAACTATGATTGCAATGACAATGTATTAGCCTAGAAACAATGCAAGGTTTGCATAGAAATAATAGAAAAAGCAATGAGCAATAACATTATAAACATGAAACAAATAAATACATCAATTAATAAATACATAATAAATAAGTTATTATAATGTATATCGATTTAATAAGTAGATACAAATTAATTAAATTGTTGGATTTGATTGCGTTTCATATGGTGTTTATATTGCTGGATCTGTACGTACAAGTACTACATTAAATGAATGAAATAATAAAACCTATTTTTTAAATAAATTAATTAATGCATCCACTGGATTAATATATCTGAAGTGGACGCCTCATAGCCTGCTATGGCAATAACATATAATTTGTTGATATTTTATCAGTCTGACAGGAGATCAAAGGGAAATCTTGCTACAATATTTCCGTTTAAATTTCATGTGATTGGTTACATGAGTTGACAGGGGGGCGGAACTAAGGAATTTATATGACAACGAAACTGGCCAATCGCAAATCTAGTTGTGCCAACCTTCTTGTTTCAGTAGTAGGAATGTCGGATATGTAGCTAGCTAGCCAGCTCGCATTCCCGACGACCAGCTATGTGTTGGTAAACACGGTCATGCTGTTTGATGAGGTTGTGCATTTAGAATTGCTAACGTAAGTAACGTTATATCATGTACTGATCTGAGTAGCTCGCTATGGTTCATGCAGGAAAAATGTTTCTTGTGTCGTCTGCTGTCATAATTAGCCTAGCTATATTTTGCTAGCTTGCTTCCTCTCTGGTTGGTTGCCTAGCTAGAAAGATTGCTAGCTAGCTAGCCTACGTGGGCAATTGTTCATGTAGCTAACGTTACCTTTTCTGGCTAACCTTAGGAGATACTGCTACCGCGATTCCTTGTCGGAATTACGCATTAACTGGGAATTAAAATTGCATATTCGGTTTATCAGCTAAGACTGAATAAACTGGGATATGTTGCTCATCGAACGTATATAATTTTACTACAGCTTGAAAAGCAGCATTAGCTAGCTGGCTAACGTTACATGGTTGAGTAATCTACACTGTACGCATCAGTGGATGTATCGTTAGTTCGCTAGCTAGCAGACTAAAACGTATTAGGGTCGACAAGCTAACGTTATCTGAGGAAAAATCAAAAGCGACTTTGAGATTAACTTAGATTCATGTGTTATAGAACTCCTTGGTGGTGATGGTCTGCATTTATTACATTACTTAGATGATGGGTAAGTTCGCCAGATGTCGATGTGTTTATTGTGACTGGTAGCTAGCTAGCTCCAGTCATAGCACAAGGCCAGTCAATTTTTAGAACTAAGACTGTGCGCTTCTGTTATGAAATGTACGGTAGGTTAGATTGGGAGTGGGGTGCATCCTATCGTTAGATGGGAAGGCAGGGCCTAAACACTACAGCTCGCTAACGCAGGTTCTTTTTACTCTCTGCCTTTAGGTTTTGACAGCTTTTGGTCTGTCAGGGAAGATCTAGATGCTTGAATTGGCCAAAACAAGTACCATTAAATGAAGAGTGTGTCCGTACAACATTGAAGGGTTCGCTGTTCAAGGTAAGTGATCTTGTATACTTCACCTTACACATTTAGCTAAAAAGCTAGCTAAGGATGGCCAGGACACGTTGTTGTGACTGTTGGATTTCATGGTTGTACAGCTAGCTAAGGGAGCTATTTGGCTATTGCACAATATTTGCGCAGGCTAACCAGCTATCAAGCCAGCTGACGTTAGCGACGTAGTCTGGCTAGCTAAACATTTTACAAAGCTGTGCCAGTATTTAACTTGCTAGCCAATTGTAGCATTTCTGAGCGTTTGTTCTGATTCCCACCACGTCAGTTAGCCTTATTTTGGTATTAGAAGCAACTTATGTTAGCTCATTGTTCAGCTGTTTTAAAAGTTAGCGATATTAGGCCAAACATGATAAACTGAGCCATTTTTATTTGCTTGCCAACGAAGTGCCTGCTGAAGAGTCCGCTGTTAGCACCTTGAATGTTGTCATACTCATCTTCAGGTTTCATCTTGTCACATATATCATTTACTGTCACGTAAACTATTATTGTTTCAGGAAGTCATGCTTACTGACGTTCATTCCAACTCAATCCCAAAATACTTCAATTAGCACGATTGCTATGGTAAAGGATAACTTGGTTTTGTGAATAACCAAATGAATATGAGCCATCCTGGTTTCCTGTGCATGAAATCCCCGCCCATCGCGCAGGTTTAGTTATTTTCCAGTAGGAAACATTGCATTAGGGTAGTGTCATTGGTGCGCCGTTAATACTGCTTTGACCGTTCACTGTGGGAGTTGAATTGCAGGAAACCATCGCCACACAAATGCGTAGTTAATCAGTAAAGTCACATAGTGCATTTCACGCGAGTTTTCATTTGCTCTGAAATCTGTTAGGCTAGGTTTCATCTCGTGAACATTTTAAATCAGACAGTTCCTAGGTCTTAAACTGTCTAGATAAAGGTGCATTGATAAGGATGAGGTTTTTTTTAAATTGCAGTCACACTTTCTCACAACACTAATGAAAAATGGTTCTCTCTTAGGCCTGCCTTGGTACCTTTGTATGTAAATTGATTTATTAATTAACTTATCATAATTGTCATGTCCTCATGTTGTTTCAGAACCCCTTAACCTTTTCCTTTCCAAGCCATAGATGATCCATGTATAAATGACTCGTGACTGGATGAATGTACATCTTACTTGGCTTATTCTCTCCTTTTGATGTAACCCCAACAGATTGCAGTGGCACAGAAGGACATAGACCAGAGCCAGCCGCTGAAACGTCCAGGAGGGGGGAGTAATGATATCGACAGTGTGAGGTGGCGAGAGAAAGAGAAAGAGGGAAAGAGGGGTGGAGTCTTATCAGGAAGGAAACAGTGAAAGGAGAGGGGGATCACGAGAGCCAAGATGTCTTACAGCAACAGAGAACTGGTGGTGTTTTATATAAGCTATAAACTGTCGCAGAGGAACTATTCCTGCAGCCACATAGGACTGACGAGTGCAAGCGGGGCCAGAGAGCAGCAGGCGGAGGGCGAGGAGGGCGGGGCAGCTGCGGCAGGGCATGTGAACGGGTCGGTGAACGGGGGGAGCTTGGAGCCACCGCCGTCCCCGCGTGGCATTGAGGCGGTCAAGGAGGCGCTGCGGGACTCCGCCAACGAGTTCGAGCTGCGATACCGCCGTGCTTTCAGCGACCTCTCCTCCCAGCTGCACATCACGCCGGCTACCGCCTACCAGAGCTTTGAGAGCGTGATGAACGAGGTTTTCCGAGATGGCGTCAACTGGGGTCGAGTGGTGGGCCTGTTTGCTTTTGGCGGGGCCCTGTGCGTGGAGTGCGTGGAGAAGGAGATGAGCCCCCTGGTGTCCAGGATCGCTGACTGGATGACCGTCTACCTGGACAACCATATCCAGCCATGGATCCAGCTTCAGGGAGGATGGGTAAGTGTTTCATTGAGGAAGGGTATACCGTGGTCTCAGGTCCATCAGGTGCTGCAATACTCTGGCAGCACTGGATCAAGGGTGTGCAGTCCTGCCACTAGAGGGTGAGTCCAGCACGGTTCCCAGCTTTGTTTAATTCACCCATTTTCTCCAGATCTCAGTGGCTGCCCAATGGCAAGACTTGACAGTCCTGTCCAGCCCAGCCCCGCCTATGCCCACCTGTCAGAGTGAGGGGACACATGAGTCTGTGGGCAGAGAGGCAGTCCTTTCTCATGGGGGCAGACCTTTCTAATTGAGTGATCCTTGCTCATAGGGGATAATATTGAGCTACAGAATGGTGATTCCAATTTTTTTTTTTACTGCATTTATGTTACATTGTTGTGATTTAGCAGAAGCTCTTCTCGTTAGCAGCTTACATAAGTTACAGTTTTTAGATTTACTGAGGCAGTTCTGGGTTAAGTACCTGGCCCAGGGTTACAACAGCAGTACCCCAGTAGGGAATCAAATCAGCAACCGTTTGGCTACAAGCCCTGCTCTTTACCACTATGCTACAATGCCAGAATATTCAATTCCTGATGTTCCAACTGATGGAGCTGATTTTTTCCAATTCTGATTACACAGAAAAAAAAGCACAAAACTGCACTTAAAAGTATTTCTCAAACAGTCTGTTATTAAACAATATAATAACTTCTTCTTATAATAAAACTACATACACAAACAAAACAACAAAAATATTTATATTTAAGATATTTAAGATAATATATTTAAGAAAGTCAGTAATAAATTAATAAAAAATATTGTTGCCATAATTTACCTTATTGTTAAAGAATGTTTAGTGTTTCGGTTTGATTCTGATGCGTGGAAACGCTCATTACCAAGTGATAAAAGCTCAAATTACCAAGTGGGAAATGCCCTGGATCAAGTAAAGCAAATTTCCATCAATGCATTGATTGCCATTTTCATCAAAGTCACATGTGAGTCACAGAAGGAAAACAGAGACTGGTGGGACAGAAAGCCCTTCGCCTGTCCTTCAGGTGTTTTTCTCCTCCTTTTCATTTTGTCAAGAAGAAAAACAGCACTCTCACCGCAGACTGTTAAGAGTTGTGGTCATATTGTAGTCTTATTGTGGTTGTTGTGCAGTAGTGTTGATCATAGGTGAGGTTGATGGTTACAGCTGTGGTGTACTGTGCTGGATTTGCTGTCTGAATCTGAGCGTAACATGCCCTCCACATATGGGTGATTGTTGTTGACTGTAATATACAGTTATATAGCATTATAGTAAAGTTCTGCGTGGACCTGAAACTGAAACCCGATGCCTGACCTGACCCGTGAGTTTTAACACCTAAAACAAACATGGCTTGAAGATGGTAACTCTATCTGTGATTCGACCTGACCCAGCCCGAACCTGCACTAATGGGTGTGTGTGCTCGGGGAGAGCCCCGCCTTTTTGGTAAAATGCAGTGCTCTTAGTGAATAAAGATCTGTACAAAAAACATACATCCCACAGTAACATTGAGCGGCTTAACAAATGAACACGACACAGTCGGTCTTTGTTGGGAAAATGGTGCACTATATGTTGAGTAAAGTCTGTACAAGTAAACAAATAAAAATCTGAAAATTCAGCTCAATACCTGAATGAAACGGTGATTTTCAGGAAAATTAAGGACACAAGCAAAAATAAGTTATTCCTGTCTGAGCATGTTATCCCCCATTCTACTCTTCTACTCCCATCCCACTGTCCCCATGTGACTCTCTCCCTGGGCTATTGGCCAGGCTGGTTCCATTTGACATATTGACACTTTCTGCTCTGGGTAAAAATCCACTAAACACCTTGCAGACCAGCACACAGACCCACCCCAAGAGTACTCGTGCCATGCAACTCTGTTGTGGCTGTCAAAAATAAACGTTTGTAAGTGAACTTTGGTTTAGGAAGCGTGTTTGTGTTTGTAATGCTGCGTTTTACCCCTGGTCACTCATTGTGGGCTTTTAAAATATATTTAATTATGTATAAAATAAATATATATAAAATATAAAATATATTTTATGTCTCAACGCAAAGCAGATTCAGACCTCTACTCTGTGTGGCTCGGCTAGTGCAGTGTTAACAATATGAGCTGATCCATATCAGCGAAGGATCAGTAGACATGTGCCGAATCTTTGCAGCTTTTTTACAGAAAAGTAAACTCGTCATTTTTCTGCTCCCTTTGTCAGAAGCTGACGTGTTATTGGACACAGACAGGAAGAGAAAAACCACACACCCACCCAGCCCACCCCGCCCTTACCAGCCACACCTGCAACTTATCTGCTTACCCAGTGTGTCTTACATAGGTTACATTTTTTACATATCATCCATTTAAGCAGGATAGTAACTGAAGCAGTTCAGGTTGAATGCCTTGCGCAAGGAGATTCTCCTCGGCTTGCTACCAGAAGGCTGCAGTGTGGGTTGGGTAAGGAGCTACCGTTGTAGCCCGGAGCAAGGTGCAGTTTACTGGAATGATGTGCGCTGTCTCTCACAAAGGCACCCTCTTGAGATACTCGTCCTAAAAGCAGCTGCTCCGCCACCCCACTCTGTCCCCTTTCCCGCAGTAACCTGGAAGTGAGCAGACGTGAAATTATTATTTATTATTATCATCATTTAACAGATGCTGTTATCCAGAGCAACTTACATGTGTTACAGTCTTTACATGTCATCCATTTCTACAGCTGGATATTTACTGAGGCAACTCTGGGTTAAGTACCTCGCCCAAGGGTACAGCAGCAGTGCCCCTGTGGGGAATCGAACCAGCAACCTTTCCTTTATGAGCTCTGCTCCTTACCACTATGCTACACTGCCATCACTGTGTGACCAGTGAGGTTCAAGGTGGGTTACACCTGGATCATTAAGCAAAAAGGAACAGGTCTGATCTTTCCATCAAAAACAGAACGTGCTTGCCTCATTCAGCAAGACAATGGACAGATGTATGGGGGCTGGAGAGATGTGCAGCCTAGTGCCATTTGACCATGTTTCTCATGGTTTCTGCCTGTCCAGCATGAAATGATGTAGTTTGCCTCCTACTGGTTCTTTGGGAGTGTTGCAGCAGGATACAGTTATTGGCATGAGGGAAGGGGACCCTGTTGGGTTTAGCGTTGAGTTTGCCTCCAGGAAAATCACATTTTTAATCTCCCAGAAAGCCCCAATATTTCCAGCAGCTAGACAGGACCTGCTTGGCTTGTAGCCACATATTTGAGTTGTATGTGAATAGTTTGAAACGCCAAAGATTGATTTGGACTGAGCGTGAGTGTGACATGCAGTGTATGAAAGTAAACAGGGTTTTCCTGTTTGTTAGGGCTGGGTCTCTTGTATTCCTCCAGATCACCCCTCCCTCTGTCAGCGAAGCCTGAAAGATAGTGGTTTTCATCTCCATGACCTTTGCAATCCAGCGTGGAGGTCAATATTGAGATCCCAGATTGATTTTTACTGAGGTGGAAGTGCCTGTGCATGCCTTAGGGTTTGTCTGTGTGAATTATTCATCAGGGCACCTTCACTTGCAGTTGGAAACAAACGGAAAGATGAAGAAATGTGTTGAGGCTCTTCTAGGAAGTTTCCACACTGCCTGCTCTCTTGTATTCTGGCTGAATGAGAGCAATAGGTCACCAGTGATTTCACACCTTCCTCACCAGTGGGTGGGTTTAGAAGAAAACGGTCACATTCCATCCTTTTGAATGGTGCCCTCCATGCTGCAAGAACTGTCTTCATATGACCTTCTGTTTTCTGTGCAATCTCCCAGCCCAGTGCCATTTTTGTCCTTTTGCTTGGTGATTTCTACCTTCCAGAGTAAGAGCCCATTAGTAACCTTGCAGACTAGCCAGAGCACCCAGGATCCTGAAAAGCACCTGTGAAAATGCATACTCTTTAGGATCCTGGAATAATGCAGCGCAGTAGTCATGGCTCTTACCAATGACGAGCTGAACTGTGGTTTGGGTTTGATGTGCCGCTTCATCTTTCTCACTTCTTTCTTCTTGTCTTTCCTTCTATCTTTTACATCTCTCTCTCTCTATCTCTATCTCTAGCTCTTGTGTGTTTCACTTGGGCCCTCCAATATAAAGACATGCATGTATGTATAGGTATGTGGTTGTTACCATTTGCCCTTTCCCTCTCCTTGGCCTGTTTGCTTCCTGTCACACAGTGAAGCTGCTGTTCCCTGTAATTCATATGCTTTGAGGAGGTAAACCACTACTCAGATGGAGATGAACATTGCAGTTGTGCAGACTGCATAAATGGGGCACGATCACTGGGCAGGAGGGGCTAGATGTAGGTCACTCCAGCCACCGAAAGCCACAACTTTCTGTCCATATGTCTTCTTTGTAGATCCCTTGGATTGATAAATGCATCTGCAAAAAAACTAAACTAAAGCAAAAAGCCTCAGGATATGTAGGGAAGCTAAATGAGAATCTGACAGTCTTCCGAGGTTTTCCTTCATTATAAAAGATACAACTGCAGTGTGTGCCCTCAGAAGTGGCACTGCCTGCTTTTCTTTCTCTCCCTCCTCTGGCTCTCCTTCCTCCTCTCAGACACATGTGCATGTATACATGCATGTGTGTGCATGTAAAGGCATAGGTGTATGTGCAGTGGCTGGACAGGTGGACCTCTCGCTCTAAAGAACTGCGAAAGAGGAGAAAGAAACTTACCAATCACTTGGCTTATTGGTTTTCAGATTGCACATACTGGTGGCACAGGGAAACTCCACCTCACAGTAATAAAGATCCATTGTGTTTCTTCATTTGCCAAAGAGGAACTGCTGTGTGGCTGTACTCATTTGAACAGCAAGCCAACCACAGTGGGGAAGGGCAAGGAGAGAGATCTTCACAATGGACAGAGCCACTGAGGCTTTAGAAATCCTGCTTTTGAAGAATATAGCAACCATTTTATCTCCTGAGCATGCGTTGTTCAATCATGATCATTCAGCACAGCGTTGAAGTTATGCATTCAGAATGTGAGACAGCTGTGCTATTAAACAGATGAATCCAAGATGGCCAAAATTTCTCTATCTTGAGTTCATTTAGAAGTGGATTTGTATTGATTAGTTAAATTAATGAAGCTTTGGAGGAATATGGCTCTGGGTTTGGGCAACCAACTATCCCTTTGTGACATCATCACTGTGTGACGGCCCCACAGTTGCAAGAACACCTTAGGTCTCTGCATGTTTATCTAGATGACATGTGCATTGGTGACAGTCTGTCAGCATCATTGTGTTCGTAGCAATGCAGCAGTATTATGAGATTGTTATAGGAATGTTTTGGGCATGTCTTGATCTTAAGTGGGGTGGCAGAAGGGGTGTAAAGCTGCTCATAGTTTGCTTTGTCGTTTTATCTCTGCTGGTTTTTTTTTTTTTTTTTTGTGCCGTTCTTTGATAAATAAGTCCCTTGTTGACCGCGCCCTCTTGGTTTTAGCAAACCTTTCCACACGGTTGCTCTTGGAGAGAGATGATTACAGCATGAAGTTTGCCCTTGAATAACCCATTCAGCCAATGTGGCCTTAAAGCCACGTGAGGCAACATCTTGTGGTCTCGAGTGTTCAAAGCCCCCTTCCCCACAGAACATGTCACTATAGGCTTCTGTTTTACAATGGAATGTCACCAAGGTTCTTGCCCACATTTCTTATGCCCTGCTCACCTGGGTGTGTGTGGGCTTACCTGATACCAGGTACATGACAACACCACGCTTCTCCCTGTCCATGTCTCCTCTCTGCTGATATCTGCAGATCCTGTTCTTTTAGCCTCGAGTGCAGCTCTGTCTTCTCTTCATTGGACAGTAAGCAGGAATTTGATGTTCAGTATTTAAGTCATTGATGTTACCAGCCTTTTCTGTTAGTTATTTCACTGGACTCCTCTCCCCTCTCACAATGTCTTGTTTTCCTGGAATTGCCCTGCTGCACAACGGAGGCGGAGGCAGGGGTGGGGGTAGGGGGAGGTGACCTCAGCAGCAGATTTCACTTCCTCTCCCAAATGCCAGGAATTCCTGCAGAGAGTCATAGGCTCTTTGTCATCGTTTCTGGAAGCTGGGGCTGCGTAGGCTTACTTTGTTTCCTTTGCTGTCCTTTCTCATTATGCGTTTCAGCTGGAGAGCGCGTTGGTGAATGCTCCTGAAGTTACACTTTACAAAGGCCTCTTCAGGAGTCAGGAGCTCTGGACTGATGCCAACTAGTTGAGAGTGCTGTGTGATTCAGGAGAGGGCAGGCCAGTGCTGGATGGCTTTAATCATTTACTCAGCTTCTGCCACAGGGTGGTGGGTATTCCCAGGCCAGTGAAATTGAAAGAGGGGTTTTTATTGTTGGGTATCGTAGAGGCACATAACAATGGCAGGGGATTACCTGTACTCTCTGTCCACCATGACCATTCACTCACCAGCTTGGACACTGGTCTCTGTGCAGCTCACCTGTGAGGTATCTATACATAGCAGAGATAGGAGTCTGGTTATGGGTAGATGGTAATATGCTGTCAATCACTTAGTTGCATCTGCCCACCAGACATTGCTCTCCATGGCAAAACATTTTGATTGGTTCAGATCAGTCAGTGCTCCCCCCATGTGGGGACTCATAAAGCCTCGGTCTCCCATTAAGTGTTTAGCTGCACCAGTGAAGGGAGGGGCCTCACGTTCAGCTGGACTTCTGCTCAACGCGCACACCCAGTCATTGACTTCCGCACACAGCTGTGTCACATCATTGACTGAACCACACATCCACAAGGCCAGTCAGAGTACAAGCAGAGCCTTGGCTGGAAATGCTTTGGGCAAAAGGAGTGAGTGTGAAAAGCTGGAGGGAGGATGGGGGAGGCGGGTTGGTGGGTCCTGCCGTGTTCCATCTCCTTCTTTCTCTGTCGCTCCGCAGGATCGCTTTGCCGAGATCTTCGGGAAGGATGCAGCGGCGGAGTCCCGGCGCTCCCAGGAGAACTTTAAAAGATGGCTGCTTGCCGGAGTCACGCTCGCCACCGGGCTGCTGATTGGCTCGTTCATTGCCAGCAAACGCCACTGAGGTAGTGCGGCGAACAGCGCCACCGCCTGGCAGCCCTCCAACAAACATGAAGGAACATTGAAAAAAGAGAAATTGCCAAGTGTTTTCATGTTTACTCGTGTCCCACATCCTAAAGCACTGAGAGAGACAGACCCAGCTGCTGCTCCGCATCATCGTCTGCATCACAAAGATGTCTGCTCACCAATACCCACAATGCAATGGGAGACTAATGTCACACTACCCGCACCGTACCAAACACCGGAAGAGAGGACTAACACAGTGTTTCCTCTCTCCTCCCTGTCTTTGTTCATTCTCTTATGGTCATGTAGATTATTGTCAAATTTATCTTAAGACTTTTAAATATATTGCATACATTTTTATTTTATTTATTTTTGTGTGTGGGTTGGGGCAGTGGAAATGTGCACCGCTCTTTCTGAGTGAACATGTGCTGTTAATACTTTGGTATTCTTAGAAACTGAGGGAAGGAGGACAGAGAGGAGCTAAACATGACTGACCAGCAGCATGAACCTCCTCCTTTACCCCAGTAAGAACCCTAGATTGTACTGTGCCCTCTCAGACAGAAGGGGGAAGCACTGAATAGGTAGGTTTTTTTTGGCTTTTCTCGACCTTTCCCTTAAAGTATCTTAAAGATGTTTTGAGCATTGTGGTCAGGCATATAGGGAAGTGTGTATGGAAAAACACAGTATCGGAGGATGCTATCTTTCCATGATAATGGACACCTGACCTCATCCATGCTGAGTATGTTAAAGGACCAATCAATGCATTTACTGATGAGCAGTGACCAATTAAAGCATTTACTAATGAGCAGGGACCAATTGAAAACACTGTTGTTAAGAAGTCTTTATCATACAAAGAGATAGATTGTGTGACGTTTTCTTTTAGTTTACTAATACGTTTTCTCTCCCTATTACAAAGTTCCCAAGCACACACACACTGCTCAAGACATACTTGACATCTCATACCATGGCTTATTTTTCTCTTTTGTCTGTTTTGTTGTTTGGTGTCCAAAGTTCTATCTGAAGTACTTAATCTTGTTTACTTCCAGTATGCCCTGATAAATTTTTTGTGACTCCACACATGCACTTGTTAATTTGAGTTCTAAGTATAATGGAGACCTTTGTATGTTTTCTCTATGACAGTGAACTCTGTCTCTTTGTGTTTTCTCATAGTTTTTCTTACGCTGCCATAATTTTGGAAATTTAAAGGAATGCCAGTTACGGGGAGAAAAAAAGCAAATTTCCATATTGTTTAAAAAATGTTGGAGAAGCTTGTTTTTCTTGTTTGCCATGCACATTTGTTTTCGTGGGATGAACACTGCCCCCTAGTGGTGTGGGGTCTTCATTACAAAAGACTGCAAATGTAAGTGGAAGTGAATGCGGAAGCAGAAGCAAAACTCCAGCCAATCAGCAAAAGTGGCTCGCGCTCCTGCTCTTTCCCGACTCCCACAGACCGCTCCTGCTAAAATGCTCTAATTTGAAAAGTGTGGGTCAACAAATTCTTCAGAGGGGGTCCTCCAGTCCAAGATGTTTTGAGTAACCCCTGTCAGTGCTGTGTTTTTTCCATATCACTCAGCAGGTTTCAGGGCAATTGAAGTACATAGTCAGCATGTTATCGACACAAAACCTTTTTGTACCTCGCAACCCTTGGTCTTTGTCCCAAACAACTTCAGCTACTTAGGTAGTGTGGTAGATGCCCCCTAGAGCTGCACCCAAATCAGCATCCATCTTCAAACATTCTGTATAAATGTTTGAAGTAGAGGTGGATAAGCAGATCCTGGGTTACTTGTTGGGACAGGCCTGGGATCTGGCTGTTGAGATATGGGACCTCCCTCCACGTGTGTTTCCCCAGCACTCTCATAACGTTTTCAGAACGTTAGATTTTCATTGTCAGGGTTCTTCTATTGGTGTGCATTGTGTGGACTATATGGTGGCAACTTTACTTCTCTTTGTTTTTTTTCCCTCCATTTGTGCTATAGAAACACACATTTGACCCCCTTAGTCACCTACTTGCAGTATATTAGCAGGTGTTTTGGTTTTGTTTCATTTTGTTTTTGTTTGTTTTGTCATCATATATGTTGAAACAGTGCTAATATGTATCATTTTCTTTTTAATAAAAAGATATTTACAGAAACCTCCTCATTTTTAAAGGAAACCCTGTCCATCTAAAGAATTTTAGTTAGGTGTGTGTGTTGAATAGAGGAATCCACAGAACTGCATTGAATCTCCCCAGGTGTGGCCACGCCTGTCCCTGAGGGGGTGGGGTAGGCAGGTGAGGTCTGTGAACATGCTGCAGGACCCTGGTCAGCAATGTAGCACAGGTACTGAAAGTCCCTGAAGCTGTGAAATGCTGTTAACTTTTTACCCCTCCTTGGGTGTTCATGCCCACTGCTCTGGGCGTGGCCTGGTTATCATATGGCGTTGCTTTTACGTTGTCTCATCTTTCTGTTAGTGCTTCGTCCATCCAACATCTTAATAGGTTTGGTTACCGTTCTGATTAATTGAAACATTTTGTAGACTTAGACCGACTGAGGCACCATGTGAAAGTGTACAGGCTTTGTTCTTTTGAATAGATTGGTACTCTAGCCATACTTTTTATTTACTAGCAAGTGAGTAGGCCTGTTTGTCCCATTCAGGCCTCATGGCAGATTTTGACCTGTACTATGGACATCCACACTGCCCCACCTGAGTGTGTGTTAGTGTGCATGTGTGTGGGTGTGCAAGTGCGTGTGTGACTGCAAGTGTGTGCCTTTACCCATTTGTGTATGTTGTGTGCCTTTACCTATCTTTGTGTGTGTGGATGTGTGTGTGAGAGAGAGTGTATGCCCATGTGCATGCTTGTATGTGTGCGCGTGTTGATATTGTGATAAAAAAGTTGTGGCTCAAGTTTTAGCAGAACTATTCTTGTCACAACATTATGTATATTAGGTAACTTAAATGACAATTAGAATAGCTTTATTTAGCAACATATTTAAAACTCTTGAGAAAAAAGCAAATACTGAGGGTAAAGCATTTAGTGTTCGCTCCTGTTGCCTTACTCCCATTAGTCAGTGTCTGCTTAAAGTGTCCACATTGTGGTGTTTTCAACAGAAAATATTTTTTTAAAGGTTTTTCCATTATTATTTGATAAACTGTACATTTAAGTCTTAGAAAGAACACCATTTGATGAGCAAATTTGATGTCTTAGAAGCCTGCTTTAATGTTTGAAATAATATAAAACTTAATAAAGACAAGCTATCCAAGACAGATACTTTTGGTTTTGACTCTACTCTTTTTTTGGGGGGTGGGGCGGATGAGGGACTAAAGGTCGCTTTGAACATGTGTGGTCACATCAGATAGAATGCTTTCACACATAGTATATTAATTATTTTTATAATTATTATATTATTTTGTGAATTCTGTATGGCTGCTATGGCACAGGCCTGAAAATTGTGGCAGTGTGTAATTCAGATTCTAATTCTTTTTGCTACCATTATTGTTATTACTGGTATTATTAACCTCATTAACCTTGCTCAATGTACAACAAAAGAGCCCTTCCTCTGGTTTAAACCTGCAGATCGTTACCGACTCAGGCCCTTCAGCACACTGCTCTGGGGTGCCGAGTCTGAGACTGTGCCGAATGTACTGTATTCCTGACACTAGAGGGAGCTACTCTCCATGTATGTGCAGTTGGAGGGTGTGGATGTGAGAGCTGTGCTGTCTCTGAAGGATAAACTCCATCACTTCTCTGAAGTTCAGTCCTGCTCACAGGTCATATAATGGGTGACATGCTGACATGAGAGTCTGGTCTTAGCAGATCAAAACACCTGAGATCCACTTCCAGCGTATTGCTGGAGTATTTATATGACACTGGACTTCAGTTTAAAACTTTAACAATCAATTAATTCATCTATTTTGTAATAAATACTTTAAGCTGAAGTACTTTAACCATATCTATAGAATTTAATTGTTTGGTTATTCTGACATTGAATGAGTTTGCTGCAGAGGTTTGAAGACTTCATAGCCTGTCTTCACATTAAAACCTCTCTCCTTTGCAGAAATACATCTTATTTCTGTGTTTCTCCCCGCACTGCATGTTGCGTGTGCTGTTTGTCACCTGGGTGGGGACTTCAGCTGGCAGGAGGAGTCCTGACAGACAGCATTGACGCAAAATAGAAATATATGGAGAAAATGTTAATGGCGTGCGCTGATTTGTCATAGTATCTCTCTGAAGTTTTCCTGCAGTCAGTCTTATAAGGCAGCAGTGAGTGTGATTGGTGGGTGGGGTGAGTGTGCTCTCTCTAGTGGGGCAGGGTGATGCACAGGGACTCAGTTGCTCTGAGAGCTCAGAGGTGAAGGTTTGGCTCTCTGCCTGGCTCTGAGGTGGATTTGTCTGTGCTGGTGAAGATGGAGAGCTGTCTGTTCTTCTTCTCTCTCTCCTCCCTGCTCCTGTTCTCCACAGCCAGTAAGTACCCATTTCATCAATTGCTACAGATACTCTGCTTTCAGAGAATAGGGTTAAAGGGGTTCGAGTAAAGGTGTCAAAGTGGTGCTCTCCAGTCAGGGCAAGCTTTAATCACAGACGGAATCCTGAAAATACTGTTAAAACTGCTTTAATACAGATTATAATGTTATTTTAAAAATGTGCTGTTAATTTGGAGGTGTGTAAGTTTAGTGTAAGTATATTCATCTCTGTTAGAATGATGCAGAGAAGAGAAAGCAAATACAGTGCTTTCTTCTTTTTTAGTTTTATAGCTGTTTAAATTCACTGTTACTATGAAAGATGATGAAAAATATTTACATACATTGCAATATACCAAAATGGCAATAATATATATATTTTCAATATATTGTTTTAGCAAAAAAATGTAATCTCTGTAATATATCCTCGATATATTCTTTTTGTATGGGACGCTGCTGAAATACTTTAAATGTCATCATATTCTCATATTTGTAGAGATCTTATTAAAGTCTTCATTACCAGTAAATGGTATAAAATTGTACGTGTATATATTTTTAGTATGTAGCCTACATTTTCATCCTTTAAGGAATTTATCATTTTTGATATTATTCATATGAATTATAGAGGCATTTCCATGTTTTGATGTTATTATACATACTGAATATGCAGATCTGGCTTACTTCATAACTGTTGATGATCAGTTGCAGATTAAAAGTACTTTTTTGCTTGCACTTCAGTGCATTAGTCGTGACACCTGTGTCAACCTCAGAGCCCAGAGGCAGGGTTATAGCAGCGCTGCTCCAGTCAGGCTTCCTGTGCAGAAATTCTTAAAAAGGCAGACTGAGTGTTCACTGATAAGATCCATAACCTCTGGTGGCAGCAGCCGCAGTGAAACAGTCTTCCATCTGAAAGCAGTCCCGAGGCCTACAGCCCTGCTGATAGTGTTACATATATTTATTGAAGTATGAATGTCTTTAAATGATTTCAGTAGTTTCTTGTACAGTCTGTTGTATGCTCCTTAATGCTTTTCTGCACTTAATGCTTTTATCCTGTCCTGGATGAGGGCATATTATTACCGCACTGTTATGACTCCAATGCTCTCACCATAGCATTTAATAATAATACTTTTTGTAATAACAGCAATACTAGTAAGTAATAATAATACTGCTAATGATAAAAATAGTAAATGTTTGGAAGAACTGGTAATGGGGGCCAAGCAAAAGCAAAGCAATGTGTCTGCAAAAACATTACAGAGGTATTTCTGAACTTATGTGGAAATTCTTATGTGGAAACTTATGTGATTCTAATAGGCAACCTTGAGATCACAACATGAGTTCCATAAATCATCCCACAAAATATGCTAGGCCAATCATGCATTGTGAACTGATGTCCAACTAAACACACCAGTTTCATGTTTTAATGTCCGGCTGCAAAGTCATTTATCATAATACAGCTTGATAGGTAATTCATTAACCAGCTAAATATAACTTTTTTAAACAACAGTTGTATTTGTAAAAATTCTAGGGTTAAGAATAAATTATTTCAATAACTCTTTTTTGCAATACAGCAATAATTTATATGAAACCAATCACTCAGATTTTTTACCATCCAGCGGTAAGTGGTAATTTTTTGTCATTCACTAGCCACTGTCTGGTAGACGAAAAAGACAATTTGCCACCCTGCGACCATGTCACAAAATGTATCATCCGTGATGTGTAGCTTATTTAATTGTGGTATGAAATTCCATATTTGTTATATATAGACAATATTTGCATGTTAATGATAAATGTCAGAAATTGGTGTGCTTATGGCAGCCCTTTCATTAGATGTAGCTGACATATATTTATTTATAATAGACATTTATTATTGTGAATAAATAGATTATTGAAAGCTGCAAGTTGATACATCATGGAGGAAGTGCTGTTCATGTGTTTTACTAAACGTACAAAATACAATCCAATATGACGGAAGTC